>VZRZ01005884.1:675742-1070742 GCA_013398175.1 Climacteris rufus
GTGTAAAACTAGTGGCTACATAAAGCTGAAGAATCAGATGTCTGGTGGGCAAATTGACAGAACTCATTAATCTTAGATGCAGTGTACTATAGAGTCTGTCCTTTCATGCACCTGCCCATGCCTAAAGTAATTACATGATGGCACTATTAATACTGAAGAGCTTGAGTGGGAATAGGGTTATCTTCTCTTCCTAGTAATTGATTGCTAGCTGATTAGTGGACAACATTTCTCCTGCAGTATAATTGCCTTTCTGCTATTGTAGCCTCTCTAACCTGTGGGTTAGGCCATCTCACTGGTTTGGAGGCCCTGACAATAGCACCACAGCCCTCAAAGTAATGAACTGGAACTCAGTCACTGTGAATTCCCCAAACAGAAGATGACTAGTTAAATGTATTTCAATGATAGCATATTTTGCAGCAATCAGACAACAGGAAATTTGTTGCCTTCCCGCCTGCCTCCTCTTTCTATGAAGATATTTTCAAACCTTCTGATTCCTGTGTGAAAAAAGCAGACAGTTGACTTCTAAATCACATCTGTTGCTTGTATAAAGTTATTATCTAAAATATATCAGAACTGTGTAATAAGTCTGTGACCCTATAGAAATTGAAATCTATATATTTGCTTCTTTAGAAGCAAACTGGTAATAAAGGAGCATATGAATTCTGCAGTGGGATCTCAGAGATCTGCTGGTGTCTAAATATGATGATGTTCTCATATTCTGAAAGCTGACTTTGTGGTATTTTTGTTGAAAGCTGGTAGATATTAGGCTGCTGCTTAGTTAAGTCTGGCATAAGAAGCATCTTTTGCTATGGAGTTGCCCGGAGAGAGCAGGTGATTTCCAGGGCTGCACAGAACTGCATCATGTATCCCACCCTGTGACTCTTGGTGCCAGCTGCACTGGCTTGGGGACTCAGGGGGCTGCTGAGCAACTACTTGTGCAGGAGGTGAAAGGAGAACACGAAGGAGACACGACAGATATATATCTTAGGAATAAAACATGAAATAAATGCTGATTTCTGCACCCCATCTTTCTGCTTACCTGAAAAAGAATTCCTACCTTGCATCACCCTTGCATCTTGCTATGCTTTTGTTTTGTGTAATTCTGCACTAAACCAGAATAATATAAATATTTGAGCTTTCTTACACTGGTACTGGACTCAAATGGGATGGTACAGCAAAGAAACTTCTAATCTCTCCCTTAATGCTGTGCCATGTACTTCCTTGCTTGACTATCAGTTTATTCTGTCATACAACCAAAAGACAAATTTTATTAACCTTTTCTAAAGACTTCTGATTGGCCTTGTTCAGTACAATTGCTTAGCCTAATCACTGAAGCGGGTGTCTAAGTTTAAATTATGTAACCAGTTCCCTAGATACCCATTTCCAAAGGTATTTAGGGGCAGTTAACAGTATTAACCAGCACTCTGTCTGTGAATCCAGTCAGAGGCATATTCCTAAGAGAGAAGTGCAAGAACACACAATTGTCCACTATGTGACATAACCTGCCTGGAAGGACATTTCTTTTTCTAAGTTTTGTAAATTACCAAGTACCCAAAAGAATGATGACTTGCCTTAGGAGTAATACTAGAAAGGTCAGAAATCTCAAGGACTTCTGTCTTACTGCTTGTGGCATACCCTGTAAGATTATACAAACATAGCTGAAATGATCAAGCACTTTGCTTGGTGATTTTGTAGTAGCCTGTGGGCTGGGGAAATGTTCATATGGAAGTCAAATCCCATGCCAACTGACTTTCTTGAGTGCTAGTTTAGGTCTCAGACAAACTTTTTCCTCTGCTACTGGATTTTGCACCTGACTAGTGATTCTCAAAACAAACTTCTGACAGATGTGTAGCAGGTATAGAGAAACTGTAGAGGAAAGACAAACTGAGTTTTGCGTACGCTTCACTGGTGACATGACTTATTAAAAATTCACTCTTCAAATCTAGAAAATGAGCCTCATGAACTGGAGCTGAGAGAAAACAAGCTCTCCTGTGCAAGATGTATCTTTGCTTCATGGCATGACCAGCCTTTCAAAAACTGAACTCTGTGCATCTGTGTAGATTCACCACACAAGCTCCCTTGCACTGAGATGTTTAACAGCTGCATGCACGAGTTAGGTTTTACAAGGAGACACCGTAGTTTATACTCTATGCCCTTAGACAGTATTCAGTTTTGTTGTCCTTTACACATTCATCTGGGATTACAAACTGAGCCTCTACCATGCCCAGTGAGTTAGCATTGATATAAGAATGTCTAGCATACAAGCTCATGCAAATTGCAGCATTTTTTAGCATTTACAGGAGCATGACAGGGGATTAGGGATGGATATTAGAGAGTCTTCGGGTCATAATAGAAGTGTCTTGTCAGGAAAGGGGTAAAGCCTTCTCATTTTTCTCTTGATTTCCTTTGTTTTCTGCAAACATAAAACAGCTTGTTCTTTGCACCAGAAAATTTAAACCAAGAATCTTGAAACACATAATTCCGTAAAGCAGTCCTTATAGTTGTGTAACTGTTAAAACATAATTTGTTGGATAGAAGGAGAAAGAGCTGTGTTTCCCAGTCAATGCTGAAGGAGTTTTAGAAAATATTAATTTAATGTGTGCATACACTTATTCCAAGTGGGCCTATATTATGTGTTGTAAAAAAATATTGAAAATGTTAAGGTTGCAAAATGAAATCTTTAAGTCAGGAAATGCCAGTGTTAAGGTTGCTCCTTTAAAAGCATTTCCCTGCTTTGTGGCAACATTTCATGAACAGTCTTTAATTATTGGATCACATGCTGGTTTTTTTCCTACAGGACCACTGCCTCATTCACTGCACAGATGGGTTATGTTCTCTGCATTCAGCATTTTAGCTTCGTTGTTTCATGTGTGGCCCTAACTCATATTATCTGGGAAATACTTGTATCCTGATCTAATTAGAGAAAATTTCACTTCCACATAGGCTTATCTGGGTTTCTCACCACTGTCATGCAAAATGCTTCTCAAATGTTATACATTACTTTTCATGATACTTTAGAAGGGAGAAGTTGAATGCCCATTTTACAAGGCAGGATTGAACCACAGAGTGATGGTTATAGGCTTACCCAGGTATTGCGTTGCTCAGGGCCTGTTTTTTTCCAGGATGCTTACTGGAGTACGTGATAATGTTTATGTTCACTGGTAGACTTCCTCTTGATTTTGGTCAGGTATGGAAGCTTTTAACACTTCCAGAAATTACAAATGAGACATCTAAAACACAAACGGCATGTTTTTTCAGCCACTTGGACTCTTAACACAGTCACAGATTATTATAGCTAGAAAATCCAGAACAGGTTAAGAGGACATTCCTGTGTACTCAAGACTCTTTACTGCAAGTCTCTAAACTATCCATCACCTTCTATTGAACTTTAGGCCTTTAAAGAAAAATTAATTCCCAAGAAAAAACAGAAGAGATGAAAGTCATTTTCACTTTCCTTAGTGACAAAAATGGTTTAAAATGGCAAAATTAAAAAAAACCAAAACAGACTGTTTCTCATGAGAAGCACTCCTTAACCCATCTTTTTGCCAAGGTGACCTGAGAAAAATGTATTAACATCTGATCTGATTGGTTTAACATTATGATGTAAGCAAGACATGGCTCATCAAAATCCCAGACTTGTAATTTCCAGTCTAACCATGTGTTTGATTTCTTACCAATGCTAGTCTTTACATTAAATAATCTGTCTTCTTTTATAATATTTTCTTCCCAAATTCATGCATTTACTTGTTGAATCTACATCTAAGCTCCACAAAGGAACTTTCAAGATCCTTTGGTAAAGGAGGAGTCAATGAAGTTCTCAGTCATTCATCTGTCCTGAGTATGAGGCAATAATTCTTTTTTGCTATGCATCATAAGAATTCATTTTGCTGAATGAAAAGAAACAAGAAGATGTACATCAAGAGCATACTTAATACTCTCCAGTGCTATTGGGCATTTAGTTTGCAACCTGAAGCAGATGTGGACATTAGAATGTTAACACCAAAGGGGATTTTGTACCGATCTCATCCCATTGATCTCAACAGACATGAAATTGGCGTATCAATTTATGCGCCCAGATTTCAGCATCAGGAACATTTCTTTAAATCAACCACGTAAACTCTTGCAGTCAGGGATGGTAGCTGTTAAGAGTGGTAGGTTGCCAACACAAACTGGGCATATGCTTTGTTAGTGAAGAAAGATTTTGTAGGCATTTTGTGTAGAAAATTTAAGCCGAAGCAGTTAAAGATGGACCTGGTGCCACGTGTCATGGGAAGTGCTGGAAAACCCTAATTACTGGTGACGTTACTGGCTTTACCTGTAGTAAGTATTCTCTGCAACTATTTAAGCAATATTGACCTTCACTATCATGTTTCTTGTCTTGAAGTTTTTGAATAGTGATCCTGAAAATAACAAACTGAGCTCATTAGTAGATTAGGTGTTGGAGTGAATCCATGTGTTCAGTGCGAGTTCTTGTTCTTCAGTTCGATAGGGTTTCTTTTAGAGAGCAATTACATCTGATTGACATGTTTTCATGTGCCTCTAGCCTTGACTCCTTCTTACTATACAATTCTAGATCAAGGACAGTGACTTTTTTACTGCCATTAACTAAAATCAGGATCCAGGAGAAAAAGTTAAATACCTTTTAAGATGCGACTTGAAACAAATAATAAAATATGTATAAAGAGGAATATATTTTGGTTTCGTATACTG
This sequence comes from Climacteris rufus, assembly GCA_013398175.1. Lineage (NCBI taxonomy): Eukaryota > Metazoa > Chordata > Aves > Passeriformes > Climacteridae > Climacteris > Climacteris rufus. The sequence continues at coordinate 680,453 of VZRZ01005884.1, forward strand.
TAGTTATTGAAAGTCAAGTAAAAAACATAGTTTAAGGCATGGACATGAATTAAAATTAAGCAACAGATTCTGTATTTCTACTTCAGATAAGAAAAATGAAGTAGAGGGCCAAATCCTATCACTAAGCATGCATATAGCTTTTCCATGTAATTTGCATTATAGCTTTTCCTTGTAATTTGCACTTTATAATTCACATTAAATGATGTAATTTAGTGAAGTTTTATACTAATAACACTACTATATGTCCTGAAATCCTAATAAGTAAAAGCGACTTTTTTTTTTTAATGAAATGTTTCACCATAAGGAAAAAAAGCATACTTGAAGATACCGAATGTTTTTGCCCATTGGATTTTGCTTCTTAAGGAAAAAGCCTTAATTTGAAAAGGATTAAAGGCTTAAAAATTAAACAAACAAAAATAATTTATCCCTTACTAAATCCACTGTATCTGACTGTTTGTTTAAATTTTAGTTGAAATTTGTTTTTTATCTTGTGGTGGTTTTTGAGGCTTTTTTTCAAATTTAAAATTTTATTTATGGGTTAAAATAAAGCAAAAGTCTATTCCCCCACTCTCATTGCACATCAGGGTCAAGGAATGGATTTTTACTTCCTTTGCATGCACCTATCTGTTAGCAAAAGTCATTTGGTTGAACTTGTGTTTTAATGAAGTTGAAAGAATCTGTCAGGATTGTCCAGTAAAGAGTTTTTGCCTGACCACAGCAAGTAAATACAAGAAAAAACTACAATTGCTCTCCTTTCATAAACCAATGGCTCTTTTTTTTTTTTTTTCTGATGCTTGTCTTGGGAACCTGCTTAACAATTTGCATTGCTAACATGAGCTGTCTTAAGTAAGTTGTCATGCTGTAGCTTTGAAGATACTCTACCTGGCCAAGGAGTGGATTTTTTTCATTTGAGGGCATGTTTATGCAGTAAAAAACATTTTGCTATGTTTTGGATCCCATTTTCACCTATCTGCTATAAATTTGAAAAGTCCCCCTTTGTTTTGTGTGTCTGTTTCACAGGCTAGCATATCCAGGATTTCTCTCTTCTCAGTCTGTTTTGACCACTGGGGCTATCCTGTTTGACTCTAATAGCTAATCAGAAGTGGCTTACAGAATATTTTTATGGTGATTGGTGTGCAGAGTTTTGCATGTATTTTCTCTCCAGTTTTGTTTCCTGCCTTACGCTAATTCACTGCTGAATACCAATTTTTAGCACTGGTATCCTGGTAAGAGGTTTGGGATTCTGATCTACTCCTTCTTCAAGGGAATTGTAGCTCCACCAGGGAAGTGCAGATGAAAAATAGGGTGATACACAGCATGATAAAATAACTGGAAACACTCCTTGTTCTTGCTGGTGGTCCATATTCTATCACAAGCAAAGTTCTGGTCTGTAACTATATCTGGCACATGCAAATGCAGATCCTTACATGATGTTTCGTGCCCATGTCTAATGAAGTGTTTTAGAACTGGCTTCAGAACTGGAGGCATGTGAGGCACTTAAACTGTGAATCTTATAGATAGTTTGGGTCATGTGGCTGAAGTGGATGTTGACTGAATTATTGTAGTTGATGTCTGTCTTGCCCTGAGGATATCTGTTCTTAATAAGGATTATTTATCCCTTTGATTTTTTGCATATATACACTTAAGGATGTATAAGAATGCAACATAAAAGTAATGTATTGGGTTTGCCAAAACTAGAAATTCCAGGTAATGTAATGCAAAGCTATAATGGCTCTGTTAGTAATTTGATGTTTCTCATTGAATTATCCTGCATTGTGGGTTGTAGTAGCCCAACATGGTTACACATATAGTTGTCTAGCATTTTTTATTATACTGGTCCATTCCCATTTATTTCAGAAGCCTCTTACTTTCCTCTCCCTTCTATTGCTCACACTCTGCCACTCAGTTAAGTACTATGCTACAATGGTGTTACTAACTACAGAGTACCCCGGGTGTACTTTTCTTTTTGACAACAGAAGTCCAGATAACAAAACTTTTTTGTTTCTATGCATTTTTCCCTGAAAACTTACCATGATAAAATTAGTTCTCTCTTGCCGAATCAACAGTTTAATATAGTAATTAGCAAGTTCTGCCAAAATATCTGTTCCAGCAAGGAATTGCATTTGGGAGCTCTTCTATTTTTTCCCTTAAGCACTGACCACAGAACTTAATTAACTTTCTTTTCCATCATAAATTCCAGTGCAGGCAATGACCACTGTGTCTTCCCCCACTCCTACATGTTCACTTATGATAAATTGTCCCATACACAGCCAATCTGGAGGCAGGTGCCTGTATGAATCTCAGGGGTTATACATACTGTGCTATCAGCTAGGGCTGATTAATAATGAGGTTTTCGCTGACCCCCCCTTCTTGATTCTGTGTTCATGCTTCAGTGAAATAGGGAGAAGTTTATGGTAGAATGAGAGGTTTCCTCCCCTCTTGATTATACTTCTCATTTAAACTAATGTCTTTTGGAACTGATTTGCATGTGCATGCTGCAAGGTACCTGCACTTAACCCCTTGACCCACATGACCATTCCTGTGGTGTATTGCAAATACAACCTTTGCCCCCTTCCTTTTTCTGAGTAACTCCTTTATTTGTATACCTTTGCATCAGTGTGTTTACTGGCATTTCCCCTTCTGTTCTTGTCAACTCTACATTTCTAGTCAGCTCTAGATGAACTGCTGTTGTCCAACAGTTTGTGTAAAGGGTCTCTGTTTTGTTTGTACCTTTGCCTGTGAGGTTTTTACCCATAAAAATCTCTAAAAGTTGTGACCAATTATTTTTGAACTTCATGTGACACTTTTTAGGAGTTTGCCTATATCTTAACACACACTCTTTTGTAAACATTGTCAGGAACCAACATTTAATCACAGAGCAATTAAACACAAGCTATTATGTGTCCGTGGGAACAGATGCTGCATTGCATGTTATGCTGAATTTCCTAGGCTGCAATGCTCCTGCAAAGCATTGTGCTGGTGTGCAGATGCAGTTGCCTGTGTTTAAACAGTAAACTAGAAAGATACAATAAGTCAAGCCAGTACTGTCATGCAGTATTTGCTTCTGAGCTGTGGTCTAGCTCACTTAAAAGTCTCTGCACTACAATCCTTGGATGTGAGAGTTTATCCAGCAGATCAGATGATTTTGCATCTGAAGTGTAGACAAGGCCCAAGTTACTTTGGAAATGAAAAGTTGCTTTCTCCCCAAATCTGGTCATTAAGCATCAGTTCTTTATAAGGACATCTTTCCAGGCCTCTGATAACTTTTTTTTTTTTAAATTTAGTTTTTCTTTTTGCTTTTGCTTCACTGTTTTGGAGCTTTGATTACTAAGCTAAATCTAGGAATTAAGGATTGGAACCTCAAGTTAGGTACTTATTTTTTCCCCTGTCTTAATATACTATTGTATTTTTTTTGGATTTGGTTTTGTTTAAAAATGTTTTGGATTCTGAGCAGACAATTTCATTGCACTGATAGGAAAAATGGTTTTGTGTTTCTTTTATGATGGCAACCTTTTGGTCCCCAAGTTGTGTGTGAATACAGCAAACATACAATTTTAATTTGATGGAACTCCCCAGTGCCTTGTTGAATTTTTTGTAGCTGATCACCAGGGAAAAGATTTTGGCCATGATTGACTCCTCTTCTCTGGTTATTTTCAGCACTAGAGAATTTAGTCTTTTCATTCAGTATCAAACATGTTGCAAGCCTGACTGGTTTTCATATACTGCTTCATCACCCTCTATTTTAATCTTTTTCCTTTATGTTTGGTCTCCAGGACTTTTACATATTTTAGTTCTGTCCATGAACTATTGATTTTTAAGTAATTTTCTTGTTTCCTGTTCAAAGCAGTTCTTTTTCTGTCAGCTTTTTTTTATTTTTAATTTTTCCTTATTTCCTTTTCTGCTCCCACCACTCACATGCATGAGAAAAGACTCAGCATCAGCAATGATAACAGAAAAGTCAGTGTGAACCTCCATGTAGTCATTGTTCTCGATTCAAAACCAAAGCGATCCATAACTAAGTCAAGCTCAAATGTCTTGTCACCAGATTGACGATGAATGTTTTAATTACTAAGAGGTTCCAAAAGGGAAGGGGAGAAAAGCCAACTTGTAAGAATAAACTTTGTTATCTCCTACTGCTGTATGTGTCTTCATCATACAAAGCTGCCGGTTTGACTTTCCCTCTTGAAAATATCCTCATGAAATTACTTGATAACTAGTGGAGGGTTAAACTGAAGTAGTATTTAACTACAGCTCATGATTCTTTTCATTTTGCTAGGCAGACTGTCACTAATGAGAAGTGTGATGTTTCAACTCCCTGCATTTTTCACTTATTATCCAGGTCCAACTACAGTTTTGTTGTTATATTGCATTCAAAATAAAAGCAGGACATAGAAGAAAGCAGATGTCATGCTGAGCCCAAACATCATCAAACAAAAGGATTCTTCATACTTAAAGGTTTTTCTCTGATCTTCAAATCAGCCCTTAAAAAAGCATAACAACAATTAATGCCAGGGGGTTTTATGTTACTTTTGATAAGGACACTCTAAAGCAGGAAGAGTTAGGGTAGGTGGTGTTGGTGTTCTTTGCTTGTTGAAAACAGTCCTATTCACGAGTCTTCAAAATGAGAGTAAGTGAGTGAAGTAACCTTAGCTTGTTAAAAAAGGTGCTGGATATTTTTCAGATGCTTCATGATACTATATCATAGTGGCATAACAAGAGCAGTCTGTAGTTAGGAGAGGTACTTTTTGCCTATTGAGGAACTTTCTAGAGGGCAAAGGAATCTTATGATATTCTCAGACATTATTTATAAAATACTGGAGTGGAGTATCAATCACAAATATTCTGTTAGGAACTGGTGCTTACAGCCTGAAAATTCTGACAACTATCAGTATGTGCTATAGTTGCATGTAAAGGAACCTATTTGCTTTTACACTTGAAAAGCCAAGGACTAGTTACTTCGATTTGGGTAGTATAGTAGCAAGGTTTGGCTTTTGCCTCAGGTAGAAAAAGAGTTTTATTCATTTTTTTAGTGCCTGATGCTTTTACTGATTGCAGTATTTGATATGCAGGAGGAAGTTTCCAGTGATCTCCACTGTGGCAATCTGTGATTGGACTAAGTGTGAGCCCATTTCTAGCAGAAAAGCCTGTGGTCTGTCTTATCAGCTATGTTGTGTGTGCTACTGGCAGCACTAGTACAGACTCAGCTATGCCACTATATGTGTTACTAATGTTCAGATGGATCAAAATGCATTCCAGGCTGGGTTTATGCTTTGCATTCACATACTCCTTCTCCTTAGAGGGAGAGCTTGGCAGTGAGCTGCACCTCCCCATCATATGCTTGAGTCTCCTTGTTTACATACTTTCTTCTTAACAATTTATTTTCCTGATGTAGAATATCTGTAGATGAGGATACAAGTTAATGTTAGGAACTAAAGTAGCAAGGAACTTGGTTGTTGCGATTCAGAGTAAAATTTGTTCTCGCAAGTCTCAAGTTGTCTAAAATGCTAATACATGAGGTTTTAATAAAATGTCTTTTGTTAAAACATACCTTGAAATGTGAATACAATAGTGAAATCTTGAGTATATTGGGTTCAAAGCTGTTTCGATGTTGACAGGATCTTTAAAAAGTACACAAGCTACAGCTTTATGTGAAGGTTACCTATTGTTCAGTATATTACATAGGGAGATGATTAAAGCTGCTATGTGTGAGAGCCATACATTTAGGATAAACATCAGAAGACATAGGCCCCTGAAAATATAAACTAAGGCTAGAACAGACAGGAGCTGACCTATGTGAAGAAAGGACTTCCACTGTGGAACAGATACAAACCTATAAATTGGGAAATTCATCCTTGTGGAGGAGGAGGATGAGGACATTTGAGTGCTATAGATAAAAGAAAGAGCAGACTGATCCAGTATGGCAGAGACAGTGGGAGGATGGGCAGGAAATGAAGACAATATGACCCTGAACGAAAGGCAGGAGGGAGCCCTTCGGCACAGGCTAGAGAAAGGAACATACTGCACTGAGCATCTGCTGCTTTCCCACTGTGTTCAGGGGAACAGGATATACATATTTTTGAAAATAAATAGCTTTGCATCAAAGAAATACCTGACTCTGTCATCAACTTCCGAAAAGAATACATATGGCGTCAAATGTTTGCTACTGCTCTGATCAAAACATAGCATTATTTATCTCTCTTTGCTTGTACCAAGGAACATATGAGGCTGTTGAGGCTACCTGCTGAGGGCCTTATGGCAAATTTTACAAGGTATTTAAGCTCCTGAAGATGTAGAGGCACCTAGTGGAGTTTTTAAAAACACCCAGAATCCTAATGCTCTTCGTAGACAATGGCAATTACATTCACAGGTGTTTTAGAGAGATCCTATTACAGATCCCCTAGGTCTTTCAGTACTTTGGAAAGGATGCACCCTCATGCTTTACTCTGAACTGCTTTTGACTGTGGAAATCCTATGGTTGGTCTCTAGTGCTGAGAAATATATTGGTCTGTTCTCTCTATTGCTTATTCATTCCAGGTGACAAGAGATACAGGTGATGTGTTTGTGAAGAAAACCAAACAGGGCTTTAAGTGGAACCTTAACTATTGAATGGCTCTTTTAGTTTTTGCAGTCCTCTGGGGTCTTAAAATTAAAACAAAAACCCCATCCACTCAGCTTCAAGAGTGCTGTGATACAGGCTACTTGGGAATGACCTAAAGGACTCAGGAGTCAAATTCAAGAAGTGACATCTTTAGCAAAGATCAATAATATACTCGTAAACAATTTCTCAGTGTACCGAAGCCCTGCCATCATTAACACAACCAACATGTCAGAATTCTGTTTGAAATATTCATTAAACCTTTTTTTCGTACTTTCCAAAAGTCTCCATTCTGTGCAGAAGCCTCTTTAAGTTACAGGAGTTGGGTTTGGCTTTTTTATTTTCTGTATACAGCCACATCTTGGCTATGAATTAAGATAACTTAAAAATGGCAAATATTTATTCTTGGGGTAAGTGCACAGTATTATCCCAAGCAGAATCTATGGAATGCAGTTCTTAAAATGATTCATATTATTTACCCCAGACATCCTGTAAAAATAATACTCAGTATTCAAAACAGAGAAAAATACTGCAGTCTGGCCATTGAATGAAGACTCATCATCTTTTTAGGAATTCTCGAGTGTTGGCTTGCTCATGGAAAGATGTAAGTCTCATCACTGTTACTTTTAACTGGCAGAATATAGAATATTTTGTTGTTTCCTAAAATATTTTAATTAGGCCTGCTTTCTGCATAGCTGTGACATCTCAGTACCTCTGAACAGGAAAAAATGCTTAAGTTATTTTCTGTGTTAATTTCATTGGCTGCTGTTTGCCATTTTGATTATATTGCCAAATTTTGAAGGTCACCCTGTCCTAAGCAGTCCCATCAGAACAAAGTGCTAATGCTGACTTTTTTCTCAGACAATGTAGAGCTTTAAGTAGCACGCGAGAGAAGTCCATCAAAACTTTATCCTCCACTGAGTATTATTGCACTTGTAAAGATAATATTAATACACATTTCTAATGCTCTATGGATCATTATCTGGCAGTGGACCAGTAATTGGGTATAAAACATTAACAACTAGAAAGGAATACTGATTCCTTTGGGCTTATAATTGTTGTTTGTTACAAATTGCTACCAAAACAGTTCTGAACTGATTCATACAGAATTAAGTAGATTTGGTTTAGTAATGTTTTCAGGTTTCTGAATAAATTATGAATGCATCTTGACTGTTAGAAGGAGGCAGTGACATTGTGAAACGGTAATGAACAGATCTGCAAGAGAAAAACAGCCTCAGCTGATCATCCTGTTCAAAACCTATTAAGGTCTGATGAAATGAGTAGATTTTTTCCTTCCATATATAGATGTGCAACAAGTCATAAGTTGTGGACTTTAATAATATATTTTCTTCACAAGCAATAACGCAGCAATTAGGAAGTGCTCACTGAGGTAGAAATAATGGTAACTGCTGCACAGATTAGCTTTGCTAAAGGGAGCTCTCAGACATACAGTAAAACAACATATTCCAGGTTCCTGTTGGTGTGTAATTTCTACTTTATTTACTTATCATCTCAGTTAAAGAGGACTCCTGGCAGTAATGAGGCTACATAAATGCACATATAATACTATAAGATGTTACAAATTATATAAAAGATAAATCTAATGATTATCTATTATAATGACAATGCAATCACTGGGTAAATTGTACAGTTCTGAGAAGTCCATGACTGCCAAAAATGCTGCTATCCAGTGTATTATTTCTGAGCTCTTATGTCTCCATGACTGTTTGTAAGAGATGTGTAATTCACTTGGAAGGGAGCTGCTAAACCAAATGGCTCACAAATCTTCTTCTAATGCAGCAATCCTTACAAGTACTGTGGTAAATATGAAGATAACAATCCTGAAAACTTGGAGGGATTTTTTTGCTGGAAATTCAGAGTATTTGTTACCACTGTGGTAAAAATGAAGATAACATGACTACCAAAATGAATCTCTTGTACTGTAACTGCCTTAAAAATAAACATGCAAAAATTGCCACATACGGCAAGTTTCATCAAAAGAAGGTATGTTCAAGTCCATCAGTGCTAACTCAGGGAAATGGATATTAGTATCTCTGAGCCCCAGCAGAGTTTTAATCTTTAAAATCTGCAAGGACTCTGATGGCTCAGATGTAGAACATTAAAAAAAATTGTCAAACAGAATGTAGTCATGGATTAAGCATAGAACAGTTAGAATGTGTGCTTACAGTAAAACATTTGTAAAATAGCAAATGTTAATTAAAATGAATTATTATTAAAAAGCACTTCAGAAGTGTCAATTTTTTTTTCTTTTTATGCTGGTAATAGTGCCTGAATCCTACCCTCTGCTCCTGTGAAGGCATTTATAGGATTTTATATGTAATTATGGAAGCAAAGGCAACATAGGAAGTCTGTTACTGAGTGGTATGGAGATATTAGAGGCATTATGTGCTGAGTAAGTTATGGCATTTGCGTAAGTGAAATATGTGAAAGAGAGCCAAAACTAAGATTTTAATAAACAAGTGACTAAAGTTAAGCTGTTAAATGTTCTCTTTAACAGCTGAACACTTGGTATTTGAAATCTAAGTGCTTACTAATTTAGGAAACTAAATATGAATTTACTAACTGTAACCATGTTGTATTGTGAAATAATGGCCTTAAAGGAGGCAGAGTGATTTGTGCTGGTGGTTGTTGTTATTATGTTATTATTATTTCTATTGTTGCTATTTAGGAGAGGACAAAGAGGACAGTAATTGGTGGATTGTAGTAAGGTGTAGACTATAAGTGAGTGTAGATTCCAAGGAGTTTTTTGAGTAAACCCTTGAAATGAATGACAGAAAGGATGGATATGATGTGTTCATGCTTTCTGCAGTGCAGTGGTTGAAACTGAACCTGGAATGGAAGGGTGCTAGCAGGAGAGCAGTCTTCTAGTCTGTGAGAGGATATGAATGGGGAAGGTTAGACACTTGATTTTTATGATTGGTAGTTTACACACTTGATGGAAAAGGAAGGGAATTAAAGTTATGAGAAAAATGGGAACTAGCCTCTTGGAGCTAAAGAGGGAGATAAATATACTCTTTTTATTCAGGGAAAGTGTTCACATCTTATTTGTCTGACAATGAATTATTTTCTGCTAGCCTTATCCGAGTTCTTTTCTACTAGCCTTATCCAGTTCTGGAAGGTCTAGATTGGGAGTAGGTTTTTTCCTCCTGCATGAATACTTTTACAATGAAGGACACAAAAATAGCATCCTTCTTGGGGATTTCTTGGAACAACTGCAGTCTCTCAAAAGAGAAATTTCTGGGAAGGAAAATGAAGGCACTAGTTAACAGGAAGCAAGGTTCATAAGAGGAATTTGTAAGGTAATAAGCAATTGAGTAAGAGTGCCTGAATTTTGTCTGATAAAGGTGTCTATATTACATTACTGAATTAAGAAATCAGTATATGTATTGTTAAAGGGTATGAGCCAAAGTCAGTGAACTTGAGAGGTTTTAGGTACTGTGTTTGTGTATTTGACTAATGGCATACTCCTGCTCTCGTTTACCAATCCCAGTACTTTGAGACTTGCTTCAAACTGGTCAAAGGCCATCAAGGGTAACACAGACAAGTTATATAGCTGTATCAGCCTGTGTTCCTTGGGAGCCTGTGTTTCCATTTGCATAACACGGGCATGCATATATTTGTTACTGAAATTCCCATTTCAAAAGTTCTTTCCATGGCCAAGGATGTAATGACTGCTTTAAAAAATGCGGGAACCCCATCTTCTTTAACCAGTCACTTTTGTAGTATCTTTAATGTCTCTACAAGATTATATCAACATCAAGAACAGTGAGCCAGTTTTTATATGACAGCCAGAAACTCTTCAAGCAACTCTTGGTGATTGATAATGTCTTAAACTAAAAGGCATAGAAGACTCCCTAGTTACTTTCCTGCACTGACAGTCATGAGATTGCCGGGTTCTGGGTGAAGTGAAGAAGATGCTGCCCTCACTTCCACACCAAGTTCTGCCTGGTTTGTGAGGTAGAGGTATAAACTAATTCCCCTTCATGTGTATATATCTGGTGGTGTGGAACTATACTATCAAGAAATGCATGTCTTCAATAAGGCATGACAATTTATCAGTACTTTAAGCTGTAGATTACACCAGTGTACTGTGCCTGACTCAATCTCCCTGTGCTATATCATGTCAGGATCTGAAATTGACTGTTCCATAAAAAAGAATAGAGGGAGTCAAAATATCTGTGCACACAGGTATATGCATGTATAGAGCAAAAAATTAGAAGTCATTTGGAGACTCTTAACAATCTCAGCCAAATCCTCTGGGAATAAGTTTTTTTGCCAGGTTAAAATTCAAAGGGAAATGGCAGAAGCCCAGTCACTTTTGTCATTTACAGTGAGACCAGACAAAGCACCTCAGCATTTTAGAGCAGGAGGCACTCCTGCACTGGCAGAACAATGTTATTAATTACCTTTTAGTCTTGTGCATCTATAAGATTTTGATCAACAGAGATATGCCTCAGTTTGTAAAATCACTATTCACTTTCTAGAGTGTCCCTTATTATTTTTCAAGATCAAAGCCATAAGATTCAAGAGGCAATAAATGCATTCATATAAGTAGTCCTTTTTTAAAAGTTTAGGAATTAGAAATAACTCACATTGTATAAATCATATGGCATAATTATTGCATTTAAATGTTACATTACACTTACGTTTACATTAATTCTTAATAGGTTTGAATTTTTTTCCTTCTGAAAACATAATTGGAAACTGTATTTTCCCTCTTATTCTAATTAAAATATTTTAATAAATGTTTATTTAGATACTATGTCATGGAAGGTTGCAGCCTTGGCTGCCTAATGTAATGTAAAAATCAATTAGATGCAGAAAAATATCTAGTTTTAATTTACAAAGACTAGATATCTGCCTGATCGCTGCTGTGTAGCAATATCCATAACATTTTATATATTAAAATAGTAATGATTAGTATTAATCTTGGACATGCTGAAGTATTTACCTATTCATATATTCAAAGGTAATCTGTTTCCTTGAATGCGGCCTTTGAGTTGCCATATTGTATCATTTCTTTACCACGATGTCTTCTACAGTGGTTTGAAAGCTATTTCTAACATGCATCATATACTTGAGGTTTATTTGTCTCATGCAGAGATCAGCATGCAAACATTGCTGCATATGTAATTCTTGGAACTAATTGCATGCATGCAGAACAATGCAAAGGTTTTAACATTGTACAGCAATTAATATCTCTGCTAGTGTAACTATGTTTCCTTCTCCCCATACTCTATTCCTTCATGCCCCCCCAACCATAAATCATTTCCAACCTGTCAGAATGGATCTGTGCTGGCAGAGAAACAAGGGTAATGTTTCAATTTTCTCCATCTGGTAAGATATTTTCTGTTAGTTTTTCTCCCTCTCTGTACTTATTGAATTTGCATGAAGAACTATGTATTGTAGACTAATAAGATTTCCTGAAATAGAGTGGAGGAAGCATGACCTGTCTCCCACTAAGTCTGAGGTTGTGTGAGATAGAGTAAATTGTGTCATGTTAATGTTTTTGAGAAGCTGAGGCCCCGAGGGCCTTCCTGCACCTCTAGTGCAAAAGGAGGGATGATGGCATACTGGGGGAGGGACTGGGATTGTGACTGTAGGCCTGTGAGTCACTGTACTCTAAACACATCATGAGTCTTCTCAGTTTACACAATCAATTAAAAATTCCTTATAAGAAAATGCTTTTTTGTTTTTCTAAATATCAGTCATTCCAGCATCTGGTCTTTAGCATCTCTACCCTTTTTGAGACTTAACCTGCAAGCTTGGTAGATTACATAAATTTCATTTATTTTAGGTATATTATTAAGTAATTCTGAAAAATAATTCCATGTGGGAAAAATCAATATCCTGTCTGAGTACCAGATCCTGTGTTCATGGTAGACTTTGTGAACCGTTCTCTGTATTGCTGGGGGATTCTCCATTACCTACTGGCTCACAAATGATTTACAGTTTTGTTATAGCCATTAAAAATAAAAACTAACTTTACTTGCACAGAGAGAAAATTTTGGGTCCTTCTGAAGGACCACATCCAGTATTTGGAGGATCCACAGACAAAAAGAAATATCTGAAAGCACAAAAGAGAAAATGCATTTTGAATAGTTCAAGCTCCAGACCCTGAAGCGTAGCACTCCTCGGGAGAGTGGTGGCGCAAGGCACGGGTAGTGAATGTGCACTGGGCAGTGAAGCTCTGATTAGAGCTCCTACACCAATTCCAGGCCAAAAACACTCCTGGGAATCTGATTCATATCCCTCTTCTTGCCCATGTTCTGTACTTTGTAGCACCAAGCATTTATCTGAGGAATTTAGCCAGTTAGCTCCACTTGTCAATCCACATATTCAATATTGAAGTGAAATTAAGAAATTATGTTAAAATTATAATGCAATTTAACACCCCACTTATTTTTCATTTATTTTTTGTTTTCCTCTGTTTGTTTTAGCTGTTTTGGCTACATTCAGTTCATATTTTCAGGTTTTACTTAATCTTGGAGAAATCTAGACACTTTTTTTTTAATGGAAGCTCAGATTTACATTTATTCATATGATTTCAACAATTGGGACTTTAAGAAAAATAGCAAATATCACAAGATTTATAGGAAAATAATGAGAGTTGGCAACACTATCAATTTCCTCTGAGCATACTTCCATTATAGTTAGGTTATTGGACACACTTATTTGTTATTGTAAGGCTTCCTCTATGTAGAAAGAGCAGAAAACCTTGATCTGAAAGTGAATAAAACCCAAGCAGAAGCAGATGTAAATTCTCTGTGAAAGAGCAGAGACACAGAGTGCATGTGCATGCATGCCTCTGTCTCCACAAATAGTCAGCACTGAACACTGAAAACAAAATGCTGTTTGACTTAACAAGCAGAGAGAGTACTCAAATGTAGAGGCACAAAAATGTCCATGCAATTTCACAGCTAAATACACTACAATTATAATCTAATGCAATAACAATTTTAAGGGTCATTTCATAGTAAGAGATAAGATATCTTTTGAGTGGTAGAAAGCTCCCACCCAGCCATCACCTAGACAATAGTTACGGTTCCCTGGGAGGGGAAGCATTTGGACCAAATTGCTGCTGCAGAGACAAAATACCTTTTTGAGTGTTTTCTTGATGTACATGAGGTTCTTAGAAAATAAGACAGACTTTAAAATCACACATCCCCATACGTGCCTGAGGATTCCAATTCAACATCCCCATCGAAAGAAAGTTAGCCCTTCCTTATCTGTGAGTTTGATATCTAAATCTTTTCCTATTTAAAGGTTAGTTGTTGCTGTTGTTTTTTGTTTAGTCTTTAGCAGCTTCTTTCTGGAAGAAAACTATATGTGTCCCAAGATATAGAGTTGCAGAACTATGATAAATAAAGGGTAAATTTACTTTTTAATGAGGTCTAGGTATATGGCAAATATACTGAGTGCACCATACTTAAAATATGAGGACTTTGGGTAAGATTCTATCTAAAGACAAAAGTAACAGGAACATTCCTTTTATCCTGTAACTTCAGTCTCAGCTTTTCCCTTATTATGTGTTCACAAAGTCTGTCTAAGTCTTATTTGTGATGATGTTCATTTCAGCCGCTTGTTTTGCTCTGTGGTCCAGCAGTGACTGGGAGCACTTCAGAGACAGCACACTTTCAGGTGTCACATTGCAGCATCTCCTCTGGCTGATAAAAGAGAAGTATTAATAAGCTCCAAAAAGCCTCATAACCAGTACTTTCACCACTGCAATACTGTTCATTAACATGTTAGTAAGCATCAATAGATGCCTCCAAAAGAGACCAAAAGCAGCCACAATAGAGCTGCTTCTTCCAAGCGTAAGCAGTGGTATAGAAATAGTGGGTTTGAAAGGAGAGTTCCATTCTGTTTCATGGGTCTTTCAAAACAACGATATAAGTCATCGTTATTAAATCAAAAAGACACCCTCTGTGCCTGCCAGCCTTTATGTCTGCCAATCAGATTTCTGGAATGTTGTGTTTTCTCTTATAAAGCTAAAATGTGTTATGATGGGTTGAGGAAGGCAGAAAAAAACGAGAAAAAATTATCGAACTGATCAAAATATGAACCAGGAATTTTTAAAAATTATTTGTGAAGTATTTCTCCAAATTTTCAAGATTATGTATTCTAAGTTCTGCTGAGCTGTAGCTCTCACTTTCTGCTTATCCAAAGTATGTATTTTTTTTGTTCAATATTTCGTCTTCCTCAGAGAACATTTGCTGGCTTCTCAAAAGGAAAAATAAAATAGAAAGGGAGCAGTTGTAAGAAACATTATGTAAAACAATGTGCATGCATATGAGTAAAAAAGGGAAAATATGATGAATATTGTGTCAGTTTAAAACATTAAGGAATTATAAGCAAGTCATTTCGTGAATTTAAAAAGATGTCTTCCAAAGTAAGAGAAAGTGGGGGTTTGCTTGTCAGGAGGGTAACTACTTGCCTTTCTAAATGCATGATCCCATGGAAGCAGCTGAGATTTACAAGGCAGCTGTATGTATGTAGTGTAATAGATGTTGCTGTTTGCTCAGGTAAAGCATTGGAATAGCCAGCGACTTGAGTTGTTGGTTCATCTGTGGTGCTTGTAATGTGGGTAGGTCCTAACACTGTTCTTTTCAAATGGGATTTTGTTAGATGATTCACACCATAGAAGCCAAAAAGATTGAAAGGAGTGTTACCTTGATCATATCACGAAATCACAGAATATTCTGAGCTGGAAGGGACCCAGAAGGACCGTCGAGTCTAACTCTTTAGTGAATGGCCCATATGGTGATCAAACCTTGACATTATTAGGACCCATGCTCTAACCAGCTGAGTTAATCTTGGTTGTATACTGGGTTTGGCCTTAGTAGTGTTTGACTGAAGGATTTATGAAGGCAAGATCCCAAATTCTTACTTTTTTAGAGAGTTATTTAGATTTCAAGATTGCAGTTGAAGTAAGTGCTAACTAAATGTTATTCCTAGACAGTTTTATTCTTTGTCTACTGTGCAGTGAGATTGAATTCCCGGGCAGATGGACAAACCCAAACCTGAAACACTTGAATGCCTGTGAGGGAGTGATGGCAGAGTGTTAAAGTCAAGACTATTCAAAATACATTGGTTTCTGAATGTTGTACAAATGCAGAAGCACAGCTGATGAGAAGTTCAGGATCAAATTATGATCCCAGCTGTGCTATCACTGCCAAAAGGGGGAGGTGCCTTCACCTCCCCAGGCTTCTTCCTAAATATGAAGTCCTGCCCCCTCCTGCCACAGGCTCTGGTGCTTGTAAAACTCCTTGCTTAGTGTGGTTCTGTAGGTGGATTCTTTCTTATCCACTTTGCTTGCTGGGTCAGTTTTCCGCTCTTTTGCCTAGCTGAATGAGCCCAGGTCTAGGAGGATCCAGAGACACGAGTGTGTGGTGAGGAGCAAACAGCTGTGAACAGATGGCAGAGTTGAGCTTTTCCTTTTCCAAGAGCAGTAACCAGTGGGATCAGCTCATTGTCTTATATGTAGGTTCATCCAAAAGAGCAGATTCACCTTTGACAATGTTCGGTTGTGGTGGCTTTGTTTTAACCTTTTCATAACTGATGCAGATATGACCTTTTCATAACTGATGCAGATACTTTTCCCAACACAGATTATTATGTTGGAGATTGATGAAGGGGGATAGTAAAGTTACTTTGTGTTATCTGTGATCAAGAATGAGAATGCTCTGTTTCTTTCCAGACACTTTTTTGAACAAGCTGATTTGTGAAAGCTTTTGTTTTTCACTTTCATGAGTGATAATGATCAAGCAAATAACAACCTACTCTAAAAGGGATGTTTTATTAAAAAAAAATACCTGAAAGCTAGTGCTTAAAGTAAATAGTAAATTTCATTTTGAGAAAATGCCATATCTGGGGAACTGGAACTTGGTCTCACGCATTGTTTTGTCATCTAGCTAATCCACTGGACAAATTCATAATTTAACATTTAAGCTTGAAATACATTTCAATAGTCAGTGTGGACATCTCTAAGTCAGTTTATAATACAAAAGCCAATGGAAGGAACTCTACCAAAGAAACAGTTATAAGAAAATACCAGGAAACCGCACTAGGTCTAATTATGCTCTGAAAAAGTATTTATGCTTCTAGTTTTGTTTTGTGCCTTAAACTTTGTTATCACATCTTGGACTTCTATTCACACTACTGTGAATTTAATTTATTCAGTCAAAAGCCAAGCTAGTGTTGTTTATTGTGGGGATTATGTTGATGCTTTCTGAAGAATTCACTGGCAGGTCTAATTATTGTTTTTGTCTATGCAGTGAGATGTTTCACACATTGCCCTCTGTCTACTGCCCATCTGGAAATAATTTCCAGTTTCATAGGATTTTGGTAGCAAAACCAGAATTTTGTAAGGTGCATGCAAATATAGTACATTTGCTTTAATCATTATGTTAGAATATTTCCTGGAAATATATTATACATTTCTAATTTCCTGAGAAAGCCAGTGATCCATGGGACTGTGTCCTGTAGTGGTGGCTGTCTGGAGCAGTGGTGACCTTCAGCATCATACATGCAAACAAGATCTATAGCAGAGAAACTCAGTTAGGAGGGATAAAGCAGACTCCAGAATTCTCCCCAGTAGCGATACAAATCTGGGGTGTAGGACAGCTCATATAATTAAACACCCAACTTGCATTGGCTGCACCTCTGGCTAGTCCAGGAGAGAAGAGCAGGAGCAGGTTTCTTTAGTGCTTTCTCCAGCTTTAATCAGAGGTCCATTTGCTATGCTGCTGGGCTTGGGGAGAGATGTCAGGCACATGCCTCATCCTCATTTGCCAGCCTGGGTCTTTTCTATGTTGTAGCCGTGTAAACAAAGATGTTTTAGTACTTCCAAAATTATGTACTTTTTTTATTGCAGTATACAGTCGTATGAGATTATAAATTCAACTGCCGGCTCTTTGTTGATATAATGTTTGAAATACTCTTGTCCATGATAAGGACATTTGTTTTGTCTTCATTAAGCTGCCATTTTTCATCCCAACATAATGTAAAGTCTGCTATGTATGTGGTTTCTGTAAACAAAACAGTGCTTAGTTTTAAGAACTCTCAATAAACAGCTATCAGACTCTTTAACAAGATGTTTTAAACTTCAGGAAAGTTTGGCTTTTACATTTCCCATATGCTTCCTTTCATTGTTGCTCTTAAAGTTCTGCTTTAATTTCTCTGCTAGGGTTTTGGACAGTTTGATAAGTCATATTTTAGCATTGAAGGTGGCATTTAGATAGTAATAATTTAATATTTTCTATAATTGTTTATTGTATGCATATACACATAATTTTGTTATGCTATATATAGGACTGGCTATATTCCCTTATTTTATTGCTGTGCAAATTCAGGTTCCTGTCTGAATTTCCTTCCTAGTCTTCAATTTTTTTTCACAGGCAAAACTCTCATAATCGGTGGAAACTGATTGACCCAAGGGCCTAAAAACTTTTCATTTCCTATAAAAATGTACCAGAAGAATGCAGTACAGTTAATGTGGTGATTTGTCTTTGCAATTCCTTTCAGTACCTTATCTGTGGGAGAAGTGTAGTGCGTGTGTTAATGTAGTACGTTTAAACATCAGCAGATGGGGCCCTTGTTTCCTTTGAAGAATGGTTTGTCTTTGAATTTTATTTTTTAATGTCTGTGGCAAGAATGAATTTTTCTTGTTGTAGCACATTAAATTAATGTAGTCTTTGAGCAGATAGGGATCTAAATGCAGATCAGAATGCCTTAACTTTAGTAGGAAGCAAGTGTTTCCAAATCTAACTGGAGATCTAATTTTCATGGCTGGCCCTTATTTCTGTAACTGACTGAACAAAAACCTCTGCTTTGAATACCTCAGAAATTTTCTAAGGCTTGGAAACCAGCTGTTCTTCCTTGTGGTTGAATCCATCTTTTAGCTGTATTTCATAAATCTTTCTAAAGGTAAAAGAATAAAGCAAATTCTGTGTTCTCCAGAACAGGCAGCACTTTTCAAAGTTATTTACAAAATGCAGTTTCCCTTCTCCAGAGGCGAAATAGCATCGAGTTTGTGTAAAAATGAAGAAAAAGGCATTCTAGAAGCAAAGCAGAAACCACTGTAGAGGCTAATGTTTTCTTTTAACTAAGGGAAAAGCATAGGCACATGCAGCTAAGGGGAGCATATGTCTTAACTCAATTTCCTTGCTTTTGAAAGACTTGAGTTATAAGTGGAATGGGCTCAATATTTGAATATGGTCATTTTGTTTCTAAGCTTGGTTGTCCCCTTAATAATTCTGTTAGACCTAAAATACATGCATTTTATTTATAAGTAAAAAATGGTATGGAAGGCAAAGCAATAAACTCTGATGCCTTAACCAATCTTATGAATGTGTTACAAATTTATACTTGTATTTTGCAAATGGGTCTCTCATAGTTTGGAATTACTTTTTCAGAGTTGTTAATCTTTATGATCTAAATAAAAATATTATTTGAATGTGGCTATATAGTGGGTTTTTAATATAATGTATCATAGAGGGCAAATCTTTCATATTATTAACTTGAAACACCAAAATTGCTCCTTCTGTGTCATTGTAATCTGTCATTTAAAGTGACTGCTACTTGCTTATGCCAGCTTCTTCATGTGGTTCACATGTGGACTAAGAGACTGCAGATTTGGGTTTTTGGGGAAAAAAGAAGCAGAATAACTAATACATTAAAAAAAATCCTCAAGTCAAGAAAAGAGGCCATGTCTGAAGGAGGAGCACACAGTTTGCATTTGTTGGATATTGTACTACTACCCAAGGTTGATACTAAGGGTTAAAGTACTGCAATTTTAAAATTGAAAATTGCATAACATGCAAGCAGTTATTAGGTTAAAAACATCAATTTGGTATATAATTTATTGTTGCTTATATATAAAAGGTTACATTTTCAGCCATGATTTACACTTATTCTTTACTTTTATATATGAGACCTGTTATTAACATTACTCACATTTTTGGTGTCTAATGGTGCAGACCATGCAAGGCCTGTCAAAAATTATTAATATTTTGATTCTGTTTTTTAACTCAATTTTTGGTGGAGGTGTGATTTGTTTTCCAGAATTTAATAGGGATCAAACTTCAGAAACATTTTACTGTTTGCTCATTTAGCTGATTTGGGTGCATACCTCATAAACAGTATGTCCCATTAAAAGATCACCTAAGCATACCATTCTGCTTGAATTAAAATTATTTTATCTGCATGACATGGTATAATCTGAGCATCTCAATGCTTCCCTATATTTTTTTACTGATTTACTTTTATATTCCCCGATATATATTTGTCTGGTCTGGACCAAATTCTTATGTTCTTTATACAGAATAAATATAGGGAGAAATAATCCAATCAAATCATTGGAGTTGTACTGGATTTTTACTGGTGAAATTCTCATAAATTCTTTTCCCTGTAGATGTTGTGTATGACACTGCTTTAATTCAAGGGAAAAATTGACTTGCACCCCACATTGACTCTTTTGGCACTTCTTGCAAAATGGCAGTGGATTATTTTCCAGGGAAGCAAGAAATGATAATTTTATTTTGGCCACAAAGCACTCAGGAAAATAATTTCCTATACAGTACATTTTTCTTTTTGTACACATGAAAACATTTGATTTTAAGGTGTACATATAATGACAAACAAAATGTTTAGGTTAGCTATGGACTATGTCTTATATAGTGCGTTGGACAAATAGAGGCTTAGATCCAAGGATACAGTACCATTTTCTAATTTAAATTATTGTTATAATAGCTTATTGATTATTTTACTCAACACACACTAATTTTTGCATCTCTTTTTACCCATATATTCATAATGCAGATGACCAAATGGAATTTCATTTCCTCTTGCTCAAGGGGGGAAGTAAACAGTTTTAAACCTTTGAGCTGGAGGAAGGGAGGGAAAGAAAGTTAACTAAAAGGGAGGTTACTTTCTTTAGAAGTAGGGAGCTCTGCTTTAGTTGAGAACTGAGATAGTGCAGCTGTTGAAAGCAGCTTACATCTTTGGTCATGCTTTGAGTGTCATTCGAAACTGTTCTGTATATTGTTAAGTATAAAAAAAGTAAGAAAGGAGGGGAAGGAGCTTTGAAGAATCAGCTCCTTTAAGGAAACAAATATCATATTTACGGTAGCTTTATCTAGGAATTTCTACACACATCAGTAATAATCATTACTAAGCATCTGAAAGACTATTTAGCTAATAGTACCTAGTGGATTTTCTAAATCTAGAATTTATCTTGCAGATGTATTAAAAAAAAAAGTGAATTAAAACCTTAATGACACAGATTAATTTTAAGGCTTTCTGTGTAACTCTTTTCAGGAAAAGTTCTTGGATGAAGTTTTGTAATGACGATGTTGTTGCATTCTGTCTTCTCTTAAGACCTCCACAGAACACAGTGTATAAAATTGATACACAGACTTTCTCTTTGTCTTTCTGTTTGATGAGCAGGTCTGGGTGTGGTGGAGGTGTTCCTGTGCACTGCTTCTCTTGCTGAAGCATTGTAAAAACTGTTGCCACAAAGTGTAACGGATAGTGGCTGTTTGACATAGCTCAGTGCAGGGTAAATTTTGGAGCAAATGGGAATGTTCCCATTCATTGCATTTCTGAGGCTGCAGCTGTATGAGCAGGGTGGAAGGTTTAGGTGAGCAGCACTTTTGTGGGATTTCCTAAAGGAGAGCACTATGCCCTGGTGGTGTCAGAAACTCTCAAACACTGGGTCAAGAAGGGAACCTCCTCCAGGTCAGAGTTCACGCCTCTCTGCACCTTTAATGGGGGAAGGTCGGGTAGATTCAGTATATTCTTTTTATTACCTGCAAAACCGGTTTATCTTATAGTATGCAGTATGAAATGGACTAATGTAAGAAATTATATGGTTTTCTGTACCTTTTTGAGCATATCAGGAGAGCTGGTTTTGCTTAGCAGTCTGCCTTACTGACTTTGGAAGCCTCCTCAGATCAGGAGTTCCAGCAAAGCCGATGCCAGAGATGAAATTTTCCTTGTGTGTCAGTGAATCTAGCAAAACATGGCAGGCTTGGATCCAGCAGCTCAACACCCTTCTCTTACAGCTGGATTTTAGGTAGTACTTAGCAGTGTTGTTGAGGAGCTTGTCTGATTCCCAGGGCAGTCTGTTGAAGACTGCACAAAGTTCTACATTATTTTTCTAACTTTGGATTGTCTGACTTAAAACTTCATGTCGTAAAACTTTATTTACAGCATAGTTTCTTAGCTTGATTTTCAACACAGTGTTCTAAATGAGTAATGTTTGATATTTTGCAATACTTTAAATTAATAGATAACCATTTACAACATTAACACTACCTTAATGAAGATTTTTGCTTGAGATTACAAACAGGTGCTGGAAGTACAGTTCATCTATCATTTATAAGCTTTTATTAAATTTGCACCTGGCAATGCAGCTATAGTTAAAAGTCTGTTAATTATGAGACCTGCGTTTGGGAGGCCTATAGGCCTTTCATTTCCAATCTCATCAGGCTAGAACTTTGTATGTAATCTTTTCTCTAGGGTGGATGCTTTTTGTCTTGAGTGGGTCAACATTTAACTGTTTAACTTCTTCCCTTCTAAATAAATAGGTAAATACTCAAGAATTAGTAGAATATGCCAAGTGAGAAAAGCATAGAGGATTTCTCTTTTGCCTTTTTATGCCACTCTTTCTGAAGCTGTCCTTGCCTGGAATGGAAAAACAAATAAAAGAAGAGAGATGAAAAATACTTCATAATAAATGATTTAACATGTATAACTTTTTTTCATTTGTGAATCGTTTGTGAGCTGCTTTGATTTTCTCAAATGAATTTGCTATTCAAAATTATTCACCAAATACTTTATCTGAATAATTTTTGGTCTGGAGATTGTTGGCAAGCAGATTGTTGCATGTATTTGAATTTCTAATTTTAGATATCCCACTGTATATGTTGATTAGATACAGTAACATTTATGTTCTCTGTTTGAAAGAGAAGGTACTACTTAAAATGTAAGTCTTAAAATGAGATTTCCAACTGAATCTTGGAGTTTGCAAGTTCAGAATTATCAGTGAGTGCATAGTCTTCAAATGGATGGGCTGTTGATTGTTCCTTCAGTGTAAACTTGCTTGACAAATTCTAAGTCTGATGCCTCTCTCAGAAACAGTTCTCAGAGAAAACCAAAACAAATTCACCAAAAAAATTATATATGCAAAAATTGGCATTTTTAAAAAAAGTATTAACTTGACCTTATTTTTTTTAATGTTTTTCATTTTCAAGATCAGATATTGAGTACAGGTTGCCTTTCTCAGGGAAGATCAGGCTGGAGACTGGTATGAGGGAGGATTAGAAAAGTGTACAGGAAGTGGGTGAATAGAACTTGAATGGAAAATCAAAGTGTTTCATAGGAACAGAATAAATAAACCCGTAATTTTAGGGGCCACATTAAGCTGTCCAGTATTGCATTATTTTAGACTGACATATCTAATGAAAAGTATAGGAAGGATGGATGGGCACAGAGATGGTGCTCAATGTATTGTTTTTATGTAGCAGTTTCATACAAACTATCTCTTACCAGCTTTTCATACAAACTACTCTTACCAATAATGCTATATGGAACTGGCTACAATAGCTTTTATGCTTGTCACATAGGAAGACAAGACAATATCTTGAAGAAAGAATGGGAAAAATGATGAAGAGTATTAGAGGACCAGTATGAGTTCTCTTGCAGGGAGAAAACCAGAGAAGCATAGGAGAATGTCTAAGGGTGAGTGAGAGAATGTGGACAGTGGAGCTAGAGCTGGCCTGCTGGATCAATTAGTCTCAAATCTGAAATATATCGCAGAAGGGCTTGCTATATGAAAGATCTTACCTGGCTTGCAATAGGAGTTAGTCACACAGATTTTGCTTAACTTTGTGGCTTTGAAAGTTGCTATATTGTTTTGGGATAACATTTCATTGGGTTTTTTTTCCTTTTGCAGGTGCTTCATCTGTCTTTGTTGGCAGTGTACTCCATATCCAATGACTGTATTAAATACTGGCAAATTCTAAAGAGAAAGTTCAGGCTTGGTTTAGAAAGGAGTAGTGATTTCTTAAGAAGATCCAGTTTTTAACTAGGTGAATTAATATGTTCCTGGTGAAAGAAGAACCTCTATTATGTTCCATACTGATCTACTAGAAAATAGGTGCAGGGACCTTTAGGTGTAGTGGCCAAGTGGATTCCCAAAGTAACTCCAGAAGAAAGATTGTCATTGAATGCATGTTTTGTTTTGCTTTAATAACTAACTTGGCAGTGATCATGGTGGTTGTCACACTTCTGGATTGGAAAAAGTTCCCCTTTAAAGGGAATTTTGGATAGGGAAGGAACGTTTAAGGCTCAAGACTGATTTAAAGAGTTTTAATCTTATCAGCAGGGGAAAGATTAACTGTGGCCTGGGTTTACATGCCTGTACAACTCTACAGAAGACAAAAGGAATTGTGCTGGTAGAAATCAGCAGAATTTAGCTCCTTACAGTAACAGGTGGCCAGCATAGGAGAGGGTCCTGCCAAAATCCAGTGCAATACTGAAGCTTGCATTTTTTCAGTCTTTTCCTAGCTGGACACTGTTCCACTACAGATTTGGTTTCTCAATTTTTATGCATTTTTTTAAAGTGCACTTTCCTGAGAATCCTTTTTTCTTCAGTTTCACATGTTCTTGGAGCTTTTGAGATGTTCCTAAGCACTTTTATGAGTCTTTTTATGTACCTCTAGTTACAGTCTGATTGCTGAATGTTTTGGGTGAATATTTGCAGTTTGGATGAATAGCTGAAGGTACACCAAATGGCAGCATTCAGAGCTATTTGACCAAGAATGATTGACAGTGTCTGTAACTACTTATTATGTCAAAGCTTCAGCACACCGATTGATGGGAAATGATGTATAATAAATTAGAATGATCACACATCATTTCCCATCGATTGAAATGCCAAATCCTTTGATGGAGTAATGAGTTATGGCCAATACTACTCACTGTCTTAGTAGGAGATTGATTGCATATCCCTTCATCAATGTGATCAAACAACTAAGGAATCCAAAGTACACATGTAGCAGACAAGTTCTACTGCGCTTTCAGTATAATGTGAGAGCAATAAAGTCAGTGTTGCTTCTGTGGTATTTTCAGTGTAACCTGGGTATATGTGAAACATGAGCAAACATGTAAATGTGGCCAAATTCATTCAGTACAGAAACCTTAAAGAGACCTAAGCTGATCCCCTCTTAGTTTTACATACCAACAGAAGACTAGGGATAAGTTTAAATTTACCAAAATCAGTTATGCAATAAATTCAAATTTTAAAAAAACCAATCCTAACTAATGAAAACAGTGCTCTCTATAATTGTTTCCTCAATTGCTTGTCCTTGCAGAAAACAAACTTCAGTTGCTCTGATCCAGGAAAGAGTAGCTAGAGCTGTATCTCCAGAAAAGTACATGGACCCCAAATTAGTAAAAAGGAAAAGGAAGTTTTTGGCAGTGTATTAAGAATTGCTTTAGAATTTTGTATTTTTCTTCCCTTTAATAAAGTTATACATTTTCATCTCCATCTGTATATAATAAAATTAGTGTTTTGTACTGGCTAACCCTTCTTCCTCAGATAGGTACTTCAATGCAAATGCGTGTGTATTCACACATACTGAACAGTATTTAAAAGGCTGCACTCCAATGTCTTGTGCCTATTCCATTGTCTTATTCTCAGTGTTTCAGACATCCAGTTGTACTTCACGTATAGCTGTATTCTTCATTAGCCAAAAACCCTGCGAAACATTGACTAGCACACGAGACAATGTAGCTGAAGCAATTATGGCCCAGAACAATGGAAGTGTAAGAAGACCTTTTTCTAGATCTCATGCATTGAGCACAGAAGCCATTTCTTTATTATTTGTCTGTGAGAGAAGTTTATGATGAGGAAATGAGCATTTGTTGTTTACTGAAGTGAGTTTAAAATGTTTTGTAAATTAATTCCCATTTGAAAGAATAATATTAAAATGAGTATTTCTAGATTACATTGTTGTAATGAGGACTGGTCAACAGAACAATGACAGCAATATGAGATCAATGGGTGGAACTTTAAAATAGGTACTGTTGCTGTCTTGTCATAGCAGCAAGACGCTTAATGTGGACCAATTAACCCTACTGAAGACTTTGCAGCAGGCAGTCACTTTCAAAGTGCTAGAGCAAGGTAGCTATTGAGATTGGAGTTAGTTAATTTAAGCTCTCATGAACATCTCCACTGCGCTGCATTCACTACTCTTACAGACTAGATAACCTTTGCAATGTGAGAGCAGTGTGGTCATGCTGCAGTACTGAGTCTGCAGGCAAGTATTTGTAAATTAGGAAATGTCAGATTGTAAGTTGCTTGTGTTACTTATGTTTGTCTCTTTTTGCATATTCACTATGGCAGAGCCTTTAATTGCAGGAACACCTGCTAAATTTTTCTGCTGGTTTCTGTCTTATTCAATGCATTCCATGGGTAGCAATCATAGCAGCAACTTTTTAATATCCTCTAAGTGGAAAAAGAGAGGCACATTTCTCTATGGATCTCCAACAATTCTATGGTTCTATGGATCTCCAGCAATTACCCTGAGCCCTGACAGGAATTTGAAACCTGAACTTTTGTTCTTGAAATGTGATGAACTTTATGTCTAAATGAGTACAGAGTAGGAAAAGCCCACTTTCCTGGCACAATTTGCTGTGAGCTAGGTCAGGTGGGTACCACAAAGTGATCCAAGATGTCTTTCTCTCTTCTCCATCCATCCATCCGTCCATCCATCCATCCATCCACCCACCCACCCTGAAAGGCTGGCTGTCACTGGGGCTTCCACTACATTAAGGACAGTTTTTCAGTTTCTTTGACTAGGCACACTACTCAGATTGAAAGCAGTGTTGCTCTGCAGACGTTTTGACATTTTGTAATTACTGAGTGCTCAGCAGAAACAGGACCATTTTTTTTCCAGAAGTTTATAATTATGCAAAACGTAGGCAAAATATACAGTGACACAGAAAGGAAAGTTCTGTGGGTTAAGAACTTCCTTTTTATCCCAGTTCTAAAGTTTCCTGTAGCAGTGACATTCTTGGAGTTTCTTATGGATGCCTCCAAAATACTTTAATGTAAATAATTCCAGCTCTTACTGGTGACAACAGGATGATCTAAAAATGTAGCAAGTTTATAATAATTAAAGAATTAACATTGGGAACTGATTTTTTAAATCACATAATATATGTACAGGCACATGAATAACAACTTTTAAAATTCAGCTCTATGAGATGCAGAACCAGTATTTCACTTATTGCCACTTGGCTTTCATCCATTTGCTTTGTTAGAAACCGTTCTCCTGCATTGCTCCTTAGCACAACAATAGCATGATGTACATAGCACATAGCCTGTTCTTGAAAAATATGTGCCAACTTCCACATTCCTTCTTTATATTTTTTTCTGTAAAGAAAGACTAAAATATATGGAAATTGGTAGAAAGACTATGCTTTGGGTTTTTTATACCTATGTAAGTCACAGTAAAATTTGACCTCAGATGTTTAACTTGTGTCCCATGAAAATCAATGTGTTTGGTGCATCCAAGTTCTCATTTAAATGTACATTGAGACACTGAAGTACTTTTTATAAAAGTGAATTTTGGACCAAGCACAGTAAATTGTAACAGCTTCTGACCCTGTTACAATAAATACATAATTTATCACAAGTACTGTACTAAACACAATTTTTTTGAAGTATCTTGGAGAGGTAGTTGCTTGCTATGCATATGTGGTTGCCACTTTTTAATATTTAAATATCCAGAAGTTTTACGTTTTTGTTCAAAATGTGAAAGGCACATCAGCTTTCATATCTGAATCAAAATCAATGTTAAATAATTACAAATGAAAAAATCTTCTGAAGCAATCCAACATGTATTTTTATACATTATCTCAGAAGGTCGAAACTAAGATTGAGAAAACACGCACGAATACAAATTGCTTTGCCATATTCAGGTTCCTGTGGGGATCCTTTAGTTTTTATGGACGATTAAAAACCTCTTCAAATGTCAGGGCTGCAAGAGGACAGCAAATTCCACAGCATCACACAGCAATGTATGGTTCTGGAGAGCTACCTGGTTACCAGGCTCCCCTTTGCACAAACGCCATGCAATTCCTGCCAGCTCACAGTATTATTGGGATTTAATTATCACTGAGATACATTATTTTGAACTCTGGGATAGAGAAAAATGTATAAAAATCTCATAAGCAGCTGAACTTAAGGAAAAAGTTGGGATAAATGTAATTGCCATGCTATTATTTAGGTTGCCAGAGGAGCCAAAGGTCTGATGAGAAAAACACATCGTGATAGATTAATCAGGGTAGAGCACTGTGTTAGTGAGGCCACACTTCTGTGTCCAAATACATTAACAGCACCTTTGTCATTGCCCACTGGTGTTCCCCATGTAAGCAGTAGGAAAACTTTTAGGCAGGGGATATTTTATTTTTGCAGGCGTTTAAGGTAGTACCAGCTCAGAGACAGGAAATGCTGAAGTACATGTTTTAAAATTCATAAATCCATGATGAAACTGGTTTCTTCTTTCAGCTGATTCTCTGATTTTTTTCCCGAGAATAAGTCTTGTGTCCTGCCAGCTCTCTATAGAGTACCATGGAGTCTGTAGCATTTTCTTGTCAATTGCTTGGGAAAGTGTAGGTCATTTACAGATGAAACCTCTCAGTTTTCAGAATGCAATAAAGCGCACACAGATGAGTTACGCAAGTAACAGTACCTTTAAAAACGTTTTTTCAGTGCTGTAATGATGCTCAAATTAATTCCAGTCATTTTATTAGAGATAAAAATTATTGGAAAACGTGATTTCTTCTATGATGCCTCTAAGACTATATCTAAGTGAAACATTTTTACTTTAGATCCAGAAATAAAAACTTCTGGCATTGCTCATCATTAGAATTTTTCCCCTCAGGCTTTGTCTTTATTAGCAGCTTAAGAGTATATTTAGCACTGTCATATGTGAAATCTCTTCTGTTTGCTAAACTAATATGGGATAAAATGTCTTTTTTTACAGTGTTGCTCATTCATTATATAAAAATGAAAGAAACTACTTTAGTGTGTATATAGAACTACTCTCTATTTTTATGACAAAAGGGAGGTGACAATACACATCCCTTAGGCACCCAGGGGTATTATGTAAGAGTCATTAGTGTAATTGATATCCATATAAAGAGTGTTGTATCAAACATGATTAAAATGTGCAATATATTACAGAGGTTCCAGTGTTCCAGCTGCTTTGTTATAATCCTTCTTCTGATAGATATGTTTCTGCTTTCTTGTGAAAAATAAAATTATTTCAGAAGAAATGATCTTTTCCTTCTTTACTAATTTTAGACATGATTTCCAAAAGGCGTATCTTGGCCCATACATAGGATTTTCTCATCTACAATGAGCTGAACATTTACTGTATGTCTGTTCATGCAATAACAATTTAATCAAGAGAATTCCTTGTTTTATGAAGACTTTTTATTAGGGATCATTTCCACAGACTTCTAATAGGCCTTACCAATTCTCATAATAGAATAAGATAGTCTCTTGATGACATGCTACACTTTGTCAAGAAAACTAAACTCAGAAAAATAGATTTTACATCTGCTTACACCTCTTTTACACTGGTATGCTGCATTTATTCGCCTGAGAAATGAGGAGATGTACATTTCTAGATAGGGATTTTAGCTTTCCATTCTTATATATTCATTTGTTTGGGGCTTTTTTGAAGGAAATTTTACAGTATTTTTAATATACAGTTTTAATTATGTTATGCTTTACTCTGAATTAAAGTAAAATCTTCTTTAAATTCTCTTTTTTAAAGACATTCTTTCAATGCAAATTTTTAGTGAAAATCTAATATTAGAGAGCAACCCCTGAAGTAAAAATCATCCCATTTTCAAATGTTAGCTAGGCAGAAGGTGGTTGTCAGCTAAGAGTCAGCCTGCCTAGAGTTCAAACTGCGGGGGCCTGTAGTCACAGGACAAGATTTCCTGTGGTAATATCAGTTTCTAATGGATGACCAAGCATGAGTTTTTCACATTCATCTCTGCCCGAAACTTGCTAGTCTCTGTAGTGCCAGCCCTGCCTGGTTCTGTAGTTCACAGTCACAGTCTGTGCCTTTTAAGATTCAGGGCTGCCTGTACAGTGCCATACAAGACATATTCTTGGTTCTCTGTCCACCTTAGATTGCAAGTTCTTCATTCTTTTCTAGTTTTAAGCTCTAAGTCTCTGTTGCCAATTGAAAGCACAACATTTACACGTGACTCTCATCATGTTCCTTGTCACAACCATCAGAGTTTGGAAAAAAGCCACGGATAACGGTCTTTTCTTGTTATCGCTGAATTAGTAGTTTCTAACTCTACCAAACTTACTATCTTAGCAGACATTTTCCACGCAAGCATCTGTCCCAAACACAGTATGTTTGATGACTAAGCTCTAACACTGAAATAATTTTTCAAGTACAAGGTTATGAGGAGACATTTTCTGTGCTCTCAGAATATTCTTACTTCTTGAAAAGTTGTTTTTCTGCCTTGGGTGTTGGAATTTGTTATGGCTATGCTGGTGTGAAAATTCACCCTAAATATATTTCTATTTCTGCTATGTACATACCTTGAAGAATTCATTTGCACTGAGAATGCCATGGTCCAGGCCTTTTGGGGTGCTGAACAGGATTGTCCCCACAGCTACAGGTACAACTGTGATGCTGGGCATGGGAAATTTCTGTTGAGACAATCCAAGAGAACATGGAGAAAAGCAGAAAAAAATATGCTGAACTGAGAACTGGAAGCATGAGAAATGAAGGTGAAGAGGAAAAAAGAAGCATATTTTAGTGGAAATGAGATTTGAACTGAAGACGATGGATGTTAAGAAAGGGAGTGAAGGAGTAGCATGGACATGTCAGAGCAACAAGGAATGGATGGTGTTTTTAGACAAAAGAACAATAGGTAATCTTACTGAGAGAAGCTAAAACTTCCTTCACAAACCTGGGTTTGAACCCCAGAGTTTTGGATTTCTTGCAGCTTCTGCCATCAGCAAGTAATTGGTAGAGGGTGTATCTCTCTTGCTGTGCCATCTGGATGCAAGTTCAGTCAGAGGACTGCACCCAACTTCTGGATTTTAGTGAGAGAAAAAGTGTTCTCTGGCTAATGGAATAAAGTAGCCTTGGTGCCTCAGCCATCCCCTTTCCCAGTTCACATACAGAGATAGGATTGACAGTATTTCTAGCATGCTGGTTTTTGTTAGGTTTGTTCTGCTTAAACTGAGTTCATACACACTGTGCTGATTCTTTCTCCAGGATGCGCATTCTGACTATTCAAAATGTTGTAAAATGTGTATTTTTCAAAGAAGATTTATGCAGATTTGTCAGGCATCTATCATACAATAATAGATATTTCCTCTGTGCAAACATACTCAAAAGCTGGAATCATTGAGAGGCTACCATGAGAGAGATGATGAAAATATGACCAGTAAAAAGGGAAGCCTTCACAGAACAAAAATCAGCATCTGCATGAGATGACTGACAGCAAGAACTTTTGGCACTGCTGTGTCTCATAGCTTGTTATTTCAACTCAGTTATTTAATGGAATATTTACTGTAACGTTAGTTCAAGTTGGTTATAGCCTATACAGTAAATATAAAAATAAGTAAATAAATAAATAAATAACTGTATTTGCAATACTATGTAAATAGTGAGTTCAGTGTATGAGACAACAGTGGTATAATAGCAACATTTGAAATATGAGCCTTCTTTTATATGAGTGAAGTTATTGATTATAGAGAACCTGTTTTGCAGCCAACACAGTGACTTTGCTGTGCCGTCATTGTATATA
This sequence comes from Climacteris rufus, assembly GCA_013398175.1. Classification (NCBI taxonomy): domain Eukaryota; kingdom Metazoa; phylum Chordata; class Aves; order Passeriformes; family Climacteridae; genus Climacteris; species Climacteris rufus. The sequence goes on from VZRZ01005884.1 coordinate 711,933, forward strand.
TGCTGCAGTTTGCCAAGGACATATGTGATTGTCTGAGAGCTGTATTGCCCTCTACTGTGGTAACCTAATTTCAAATCTGGTGCTTCTGATTTGCATTATGAATAAAGCAATACAGCAATGCCGCACAAGAGTGTGTATGGGAAGAGTGACAGCTTTTCTTCTTCTTGTGTATTCTGTGTTGAAACTACTTTATGCGTCATGTTTCTTTTTAATCTCAGCCCTAGTCAAGTTTATGACAACAGTTGTAGGGGTGAAACAAGCAATCTGCAGGTCAGGTTTGATGGAGACAGAACTGGGTGAATGCACTTGCTCTCTTGTAAGCCTTTATTGCTAAGTGTTTGTTTTCAAGGAAGAGAAATCCATGCTGGTCAGCTTCATTGCAAATTCTGGACATATAGTTTTTAGAAGATGATGAAACAGGTAGTTTCTGTTGGCCAGTAGAATAAATGGTTTATCTTTTAGCAGTGGTTTTCATTCAGACAATATTTCTTTATTTTTTGTTTTGGCCACTTGGTTAGTACACAAGTGTACAGTTTCCCAGGAAGGAATGGTTTTGTTGTGTTTCTAAGCAGGAAGCAGCCACAAAATTTTGCCTTCCTTATGTTACTACATGCTTCTCTAAGGATTCCGGTTGTTTTGGACACACAATAGGAAGTGCATGTCCTGATGGGTGCTTTGAGAATCAGTCTGTCCTGTGTTAGGTGACATATCTTTGACATTTGAGGAAAGCCTGAGCTTCACATGCATGACAGTATACACCTCTCTGGATTTAGAAATCAGGTTTTGAGAATAAAACAAACCCATATTAAATTGGTTTCATTTTGAAAAGTCAAACCCCATAAGACTTTAATACTTGGGTGTATGCTGATGAAATACCATGACTCTAAAGACTGTTAATATTCATGGAAGTCTGAAATAATTCATGACTTTCTGGAGTAATGTTAGATGATGTACGATGGTAAACAGTATCATTTACACTGAACCTTAAAAATTATTGACAAAGACAAGTTCCTAAACACTGGCTAAACCTTGTATTTGTTGTTATGATTTCTTGGTTTTATACTTCAAGCAGATTTTCAATTAACTCCACTGTATTCAGAGTAATTATTCATTTATTATAGTCAGTTTAGATATGGTAAAGATTAAAGGAGTAAAACAAATCATTTCAGTGACATGGGCTAGTGATACATTGTTATTATTCTGATTTCTTTGCCTCTTGCATGAGGAAGATTTATACCATCCATTTTTGAGTGATTCCCTGTTAGCATATATTTTTATAGATATTTATTTGCTAAAAGAAAGTGTTTCAATAAAGTAAGATGCTATCTTGCTATCTTCCTCTCTCCCCATTCCTTTAGAAAATACAAACGTTCCTAGAATAAAAGAAAAAGAACTGTAGATTTGAACAGCACACTTATTATACATGCAGTAAAATGTACTTGTCTATTAATAAAAAAAAATACATAATATGATGCACCACTGTTCTAAGATAACTACATGTGTTCGATGTTGAGAAATTAACGGCACGGAGCAGATGCCTTCAGTCATCTAGGAAGTGTGGTTTCCCAGTGTACTGCAACTACATGCCCTGCAGTGTGTCATCTCACTTATGAAGGGGTTTTACATGTTTATAAAGTGTGTTAAACATTGGTAAAGTTTATTTTATGCATTACGCATAAAAGTTGTCATTAGGATTTAACAAAGCAGCTTGCAGAGAAAGATTACAAATAAAATCTTTGTATACAAAAACGATTTGGATGGTTTAGCTAGATGGTTCTGACTTAAAAAAATTAACATTTCACTTACTGTTCTCAAACATTCGGAGAAAGGAGAAAAACAACGCTAACTGAAAAGAGTGAAATATATGTTGTTATAGGAGTGCCTGGCAGGATCACTATTACAAAGGTTCTTTTAGTATTTCCATTATAAATCCTCTTTATTCAGTGTAATATCATGGTAATTTCAAATCACATTTGGCTTTAACTTGGCAAATAATCTGTCAACACAAAAATTCGGTTCATTTATATGTATGCATGCATTTATTCTTACATGTGCACAGACTATATCATTCACACGTGGCTGATGTATAGATTTAAAAATAAGTAATGATTGTAAAGCTACTCCTTTTTTTTGTCCAGTCTGCCTAGCCATCAATTTAAAGAAGATTACAGACTGGATTTTCAGAAGCACTTAACATTGCCTTAAATGGTCACATTTAAGTTAATGGTAAAATTCCTATGACTTAAATTGCAGTAAAGTTAGGTCAATGCTGTTGAAAATCTCACTCCATCCTCGCAAACACTGTGTAGGGGTCTAGCTCTATGTGTGTGGTGTGGCAGACTTACGGGTACAGTAACATTTTAGTGAAACTTCAAGGAGATTATTCAGAGCTCTTTTGTGCTTCTGTATGTTCCCTGACTAGATAATAAGCCTAAAGCACTTATGTAGACACCTATATTAGATGTTTAATTGATTCAGTTGGGGGAAATTGTTTTCCTCTTTAACAACAAACTTGAAAGGTTGCTTTTATGTTGGATCTAAATAAAGAGAAAAGATGCATTAGGAAGTGAACGATGCCACGAGTCAACAACATGGATGAATGTCATGGCTGGAGTTATATGGCAGTAGTATAAGTATGAGTGGTGGAGGTATCAATAAGCATGTAGAAGAAACTCACTGACAATAATAAAAAGGTACTCTTTCAACAGTCGTATTTTTATTTTTATAATGTTGTATATTCTGATTTTTTTCCAGTTGGATGCATTCCTTTTTGCTGTCTTTTCCACAGCCGCATGCATCTGTGCCTAGTTAAGACATTATCTGCCAGGTAATTTTATTTATATACTTTTTGCAAATTAGAACAAAACTACTCCAAAGATCAGGGGACTGGAGCACCGTCTGTATGAGATGGGCTGGAAGAGTTGGGGTTTTTTTGCCTGGATCGGAGAAGGGTCTGGGGACATACCACAGCTCCTTCCAGTACCTAAAGGGGGCCTACAAGAGAGCTGGAGAGGGACTTTTTACAAGGGCATATAGTGATAGGACAAGGGGGAATGGCTTGAAACTGACTTTGTAATCGTGCATAATCTAGGAAAGTCTTAAAGCTCTGTGTTTAGCTTCGTGCTTCCTGAATGGAAGATTCTCTTCTGTGCCTTGTGTCTTTCTCATTTGTAGGCTGCAGTGAAATAAAGAGCCCAGGTCAGTCTTTCCTCCACACATTGCAAGTTTAAAACAATCTGTGAATGTAATTAATACAACTTTATTTTTTCTTAATATCTGAAAGTATATTGTATTGTAATTCGAAATTTCACATTGAGTTCTGTTGCAAAGATCAAAAACATTGTATTGGTAAACTTCAAAGCAAGAAATCCAGAGAAGATACTTGCTACTCAAGAGACTATTGAAATACAGTTATCACAGGTCCAGATGGCTTAGTACTGAGAGGGATTAATGACGGGTTTTTTACCTTCAGAACACCATTCATATCTAATCTGAAATAACTACCAGGTAAACCTCATCCTAACTTAGTTAGGCTCCTCCAAACTGCTCTGTGGCCTGCGGGAAGCATTCAAATCCAACATTCAAGTCCCATTTCTGCCACTGTTCAAGCCCAACTTAATCTCTAACTTCTTATTTTTGGCCACTCCTTGCACTTCCCCAACTATGAGACATTCCAGGATTTTCTGGGATCCCAAATACAATTAGTAGCAACGACTATGTAGATTATGATGTGTGTAGGATGCCGCCTTGCTATGAATTTCCATGGAGCTAATGGCCTGTCATTCTGCAAAAAACTATTGATCTTCAGAAAGTACCATTCTGGCTACTTTGCTTACCTTTTACAACAAAATGTACTTGATGGAGCTAGGGATTTAGTACCTGTCAGGAAAAAACTGACCTACAGGACTAAGAAATAGTGGTGTCTGTGTCACAGAACCTTTCATTATCCTGGTCAGTAATTATGCAAAAGGGGACATCTTTGCCATCCATACAATCACTTATTCCTTTTGTGTTACTATCAAGAGACCAACCAGGGAAGGAAATTTACTATGTGTGTTTCTATTTTCATGTTTTCTGAGCAAGAAATTACAATGCCTGGTAAATAGAGCAAGTCCTTTATACTCATTATGGACTATTGTGTGAAAATGCTTTACTGACTTCAAAGGAAAACCCATAAATTTGTTAGATGTGTTTTGCTAAGTGTGTATTTGACCCAAAGTAAAAATTATTACTGCAAAAGATTTCTGAAGAATAAATGGGAGTTATATGTTATTTCAGCTCTGGAAATTGCAATTTGGGTGGCTGTTTGATCTGACCCATGGCATAATAAATGAGCATGTATGTGTTAAAATGACACAGACTCATCAGGCCAGGATGAACCACACAGACAGGCTGTGCTAGTTACCCGTTACTTGTTACCTGTAGGAAGTTTCATGTTTTTGTTTCTCCACCCCCTACAGAATATTGTACACTGCTTTGTTCCTCAGCATGTATGAAATAATGATGGGTTAGTAAACCATTCATGGTATTTTTTTTAGGATTTAGGATGGAATTTCATATGGTTACCAGATCCACACGTCACACAATGAAAAAACAATGGGTGATTTTTCTGTGCTTTTCTGATCTCTTGACCCTAGAGATTGCTGAAGGAAAAAACAGTCTCTAGTATAAATAGAGATAGCAGCACTAAATTGAGTAACAGATGCTGAAGAACTGCTCCACTAACCATGCTGAAGTGATATTTCTTGTTCTTGCTGTGTTTCTTCTTTGGCCTGCTTTGCATATTACTCATGCACCTAGATCAGGTGATCTAGGTTTTGTAGTGACCTGAGGAGCTGCTGGTGACAAGGGCGTTTTCATCCATGTATCAAGATAGTCTTTACCCTGCTGGCATGACACAAAAAGAATGTAAAAATATCTGAAAGTGATGTTATTTTGGTCCAGTTTTCATAAACCAGAATTGCATTCTCTGCTTGAACCATTTTATCTTTATTTTATCATTTCTTAGTTCTTTTGCTAATCAGAGATTTTTGTGTTTTGCGAAAGAGAGGAACTTGCAGCAATCAGTATTGTGTCTTGCGACATCTTTTCTTTGTGGAGTGGAATTATTGCCTAACAAAAAGCAGAGATTGCCCTCAACTACTATAGACTAGGACATCAGCAGTCAAATGAGGTCTTGGCAGCTTGCCGTGGAACAGGCTGCCTGAAATTCTGGATAATTTGTCTCCCCCATTATCACACATCTTGTAAAAGATCTGGTGATCCTTAGAGAGCCCCAAAAGCACAAAGAAATAGTTTGGTAAAAAAATCAAACGTGAGTACATTATGCAATTGTTGGGCATTAATTTTGATAATATTATAATCACCTTTCTAATTGCACCACAATAAATAGAGACTCAGAGTCAAAAATAGCAAAATCTGTTTTTCCTCTCTTTTCATGCATGGATATGTGAGAATGATTTCTTTATAGAAACCCACAACTAAGGGGTGAGAAGGTCAAAATGGGGAGATACGGATTCTGCACTAGAGTGTGTGGTTTTTAACACTGAAATACTGTCTTTCATTTGATGCTTAAGAATAGCATTTCTTGGAGGGGAACTGACACTGTATAACTCAAGTTAAAACTTCTAAGCATGTCTTAAATTGTACTCCAGTAAAACAAACGTTAACTATGTTTAATTATCCATCTAGTGACATTAGTAACTAGGTGAGGATGAAATGCAGCTCTTCTGGTCAGAGAACAAACAATATTCGCTAACAAGGGAAGGAATAGAAAGATAGTTGTAGGTTAATGTTTCTGTCATAACTGGCATATTGTGCCCCTGTAACAGGAGTTTTGGTTCCCCAGACCATTTCCATTATCTTAACTAGTAAGAGACATCTTGCCTAATTTCACATCCTTCCTTTTGTGGACATGAAATGAAAAGAAATCCAATACATGGACAAAAAAGCTTCAGCTAAAATGTGGTACTCTTAACTTTTTCCAGCAGAACTTGTGAGCTAAACACTGCTAGATCAGTCCAGGGTGACCCATGGCCAGTGTTTAAGATTAATATGTACTTCTTAATCTGTTGGACTTTAAGGGAACAGCTATTGCATCTCTTTCTGCAGACTGAATATGATTTGTCTGTACTGCAGAAGCACAGTTAGCTTACATGTATTACAATGAACTGTACACGGGGAATATCACAGGCTTTTGCCTTGTATATACTTTTGCCTTGTATCTAGAAGGTGACATAAACGCTAAGCTGCCTGTTGAATTACATGGGGTTAGGGTTTCCTCATGGTTTATATTACAGACCACCTACCTGATGTTAAAACACAGAAATCAGTAGCAGCATGAATGGCTCGGTGAGCAGAGTTGCTATTAAAGCATTAATGGTTTCTATCTGTAATCCATATTACACGACGATGAGAAAAGTGAGATTAATGAAAACAATCAATGGTAATTTCTGTGGTTTTACTACATTAAGAGTCAATTTATATTTTTGGTGTTGAAATCAAAGTAATGTTAAGTCTTAAACTGGAACCAAGTTTACAGTATTGGAATGACTTTCTCTGCATATCAGTCTCTTAATCCACTTGGAGTGTGTTCCAGGGCCGGAAATTTTTTCAAATGAGTCAAGTTCTCTATAGCATGTTACTTGTTTTTTTTTCAATGAAAGGAAATGTCTAGTTATGGTAACAGCAACAGCACCTATCTTGGAAGTAGCTGATATTACTTTTCTGTCTGTAATCTGCAGTAAAAGGATTCTAGATTTCAGGAAAAATGCTGCAGAAATCTGTTTCTTATTTAATTTCTACTGTTCTTTCAAACGGCAGTTTGCAGAATGCATCTGGGTGTACAGCTAATGACCCATGAGCAATAAGCAACTGTTTAAGTAAAATGCAGTAGGAAAAAGCTTTTACCAAACAGCATTTTAATATTTTAAATAGATTTTCCATTGCAGGCTCTTTGTAACTGGATTAGTTCTCTGATGTGTTCTGACAGAGCTGTTGTTAGGGATACTCCATTAACTTTGTCTGTCATCTTATTTTCCCCAGTATCCAGCATAACACCCTTATATTTCATAATTTGTATTGCTATCAGTGCTGATTTGTAAATGTGCAAATTATAATTAACAACGGCCACTACTTCTATTAAATATTAAATCATTCTTGCAGCCTATATTTTCTACAGCAGATGGAGCCCTGTGGTATGCAAATAGACTTTCCTTAAGTAGTCAGCAATTGTTACCAAAATTTTGGCTCTAAAAATGCTTTCTTTTCTTGTTTGCTTTATATTTTCTCTTGCATTTAGGTTAATATTTATTCACTGCAGATTCTCTTTCTCCCCATAAGAATTTCATGGACTATTACATTCTAGCACTGAGGTTTTGTTTCACTTCATTAATAGCTCCTTAATCATATAGCTTGCTTGTAAAGTACAAATGCTTGTTATTTGTACTTATGCTGCAGTATTGCATAAGAGGCGTTTAGTTGTATTTTAATATGTATAGCAGAAGCAAAAATGCTGGGTACACCAACATAGTTTTTAATATGAAAACCAATTTATGTGCACAGTTTTTTTCCCCAGAATAAGCAAAAGCATTTATGGTTTTATATTATGTCTTAAACATTCCATTAAATGTCATCAGCTGATTCAGGAAAATGTATTGCAGAATTACTAGAGAACTGTAAAATGTGTAAATGTAATGAATGCTCAGGGCATAGAAGGGATTGAAAGTCCAACATATATCAGATAACTATAAAACAGCAAGAAACATCGATAGAACATTACATTTTTCTAATGTGTAGTACCTTAAGCATGAAACTCTTATTTTTGGTGTTTACTGCTGTGCTGTTTTATTAAAGAACACTGACACAGAGTTAACATAGCCTTTCTAACACTGAGAGGAATCTGAAAGGCAAGCAGCATCATTCAGGAAATGGTTTCACTATCCACTTGAGCAATTGCAAATGACGATTTTTCAAATGATCGACTATGAGATTGTATCCTAAATAAGGACAACTCATTTTTCCCCCACATTTTTAAATGGACACAGGAACATGGAGCTCAAGGACATTAACTGCCACATTAACCAAAGAGTAATGAAAACTTCTCTGAAGGAACATTTCAGTGAGCTGAAATGGCCTCAGCAATATAGAAATGAATTGTAACAAGTTAGGGTCTTGTCTTCCTGCTGGTTTAGTAGCACTTGGAATTAGCATGCTAAGTGGGATCAGCAACAGTAAGCAAGTGGATTGGAGTATCGTGGAATCCATGCTGTGAATGCACATTCATAGGGTGATACCTTTCATAACACTGAGGTACCATTTAATCATAAGTATTGATACCTTTTAAACTGATGTTATAAGTGATGTGGAGTAGAATTCTGGGCTGTTACACCAGTTCATCTGGGCAGGAGCAGCTCTGGCCACTCAGATCCTTTACATCCATCAAGAAGGTAGTTTCTTGCTGTATTCCATAGCAGAAGAAATTCAGATAACACAGCAGGACCTGATGGCAACTGTTTGGTATTATTGTTAGTGTTAAGAAAAATACAATTTGAAGGATGCTGCTGGGATACCTTCAGAAAGGGAAGGTAAGTTTTAAAAAGTGAATGCAAGCAGAGCAGAGTTGCTATAGGTGCGCTTTTGGTTGACAACCACACCCTGACATGCAGGGGAACATAGATAGACTTTGAACCAGTGGAAGTACTAGGAACAGTCTGTTTATGGCAGCCTGGAACTGTGTATGGGTTGACTTACCAAGTGATTTATTGTCTACAGAACTTGGGCCTGAGAGAATGACATTTTCAGCAATAGGCTTCAGACTGTGCTTTCCCAGAAATCTGCTTTTACATACAGACGATAGTCTTGATGAGTTTGATCTTTTTATGTAAATTCTACTGCAGAGAGAATTCAAGGAGGCAGAAATTGCACCACTGTATTGAAATGAAGAGGGTCCATGTACATTTAAGTACTACAGAATGTTGAATTTCAGCAAAATTTCAACCAGAGTCATGGTAATGTTTGATGTGAACAGTGTATTCTCTGAAATATCTAAAGCGTTCTCTTATGAAAGGAACTTCATAGGAATTTACAAGAGCTTTCAAAGAATGTTTGCTCCAGAAACTGTTGTGCTGTGCCTAGGAAACAGTTGTATCCTTGTCTTTATCTCCTTAGCAGACTGCAACTGCTGTTCCTCATGTGCACAGCATAGAACTAATCCCTCGCCCTGCTTTGAACTCCAGTGCTACTGCTTGGTAGTTCTACACTCTCTGCACAGCTTTGCCTGTTGGTTTTGGCATCAACCCTGCTCTTTGAGTCCACCCGTTTAGAGCAAAGGAATTTACTTGCTCAGGTAACTGGGCACCACTGCAGTTCAGCACATCAACTTTTGTAAAATGGGTCTGATGATTTTCATGAATGTAGGACACTTGATTCTGATGATTTGTTGCCTTTCAGTGTAATATATAATTGATGAAGATGTTGGACTGTACACAGATACAGTCTTCCTGCATATTCCCTTCCTTCTGAAGCCGGAGTTCTGGTACACAGTACCTCTGAAAATCTGTAGTGGCTAATGAAAGAATTTATAGGCAATTGAACATCTCTTACTATCAGATCAAAAGAAGACATCGGGGAAGAGAGCCTGCCTTCTTGAGGTTCAGAAACACAGCTGAGTCAAAGCCATTAGACTATTCCTATTTAGAGTCAGAGGAAATCCTCTCTGGAGCAGCTAAGGAAACATGAGCATATTTCATTCATTGATATCCCACTTAAGCCTTATTTAAAGTCTGTCTAAGGAGGAACTAATATTTTGTCTGTGAAACTGTAGTGGGTTTTTTTTCTCTAGGAGTAGCTAGTTAGGAGTATTTTTAATGATGTTGAACAACTTAAATGGCTGTATTTCTTCATTCCTTTCATGAAACCTCTTTGTTCTCAATGTGGGAGATTTGGATGTTATAAATTCTCCAGAAAGTACTCTTTTATTATCAATTTGTATATCTTTGAGAATTAAAATAAAAGCACTGGTAAGCGTTGTGCATCAATACCCTTGAAATCATTCAGTGCTTTTTGGGAATTAATCAGTTACATTGGATGGGCAATCTCCAGGAATTTACAATGGGGAGAAAGAGAAGCAGGACTCCTAAGTACCCATTTCCCCTACCCCCTAGTCCTGAAGCTTTGTTCAGTTTTGGCAGTACAGTGATTGAAAAAGCTTAGAAAACTTAGGGAAATCTTAGCAGTTGTGGGTAGTAGTGGTAAATGTAAGAGAACATGGTCATTCTGCATGGTCTGTTTCACACCTGAGATTTGTGGTCTCAATTAGGAGCCTCAAGAACTCAACATCAGATCTCCTGTTTGCAGATGGACCCCAAAGGGTTATGTCTGTAATTTGTCATACTGTGCCCCCACATCCTTGTCTATTCCTATTTTAATATAAGAACTTTGCTTCTTCACACAGAATAAAATGGTGTCAGTGTTTTGGCTTTCTTCCACCCTGCAAGGCAAGGGTGTTACTCTTCTGTCTCTAAATTAATGTGTGTTGGAAAGGAGAGCAGGCTGTAGATTTCCAGGTTGTTTTTTTTTTTTTGAGTATATACATTTGCAGTCTTACTGTATCTTTGCATGATCAAAAAAATTGAATATCTGGGGGAAAAAAAGTTAGTGGCACAATATTTAGAATTCTGTGACTCATAGAGTAGACCAGAGCAGATCTAAATATAAGCAGCTTAATTTTTTAAATTTTACGTCTAAATCAAATACAATTGAAGTGAAGACCGACTGAAAGAGAGTACACTATAAAAGGATTTCACTGGACCACACCTAAGCATAATACATCTAATATGTGGTCTGGGGTTCTGGTATCCAAGGCTGACATTCTCTTTTTTTGGTAACTGTAGTATTAAAAGCATAGAACATGGCCTAAAAGTACTACTTATAAAGAGGACAATTTTATAATGGTGTGGAATTTTACACTTAATAGTTGTCCAGTGAATATGAACTTTAAATTGTCACCTTCCCCTGAGAAGTAAAAAATGGGAGTTAAATGCCTGAGCAAAGTGCACACATAGTATCAGTCACGTAAAATGTTCTAAATTGTAGACAAACTCTTCATTGCTTTCATGTTGATTAAAACTATGGGTTTGTTCTAACAGATAATGGTAATGAACTGTGTTGAGATCTAGAAGACTTTACAAGGACAGAACTTCATTATTCCTTGCTTTGGACCTACTGTTTGTAGGTTTCTAAAGTGGCCTCGATTTTTATCAGGAATTTTCAAATTTGAGAATCTCAGCTCTACTTAAAGAGCGTGGTTGATGCATCTGTGGTAAATTTTATCATACAGCGTTTTTGTTTAATTAGATTGTGAACTCTCAATGACTTCCTGAGAGTAAATTTTCTTGAGAGGAGAATTAGAAAACATTAGATGAGGTAGAGGACTTGAGAATACTTGTCCAGAAGAGATTGATAAGAACATAACTAGGACAGCTGTGAGCTGTGCTTTAAAATTGTAAATGATGCCAGTAAGTGATTTTCACTTCTGATTTTAAATAGTCTCAGAAATTGTCTTCTACCAAAGCTTCTTTGAATTAAATTTTGTTTAGTAATCAGTACCACTACACATGAAGCCTTCTGGAGCTCATTACATACAAGGAGAGGGTGCGAGTTGGATTTGCTCATCTTTAGGAAGAGAAGGCTAAGGGGATATCTTACTGCTGTCTACAGCTACCTCATGGGAGAAGCTAGAAAAGACAGATGCTTCCTGGAGATACTCAGTGGCAGGATGAGAGACAGCAGATAAAAATTAGGATATAAAACATTCTCATTAGATATAAGGATTTATTTTTCCCCATTAGAGTGATCACATACTGGAACAAGTTGCCCTGCTTCCTTGTGGATATGTAGATCTTGCCTTGCCTTGTTAATTCTTGCTTTGAGCAGGCATTGTATGAAGTGACCTTCTGTGGTGATTTCCAACACAAAATATTCTATGGTTCTACTCTGTGCTGTATTTGGAGTTTCAAGAGAGCACATTAGCACATTCAAACACTTTCAATACTCAGATTTGCAAATTCTCTTTCCGTTCTTTTAGGCATGAGTCAGCATTTAGGGACCAGCTGAGGTGTACAGGTTGTGCCGGCAGTAGTTCTGTAAACTCCCTAGAAGACAGACTGCTATACTAAGACCAGGTCTTAAGACTACATGATGAGCTGGAGAATAATGGAGGATGAGTGACAGGAAATGGGAGTAGACTTTCTAAGCAGCACAGACATTATTGATGCCCCTGGGTCCAGCAACCCCCTCAGAAGCAAGAGGAGCCTCAGTGACAGTTCTGTCCCTTCTGGTGACATGAGGCAGGGCTATGTGAAGCAGGAAGCAGGGCTGTTGCAGCTGTCACAGGGATACAGTGGGCAGGTCTGAGTGTCAGAAACTCTCCAGGAAGTTGTGTAGAGGGAAAGGCCTTCCTTAAAGGACTCCGGGAAGAGCATTTCATTTCCTCTTATGAGAGGAAGATTTCCTTCCTCATTAACAACATGGTTTTTAAGAGCCAAGATTATCTTTAGTGAGTGTTCATTGCACATAGCCAGGCAAGGTAACTGACAAACAGCTCAGCCACAAGAGGATATTGTTGAAAAGGGGTTGATTTATGTTTTAATGCTGTTGGCGATGTCCAGGTTGCCACTAGAATCTTCATTTTCCGCAGGTGAAAGAGAATTGGGTTGTGCAGATGACACAAAACTGACAGTCAGCTGACCCAGCTATTCCCAGAGCAGCAAGGATGAAAAGTAAGGAGATCTGGAAGCCTAGAAATATTAGTAACTATAGGTTAGAAGTACTAGAGAGTACTTACTCTTCCTCAAGAAATCAGAAGTCCAGCTGTGATGATGACTCAGCAAACTCTTCTCCAAACCTTCTCCAGCTTTATTCCAAAGCATTGTGCTAGTTTTTCAGGTTTTCTGTAGATATAGAAATGGGGATATTTACCCATAAGCTCTTTGGTAGTACTTCCTGTGTTTTCTACTGTTTTTTGAATGACATAATGGCCTGATTTACTCTGCTGTGCAGTAGTGCTGAAGTTTTTGAGTGATGTTTAATTGAATCATAAAGTAACTTATTGCCTTTTGTCCAGTGGGAGAACAGTGGGAGGACTGCAGGTGCTCAAGCCTTGTGGCTGCACAGGGCCTCTCTTGAGAAATTCTTCTTTCCCATGCAAACTTTGAAAAACAAGAAGATAATGCTTGGACACCTGCTGTTTTTCCTGAGCTGTTTTGATTCAAGACAGAGCATGTTTTGGAATTGGGTGTTGTAAGACTTCAGCCAGTCACCCCTGGTGGGTGGTGACCACTGCCCAATCACCTGATGGGTTCTTACCATATATAAAGGGAAATACAACAATAAACTTGGCTTCTGCCGCTTCTGCTGCTTCCACTGCACTGGCTTGTGTCCTCCGTTCCAGGTAATACAGCGACAAAGCCTCCATAAAATGCCAAAAGGTCCATATATGCAAAAGGTCCTCAGTGTTACAAGACCACATAACTAAAATACTAGTAATTTTGGAAGGCATTTTAGTTAAGGCAACATCACTTTACACTTCCTTTACCCTTGGAAGAACTGACATCTGAGGAAAGGACAGATATTGGGAGACAAAAAGATTTCTGGAGGGTGGCAGGGTTAGCTTCTTGATACAGGTATTGGAAGGGCCAACTGGGGTGATTCACAGCTGGATCTGCTACTGCCTACTAACAATAAAGGTTTGGTTGACAATGTGGTAATCAATGATAGACTTGGATGTAGTGACCAGGATATAGTGGAGTTCAATATCCTGAGGGAAATGAGGAAGGAGAGTGTCAGAGTGAAGTCTCTGGACCTCAGGAGTGTCAGCTTTGGTTAAGGAAACTGGTGGTCAGATCCCATGTGATGCAACTCTGAAGGGGAAACATACCCAGGAAAGGTGATGGGTTTTAAGGACAGTATCATCTAAGCACAAGAGCACCCATCCCAATGCTCAGAACTGGATGTATTAGCTAAGCAGGGAACTAATGGCAGAGGTCCAAAGTGCAGATGTTTCTCTGGTAAACCCCTGGAGATGTCTGCATGGGTTTTTTTTAAAAGAATAACACATTGACTATTCTGATAATGGAAAATAATAATCTAACTATGTGGAAAGATCTAGCCAAACTCTTTGGTCTCTGGTGGTCAATTTGTGCAAATTGTGTAGAGAAATTTGGCACTGTCCATCTGTACTGCTTTAGTTGGTCTGACAATGGCTCTGCAACATACCAGTCCTTAATTTGGTTTACTTAGTACCATGTACTCTTTACTTAGTGTCTGTACCGTGAAATACCAGGTAATGTGAAAATGACTGAGAAGACAGAGGCTGTGCTCTTCCAGATTGCGAGGAGAACTACAACAGTATGGTGCTGCTAAGAAGCCCTGCGGCTACGCGGAGTTCTTACACATGCACAACTGCACTGCTGTTGTTTTAAAGCTTTTGTATTTTAAACCTTTGCAACATATTTTCCTTACTGTTGAAAGCCAGTTGCAGTTCTTTTTGCTTTGACTATTTGACACTGCTGCTGTTGTTAGCCAAGGAACTTGCACCATTAGCTTTCTAGCATTAGAGGACATGAAGTATATGTTACAAATCCTGTAGGCCAAATACCTTCTAATGGCACTGTTCAAGCTGAATCCTGAGTGCTTCTCTAAGACAATCAGGATTTGGCCCTACTTACCCTTGGTATTAATCTTGTCCTCTACCCACTAGGCATTATATGGGATGTAAATTATTTGTTTCCATTCATCCACAAGGTATGCCTATATCTGTTAAACAGATTTAAAAAAGAAATATAGCACAGTTCATAATCTGTATAAAAAATAGGAAAAGCATCCATGTATTAGGCCATCAAGAGTCAAAAGCATAATTTGAAATGATAAACGTATCCATTTTAAGTTACACATTACTTTGCATAGTTAATATCACTATAATTAGTCATAGTTCCTGTAATTTATTGAAAAAGATGCTCAGCCCCTCTAGTGTACTACAGTGATGAATGTTGGAAGTGCAACTTTGGAAGCAGGAATCAAGAAAATTAGTAACAGTTGGAGAATTAGCATGTAAATCAATAATATCCTTTCTCTTGCATCTTGAAAACTGAGGGCATACATCACAAACTACATAACGAAAGGGAGGGCAGAAGTTAGAATTATAACTTCTTTTACATTACTAGGTCTGCTTTTACTGCAAGAGCTGTTTAAAATAATTTCAAACGTTAGAGTAAATCTCTAGTAAATATTTAAACTATGTATAACTAGTCACAAATAAATTAAGCTGATTTTATGCATTCTCTTTAATTAGAAGGGCACAGCATTTGTTGAAACGTGATTAGTATTATTCATTAAGCAAAAAATTCTCATTTGTATCTTATTATCACTATTCTGCATAAACCAACACAATTTGTCATGAACTCCCTCATTTGCTGTATCCTCAAAAAGCAGATTATGCTTATTTTTCATTTGGACAGTGGAAAATCAAGCCAGGTGTTTGGCAGCACCAGAGTGTTCAGGTGTAACTGTGCCAGTGATGGTACATTACTAGTAGCGTGGATGAAGAATGAGGCATGGAGAATCTTGGGACTGAGGTGCCTTGAGGCCCATCCCTTTAGAGTGGTCCTGCTGATGAGACAGGTGGTGTTGCATAGGACTGAAAAAAAAAGAGAGAAACTTTTTTGTAAAGTCAGCCTTTCACCTTCAAGTGGAAATGAGAGGTGCTGCACTGTAATACCTGGATATGTTTGTAACTAAAGTCTCTGTAGTAAAACACTTTTGTATTAAAGTTTTCTAAAGCTGAAAAATGCCAGTTGGTGCACAGAGGTCTCTGTCACTGTCACTGAAAGGAATCAGCACAATATTGCATGGGCAATGCAAAATGCATAAATATTTACATGTGACCTTGATTGTAGTATATTATGCAGGATAACTGATTCACTGTATGCAATATTCTTCCCCTTCTTTCCTCTCATTTATTTTTAAGCTTTGAAGAACATCTCTTTACATATGCCATGTTTAATTCTGCCCTCATTCACATGTGTATAAACCATCAGTAATATTGCTGAGCTCAGTGGTGCTGAGTCAGTGTAGGCTGGGCTGGAACAGAGTAGCAGGCTTTCTACATCAGCTCAGTGGTGCTATGGATTAAAAACTGATTAAAAACCCTGAATGAGTATCACAAGGATTGAGTTCTTCTTCTGATTTTGTCCCTATCTAATGTATCATGTTGTTTCTTTTGTGTCTCTAATGTGGGATTCTAGGGATAACGGTATCCAAAGGGATATATTTACCAATAGTTGTAGGGGCAAAAAGTACTGAAAAATTGCAAGGCATTGTTATTTCTAAATTGGATAGATGAGAATATTAAAAGAGTCATCTAGGTTTTAGGGCTGTGTTTCCTACAGCATGTTTTTGACATCTGTTGGAAGCTGGTTATAAGGCATTGGGTTAAGTTGTTTTAGGGCTTTGATAAACACATGTAGGGATCAAGAACAGTTTTGCCTATATGGACAGCTAGATCCAGCCTCTCTGGGTAGCAGATTGTTTGAATTTTTCACTGTTTTCTTAAGCTTTTATGGTTGTGAGAGGCCCAGTAAGTTCTACACAGCATAGTAAGTGGTATCCCTCCCAGTAAATAGTAACATGGGAAGTGATAGACCTGTGTACTTGTTCTTTACAGTTCCCTTTTTTTGCCTTTGGCAATAAGTTGCTTCTTTACCAAACTGGACTCTCACAAAAATTTTACATTGAATCTGATGTCTGGACTTACATTTGAAGCAAGGACACAATGAGACAGCCCTGTCTATGTTATGATACAGAAATATACTGGCAGTCATGCAAAAGTATGACATGAAATTTTCATTCCAAGATCAAAGCAGAAAAGTGCTATTTCCAACAGAACCCAACAGCAAGGAAAAGTCCTATGCAGAGCAATATTGAAAAAAAGTACTTTGTATGTGGTCATGCTAAAATAATGAAAGCATAGTTACCGACATAAACCCCACATCTTGCCACTTGAAAATTCATTAATATTATATATGTTTGCCATTGCTCATCTATATCTTGTCTATGAGTTTCTATGACTAGTTTATTCCATTTTGCTGAATATGAACTTGTGAATTACAAATCCAGACTATGAATAGCATAAATAGCTAGTAAGAGAAACAATTACATTTCTTTCTCTCTAACATGCAATTTTAATTTTCATAATTCTATAAAAACATATCCCCCACAATGCAGGCCTGCCAGGAGGCCTGAAATCTGCAGGCTATGGCCTCTCGGGCTGTTTTCCAATGACTCATTTTTAATTTTATAGAAGCATTATCTCTAGCTAGTAAATTAACAACAGCCTATAGTGCACACACACTGTCATCCATCTGCTTAAGGCTCTTGTCATTTGACACCAGTCTTGTATCTATAGACTTCATCTGGTATTCAAAAGCTATCAACCCTGCCTCCAAGATAGCCCACCTTCTGGCTCCAGGCTAGAAGAGTGACTCTCCATTTCCAAGTCTAATGAACACATAGCTAGCAGCAGTTTTTCCATTAAGGATCTAGTCTTCTTAGAAAACAATGTTGGAATTACTTGGATCCAGAACTGCAGTGAAAGGGCTTGTAAAAGAGGCTGAACTACTTGAAGAGTGTTCCTTAGGCAGCCTGCCTTCTGTTTCTGCACTTTTCTGTCAAGCAGAATATTCAGTGTTACCTCCCACTTGAAATACATTGGACATTAGTGTTTTATGCCACTGCATTTTGAGGAGTGGAATGTATTAACAGATGAAATTCTTTATATTATCTTTCAAATTATGAACACCATTTCTAGGGAGTTTTGAAAAATGCAGGTAATATCAAAAATCTCATGACTGGTATGAATCGCTCAAATGAGAGAAAGTCATGTGCATTAATATATCCAACCATAATATGGTTGGAGAAGAGCAACTATTTCACAGTTGCTAAATTTTGTTTTATTTCAAGTTTGGCTGCAAATGAGGTAATTTGTATTCTCTCAAATAATTTCTGTGTAATCTGATGTCTTCTTTGAAGAAATGGTAAGGATTTAATGGAGAATTGTGTCTCCTTGACAAGCTTCAGTCGTCACAGGATAGAAAATGTGCACCACACCTACTGCTCAGTCAAGGTTAGTGAACTTATTCCAAGAGTAATTGAAGAAAAGGATCTTGTTCTAGACCCAAAGGACATAATTTTTTAAGATTTTCTTTTCCAGATTTTGATAGATGCAGTTGTCATGGACAAGTGAGAAGAATTGACACGAGTCATATGAAGTTGTACTTACGGATGAGACATAGGTGATACCAGCATTTAAGAAAATCCAGGAAGTCAGGGCATGTAGTTTATCTTTTTATTTTCCCTTTGCCTACAAGCTTGGAAAGTTCCATATAGGCCATTTATTTGTGATTTTTTGGTCTGATAATCTATGCAGTGAAAAAATTGTCTGCCTTGTTGGGGTTTGTTTTCACTGTGTACCTCACAAAAAGCCTTTTTTATTCCTGTGTCCTTCCACAGGGATGTGGTGTCATGGTACTTGCAAGAATTAGAGCTTTGAAAGACATATGATCAACTGCAGTGACTTTGCTTTTGCTGACTGTGGCAAGTGCAAATACTAGTTTAACACACAAGTAATTATATTTTAACTTGTGATAGACCCAGAGTGATATTCACATATGTTCAGCTGAGGAGTGAGGCTGAGAGAGAACCAAGAGTCTTAAGAAAATCAGGCTATTCTGAGCCTTGATGTGAAAATAGTGTAGTTTGATTTCTCTGGACTCCTGCTGATGACCTGTATCTTGATGTACAGATTTAAGGTCTTAGCATTCTGCTAGCAGGCATCATTATTTTTACTGAGTTATCTTTGAGAGAATGAGTCTTTAACTGGTATTTGTGAGACTTTTCTACTTCCTTTTGAATAGAAATGTACAGGTTATTTTGAGGAATATGGCGACAGTTTAACAAAAGTAATGTTAACTATATATATATTATTTAATAATGTTCTCAGTTGCATGAGCCATTTTCTTGTCATTTGTATTTAGAATCCAAGCAGTATCTTTAAAATATTTTTTTTAAAGTGTCTTTAAAATTCTTGTGTGTGCATCAAATATGAAACTGCCCTAGATTAATAAACATATGAGATTATCTTTGACTGCTATTTATTTAATTTTATTTCTGTTGGATAGTGTTATATCAAATGTTTAACTTCAGTACATAATGAGATAATTTAAAATGAAAAGCCCCTTATGCTCAGTCTTTGTAATATGTGACGACAGCATCAAATTAGAAGAGAAATGGCCGTTGATTTCTACTCCTAAAGAAAATAACATTTGTATGTAAACAATTTAAAATAAATTGCTAATTTGCTTCCAATTATATAGTATATCAAGCATTAGTAATGGAAGCAAATTAGGCATGATTTTTATTTATACATTATCAATTGGGAAAATTGGCCCTTCACCAAACATAGCCTTCACTCTCCAAGCATTTGCTTAATTCCTTACCTTTAGGCATCTAATTAATCCTCCTGAAGTCAGGGGGACAAATTATGTGATTGTAGTTTAGCAGCCATAACTGTCTACAAGTTTGGAGGTCAAACAGAAACTTGAACTCAGCCTAGAAAGCATATAGAGAAAATGCCATAGGGTGCCAAAGTGACATTGGGCTTGCAGTGCACTGTGCAATACTTCCTTGCCAAATACATAACATCTTTTTCAGACTTGGATTTTGGTTGTGAAGGACAAATAGTTTTCTAGTATCCTTCTCTAGATGAACAAGCAGGTGCTTATATCTTCATTTTACAAATGCAGGAACTGGTTTTCTGAAGGCTGCAAACTTAAGAACCTGTTACTGGTGCAAAGGTTAGAACAGAGCAGCTCTTGGTTCCTGGTTCTGCATTCAGTTAACAGCAAAATGCCGTTCTCCAAGAAAATTTTTGGAAATATGTACATAAATTATAGTTATAAACATGTAGCTTATTATAAACATGTGGCAGTATATATGCACTGGTAGTCAATGAGTATTAGAGGAATAGTAAGTAATCCTGTCTGACTGGAATGGTGTGCAAGACACCTTATGGTGCTTTAGAAATAATAATCTATTCTGTAAAAGATTGCTATACTGTGTAGCTCTTACTATACAGGACTGCATCCCCAAACAGAATTAGGCATGCAGTACCTGATCTTCCATGATCTTTCATGTATTGTTTGTGTTATTTGTTGTCAGTTGTTTCAGCAGAATGAGTTTATCAAGATACATAATGGACAGACACTGTATTCTCCTTTTCAATTTATAAATGAACAAATTACATTTCTAATTGTTAAAAATGGAATATGGATGAAAGAGAAATTCTAAATTTCTACATTTCTAAATTTTCCACCATTACTTATGTAAATAATAGCACATTTTATTGTTGTTGTTGTTGTTGTTGTTGTTGTTATTATTATTATTTCCATTGTATGAAATACTGTTGCATTTCAATTTGGTTCTTTTTAAAAATACAGACATGTATCAGACAAGGCATTGATATCATCCACTGACTTTGCCACTTGGTTTTGTAAGGGTCTGATGGTTCAGGATAAGAAGTGAAGGGACTCACTGAAGCAGAGGCCACTAAGGGTGTAAAAAGGTTTTAATGGATGATGTATCAAGTCCAAAGGATAAAGGGTATGACTGAATAGCAGTGGTATTTGGTATACAGAAAAGACTGGAAGCAGCTTTTGATAGTCAGACAGCTTTTTAGGTATTCCATCACAAAATATTCTAAATCCATTTCCAGAATTTTACCTTTACATAGGTGGATTTTATTTTATTGAAAACATTTTAAGGCCATTCAAATAACTTATAGGAGAAGAGAACTTACAAAAAAGAGCAAGATATCTTCAACCCCATCTTTTATAATCAATCTGCTTCAGTCTAGCTGATAATTGTATCTGCAAATTGTCCTATATAACAGCCTATGTTGGTTTTTCTCAGCTGTCTATATGGGTAAATGCAGCAATAGTTGGGAGGTATATTCTCAAAAGTTTGTGAAATCTTTATAGAGATTATAAAGTAAAACATTGGATTTTAAGGACTCAAGTACCTTTGCTAGTCAATTATTTTATTAATTGTTAGCCAAATTGTCTTGTAGGAAAATACTGCTTTAAAAATTAACCCATGGAATAGGCAGCTGTAATTTCATAACTATAGAAGCATGTAGTCAGTATTTGTACAGTAAGATATTCAGTAAAAAATTATATTTAGTAAATAGTACTGAATATCAGAGGTACCAGATTTAAAAAAATCACAAGAAAAAGACTTGAAAAGATATTCTGTTAAGGAAAAAAATACTATAGGAGAAATACTTCTTATAAAAAGAATGAACCACAGAATATTTCAAGGTAATCTAAAAGCTTTCATCTCAACCTCTGTCCCTTTCATTCTTTGCCCAAAATTCATGGTCTGTGCACTCTGAAATCTTTCATTTCTTCAACCTCAACAAGCTGATGGTAAAAATCTACAATAGCTCCTTTCTTAACCTTCATATACACTTCAGAAACATAGGCAAAGAAACAGTAATTCCTCTACAAACTGGAAGTCTCTGCCTGCCTCAACCACCTTCCAAAGCTGCTGTGACTACCAATTTTTGCCTATTCATAGGATTAGAAGCTTAGTGATACACCCATTTCATCCCTTCTGAAAAATTTTCCAAAATGATATACTTGAATTGAGCTACAACCCCTGAGTAAACTATAAGTTTAGAGGATGTAGGTCAGAGATAAATTGTACTTTGGGTCTTAACTGTTCATTTTCAGTAAGAACTCATGTGAGATTCACACAGACTTGGACGATAAATGACTAAAGATCTCTAGATTGTTGACCCATTCTCTAAGAAATAACTTGGTTTTCAGCATAGACTTTCCTGTTTTTCAGAAAATTTTAAATTTTTGGACTCATGTAAATAAAAATTTAAAGCTACAGATGTCTGTACATAGCTTATCAAGCTATTTTCAGGTTTTCCTTATCAAAAATAAAAATTATTTTGATTATGTTTGAAATGCTGCAGTAATAGGATGGAGGACATTGAACTAGGCATTCTCATCCTGAAGCTTTATCCTTGTTGTAGCCTTTATTCTGTTATTTAGGCCCTTCATTCTGTTATTTAGAATCATTTTTTGTCCATTTCTGTGCTAGAATTTGTAATAATTTTTGTGATCTGAAATATGTAGCTCAGTGGTGAAACAAGTCTGAGAAAACACTGTTTGGAAATGATGGCTGAGTGCCTGCGATTGCTGTGATGTTCAGGACAATATATCTGTATTTCAATCAGCTGGCTGTAAATGAAGAAGCATGCCATTGTATGATTAATGAAAAGTGCAGGGTTTAAAGTTATGGTAATATATGTATGTTAGAGCTTTAAACTGTTCTGTGTAGCTATTCAAGTTTGCTATTAATATCAGCAGCATTGCACTGAGATTGGACTGGCTGTACAAGCCTCAGCTTAAGGAAAAGTACTGCTATTCAGTGATGGTACAATGATACTCCAAAGTTCAGTGAGCATGATTTAACTTTAAACATCATGCTATGTTTCCAATTAGCCATTAAATTGTCATTTACACATACCCAAATGTTTTGATAGGAAAAACAATTGCTGCAGACAGAAAAAAAATCTGACTTTATACAGATCAGTTCAATAAGCAGGAGTTCTTGATGTGTTATAAGGCAGTAGCTTCCCAACTCTTGGGACAAATTGCAGTTTGATCGACTGCCAATAAGTGAGATCATACTCGTATCTTTTTTATTTGTTTATTTTTAATTTGTGGGCAAAGACTGTGCTCATTAAAGTGAGGAACTCCACACTAGTTTTAGCCAAGTGTTACCATATTCTATATAATGAATTGTGTACACTTGTATCCTTCTCAGTTGTTAATCTAATTTTACTTGGAATTGCATGAAGTACTCCATTATTTAAGTATTTTTCCAATCTGTACTATTTATATTTCTGGTACAAACCTGCATTTGATTACACTCATATAGTAGATGCTTTGTCCTTTCTATGTGGAAGTGAACTTGTTGCCCTTTTTTGTTTTGTTTTGTTTTTGTTTTTCATTGTTTTGACAGGTAAGAGAAATGATTGACTAAGCAAATGAATAAAAGTTATTCTCTGTATTTTGGGATTTATAATTACTGCAATTAATTCAAATTACTGTAGACCTATATAGCTTTATGTTGTTTTCTGGTCTTACAATAGAGTAGAAAATATTTTCATTAACTATTTTTGGCAAAATAAATATTTTTTTCTTTGTTTCTTATTTGTTAATAGTGACATGGTCCTTGTTTATCTTCTTCAAATTTTGGTGGATTAATTATTGTGTTTATTAGAGAAGTACTGAGCAGATATGTTCTGTTGCCACATAGATACCAGGGGCTTAATGCCTTGGCCACAAGGCTAAGCAACATCAGATTGCTGAGGCCTGTGACAGTTAAAATATCCAGATTGTGTCTGTAAATGTTTTCACTTTTGAAAATGTAAACTTTTAGCATTAATGCTGCCATTACCAGAATGTTGCTGGCTTTGCTTCTGTTTTAGAAGATAATTACTGGACTCATTCCTGACATGTAACATTTCTTTTTTTCCCAGGGAGGTGGGTGGACAAGCACACGGAGTTCGTTGCTGAACTACTGAAGTTGGGTGAGTTCTGTTGCCTTCATTGATACCGTGTGGCTTTCAAAATATGGAAGGAGTTGATGGAGAAAGCATCTGTGTAGTGCACATTACCAGAGCAATTTGTTTATTTTACATTGCACTGAGGTTGTTTCTATTCTTGTGTGCCTGGTAAACAATTTGATTTTTGATTGCTTTTTAGAGTTTTCAGATGACCTATATGGAACTTTTTATTTTTATTTCTACTGACTGAAGTGTTTTTTAAGTTTTTTCCTGCTTTGCCACTCTGTAAAAGCATACAAAATTCACCTTAACTTGGAGAACTATCGCAGGTGCTATGAACCACCTAACACTTCATAATAAATGCTTTTCCCAGATAGAGACTAAAGAATCTGTTGAAAGTCTTGCTGTATCTTACTTCTACCTAGATGGAGAGCTAATGCTGTAGACCAGGCCTATAACAAATGGAAAGAAAAAGAATTACAGTGTAATCTAGGGATCATTTCTTCACCTAGTCATACACATTTCTCACCTTTCTGACCCAGCATTTTGACATCTTCCTTCATCCTTTATGGTTCTTCCTTTGTATTGAAGAGGGTCCTATACAGTGCCCCAAAAGCATTATTTTCCCCTTAATGAAGTGCCACACTTTCTTCTACACAGTGCAGGAGTGTATGTTTGGAGCTTTGGTAGACTGCCAGCTCCATTTGCTGTGTGGAGGGGGAGGAAATGCACACAAGTACAATCTTTTTCAAAGCTTTCATTCCCTACAGAATGTATTAACAAGTGTGAAAGCAGCTATGCTTGCTCCTGCTGTAAGAATGGTGGATCCAAAAAAGTGTAACTATCCCTTCCCATGCTATGAGTTTTTGTCTAACTATATAATTGCAGTTCTTTCTTTAGGCTCCATCAAGAAGGGAAGTTAAAGAGCAAATCAGAAAATTTTAGAAAGTTATGAAACTAGAGAAAATCAAGTGACTGTCAGCTGGACTTTCATTACTCCTTATTTATAATCACAATGAAATTGCAAAGCATGAAGTTGAATACTTGAACTCCTATGAAAGACGTTTTGCACTGTATATATTGTTGAGTTAATGTGAAATACCTGTTTAAATTGGCCCTTTCTGTAGTTTCCTTGTCATACATCTTAATGTCAGCAACATCTGCAATGGAATTGCAATGTGGATCAGTGCAGATTATCACCAGTTAATAGTCAAGAGCATGTTTTAGGTAGCACAATCTCTTTGGTTTATTTCTATGGATAATCTGCTCATATGTTTTCAATAAAAACTTTCTTTAAATACAAAAGGTATGTACAACATGATACGTAAATGACTCTATTTTTGGCATAACATTTACTTGTCCAAGATCAAATCCTACGGCTTGGTCTCATCTTCTGATCTGAGCTCCAAATACTCCTTATTTATTTAGCAGTGCTTTAAAGGAGGATTTGAGCTCTCATTTTGGCATAGATCTTGCAAGAGAGGTACTCTTAACTTTGTGTGCAATAATCAAGAAGAAAAATATGAAATTATTCAATTCAGAGGATCATTCCTTAAACATTATTCTCAGACTGAATGGAGATCATGGGTGAATCTTTCCTCTTAACAGTGTCATTTTATGTGATGTCATAAAAAAGATCAAAATTTCAATACTTTCACCTGCAAGTTTTTGGGTGCACTGCTGACTCATTAAGCATGAACTGTAGTTCTCAGAATGATCTCAAAGATCACAATAGACAAAAAGGAAGCCCTAGTCCCCAGCCCCAGAGGAAATTTTAAAAATACAATTCTAGTTATTATTGGATCTTATTAACTATACAAGGTTTCTGCCTTACCTTTGTTGCCATAAGAAATATTTTTTTTCTGAGAGTACTGTTTCTGGAGATGATATTTGTCCCTCATTGATTGCCTTGGAGATGGTGGCACTTCCCGTTTATGGCAGTGTAGCTCTTTGAACACTGAGCTTCAGAAAGGCTCTAAGAGTGAACAAACAGCTGTCTAAGACACCAAGACTGTGCTACAAGTTCTGTAGTACTTGAATGGGGGAAAGATGGCATGCCTCTGTCTCTGCAAGTGTTCTCCACAAGGCTATTAGCTTTCTTTAGTTCTGAATAACAGGTCAACGTTTGCTATCAGTCCAGCTGCCACGATAGAAACAGGCCTTGCAGTTTAACATTTAGTTAGCACCAGCTTTGTTTGTTTACATGAGCCCTTGAAGTGCTCTTGCAGTAAGTGCAAACACTTCAGGTGAATATTGTAGAGACAAACAACCTGCTGGTTTGAAGGAAATGCTTTTAGGATCACAGTTTTTTGTAGTAATTTGTGGGTCTATGCTACCTGATAGTCAAGGTTTTAAATGAGTGTAGCTTTCCCCTGGTACCCAATTATAATTAGGTTTTAGCAATTTAAGAATTATTAGTAAAATCAGTAATCATTGCATCTTCTGTGATATATGTTTGTAGTTGCTATTATGTCATGAGTGAACAAATCATGTATTTGGTCTTAGAGTAGCAGGGTGTCCCTGTGACTGTAGCTGCCTAAACACATGCTACAAGCCCATGTGTGCAGTGCATCCAGCTCTCCCATGAGTCGTAGGTGATTCAAATGTATGTGTTCCTCAGGGATATGTCAAGACATCGTAATACAACATCTTACTGAATAAAGGGCATTCTCCTATATTCTGCATTCCTAAAATAGGAAAGGAAAAGAATGACCAGGCTCTGTTGTATTGTTTGTAAGTCTTTATCTCTGCCAGGACATAGAAGCAGTCTGAGCTCAGTGGACTTTTTGTGAGCACTGAGTCTGAACATTCAATAACTCAGTGTGAAACCAGAAGCAGCACTGCATAAGCATTGACAAAATGGAGCAAAATACACTTAGATTAAAAAATAAACAAGATCGGGGGGTTTCTTGGATACAGAGGCCTAGCTATTTCAGAGATGAAAATAATTAGATTTCTGAGGTTCTGAATGCAAGTCTAGGTGGAACCATTTGAATTTACAAAATAAATAAATAAAACATCCCCAAACGAAGCCCTGCTTGAAGGACTGAACATGGCAGTAGCAAGTTCTGTTTCAGATTCCAAGAGATAAAGTACGTTAGAATGTATGGGTTAGTCTAATTTATTCAGTGTCATTGCTGTATCACAACCTTCTGTTTGATTTTCTTATAAACTAATAATTTCCTGAATGAACTAATACTGCCATAGCCACTAGTACCTCTGTCTTGTAGAAGTTTTTTATTGTTGTGTATGCAACTAAATTGAAATATCTTTCACTTGAAATATTGACTTTAATATCTCATTTGAAAAATTCATGAAGCCTTTGATGTTAAATCCATACTCAATTTAGCCAAATGCCATTAGAATATGCAATATGCCTGAATACAGAGAGCATTATTGTCTGTGTTTCTGCAGAAGAATTACATTTTATGACTGTAACGTCAGGATCTTTTTTGGATTTGTTCATGAAGAAAAGAAAGAGAAAGGCAGCACATTAGAAGCAAAATGAAAAGTGGTATTGATTAGGCTCTCATTTACCCTCTCTTTGCTTGAATCCCTAAATGCATGGAAATAAGGGTTGTGCCACAGCAAGTAACAATGCTCTGTAATGAATGGAACAATCTTTAGAAAATTAGTGTAAACACGTATGATAGTGCACAGATGTTGCTCCTAGTAACTGTCATACATTTATTTTACATCTCCATTTACATACATCTCTTTATTTCCTAATAGTATCATAATAGAAACATGACAATAGTTAATGATTTCATAAAACATGGAATGTAAAGCTGACAGAGAGGTAGAACATTAATTGAAACCTATAGCTATAGTACATTAGAATTACATCTCCTAAATGACTCCTGATAAAAATATCCCTCTTTTACAGACAAAGACAAAGACAGGTAAAAAACTAGGCTTTCAACAAATTAATTTTTTTTGCCAGTAAAACAGACTGGCAAATGTTGCAAAATCTCCCGAGTGCTAATAGAATGGTATTTGCCTTTAGTAATTTATGGGCACTTTTCCTCCAGCTATCGATCACATTTGAAAAAAGTAAACTGCATTAACATTTTAGGCAATAATGGCTCCAGAAAATGTTTGATTTTTATCACTACCAAAACTGATGTCATGAAACTTGGTTCTTCAGCAGAAGTGGGAGAGCTGACTGCATCCAGCCTGTAGGGACTTCATGCAAGTGCCCAGATCTGACCGAACAAACTGGATGTTAACCAATGTTTTGAGCTTGTTATGTTACCTTAACACCTAATAAGTTGGTGGCACAAGTCAGGAGACTGCTGTGTGGCAGTGTAATGAGTTGTGCAGAGGATCTTGGTGTCTCTGAGGATTGCAATGAACGTGCTAAAGGGGGTGAGGGAGAGCTGCGCTCTGCCACCATCTCCTGGCCAGTGCCTGGGACACAAACAGCCTCCACTTCCTCTGCCGCTGGTTTTGCCAGTCTATTACCTCAACCGAGGGAACAATCACAGACATTTTAAGCAAGCTCACACTGGAAAAATAACATATTGTAAAATTTCCAAATGCTAACTGGACCTTGACAGGCTCATGTAGATGTATATTAAAGTGGATGGTGCAAAATGCCAGACTAAGGCAGCTGAAAGCTCTCTGAATAAATCCAGAGTATTAGTGCCTGGGATTTTATGCTTGGATTTAGGGGGAAGTGTTGTTTTGGTCAGTGATAATAATTCATGTTGTCAGATAATCCCGAATGCTCTAGAAATGTGTGTTGTACAGAATGGTGACTGGACTTGAATTCCAGCAGAATATTTATATATTTGAGAGGAAACAGCTTTGTTTCAATAGTTAACACTTTCAAAATCCCTATGTTAGTGTTAACAGCTGAACTTACTGCTTCATTATTGGGAAGCAGTATTGTAAGATAGATTGACATTGAAAGTGAAATTAGACTTGAAGTTTCAGATTTTAGGTTACATTTCTGGTTTTACCATAGGCCTTTACCATTTGCGGAAATCTGTGATCTACAAGAGCGAGTTTAATGAAGCTTCTTCTTACATGAGTGTTATTTTAGATGATGACATAGCACAAAAGATTGATACTTGGTTTCTCTGTAACAAATTTTGACAACAATGAACATATGGAATTAGTGTAAAAACTGAAACTGCTATCCTTCTGATTCCTTTCATTGCTCAGGTTATTCCATACTTTTATGTCTTTGGAGCAACGAAATTATATTGCTGTTTGGTCATATGTTAAATTAATTGTGACAAGTTAAAATAGATGTTAAAGAGAGCATCCTAGAAATTAATTAACAGTTGATTAGTACCGTTTATATTTTTTCATGAGAAGAAGAATCTTGTATATTCGGAGTACAAATGAAAGTTAAGTATTTCCACATACTGGAAGAAATTTGTGAGTTGAAGATCATATAAATGATATGATCTGTATTATGTAAACCACATTAATATCCTTGCTTGTGTTTTAAACAAATGTGCAAACATTTCTTGGAGATCTCATACTCTAGTGCTTTTTCTTCAACTAAAAGAACATCAGAACCTCTGTGCCTCAAAAGATTATTTTTTACATTATGCCTAAAAAAAAAAAAAAAGAAATACTTTGAAGTATATATTAGGATATAGCATATAGTTTATATGTGTACCACTGAATCTGATACAAGTGAATAAAAACTTATTAGAAAAATCCATTTGCCTGAAGCCTTTACAGTGAACAGTTTTACAGATCTCATTTTTCAGATCTGAATTTTATTTCAGAAGCTTTGCAGTATGCTGACTAATGAAGAATTGTGAGAAAGAACACAAACGTTGTATCATAAAGAAAGAAACTTTCAACTACAATTTAGAAATATCGCACAAATCAGCATGTGGCTATACACCTGTGCGTATCAAACATGAAAACAAATTGCATCCTTTTTTCTGGATCACTTACTCAATGGTGTTGAATTTCTGACTTTTAGTTTCAACCAGGTAAGATGAGGTGGCTTGTTCAGCCCATGTTATTAAAGAAATTGGTTCACCTATTTGATTTCATGTCATTGTAGTTCCAACCATTCATTTATTCAATAAACAGTTTGGTATGTTCTGAGAAATAATGAATATTGATTAAAAAATCAATCACTTATTAAGAAACAGTCTAAGGGAAATTGTTTATCCAATCAATTTTAATTTTTGATTTGTTATTTATATTTTCCAATTTAATCCACCCCTCCCTTAGGCTCCCAAACTACCAAGCAAATCAGGAGGAAGGGCAGAGAGATACTGGCAGCAACTGTGCAAAGAACACAAAACCTAATGCATTCACTTCAGATTAGACTGGTGGAAATAGGCCATAATAAAGGAGGCTGTGATTGAGAACGGTGGATACATTACCTCATGCACCTTTGGCTATTGGACTGAAACTTTAACTTCTAATACAATTTATTAGGCTCTCTGCTACCTACCTA
Source organism: Climacteris rufus (assembly GCA_013398175.1). Taxonomy (NCBI): domain Eukaryota; kingdom Metazoa; phylum Chordata; class Aves; order Passeriformes; family Climacteridae; genus Climacteris; species Climacteris rufus. The sequence goes on from VZRZ01005884.1 coordinate 742,064, forward strand.
TTACATCAGTTAACTCTGACACTGTCAAAACACAATAGTTACAAAAATATTACGGGTTTCATCTGAGCTGGCAGAGATTCTGAGTGCGGATGCTGAATGCACAAGGAGGTGAGAGAGGCCTGTACAAGAGCTCTGGAATATTTATCTGTTCTCTTGATGAGACCTAAGCTGTGAACAGAGGTGCTGAATATCCCTTTTTACAAGGGAACAGATAGACCATCTGATCTGTTTCATCTGAATGTGTGCACTGATTCTAGTTTTGTTGTTCTTTCACTAGTGAAGAAAACTGCCTCGATACATACAGGCAATAGATAAATATTTCTCCATCCCTGGTGACTAGTTTAGTCTCTTTGGGATTTTTGTGTACAAGTTGGAAAAAAATTATCTTAGTTCTGCCTTTGAATTTGCCTGACTGAGAAATCTTCCGTCTCTGCCATTGTGTGTGGCCAAATGTGGTTCTCCTTTTTATTTAAGCAGATGTGTGCGAGTCTCTTCATATTTAAAGTTGGTGTTAACTATGCTTTGCTTACCTGATGTTCTCCCATACCTAGCTTCATGTCAGAATGCTATTCTTTAATATGGTGATACATGTGTAAAGAATGGGGGAGATAATTTAGGGTTTAAAAGTTTTCTTAATGGACTTTCTTTCATGGGGAAGGATGTAGAAACACTACATGCAGTCTGTCCCACTGCTTTTATGGGCCTTGAGTTGGTAAATAAAAACTCACCTTCCTAACAGCTAAAACTTGAGAATGCATGAGGAAGAACCAAATGGGCAGAGCCAAAGGCTGGGGTTATGTGTCCTTTTGTGGAGGATATTCCACAAAGGGAGGAGATGCAGTCCTTGAATGTATTTCAGCCTCTGTGGAAACCCAAGGCTCTAATGTATGATTAGCAGTATTAAGTAATCAAACCTGATTCATACTAATTGTCTTATTAGTCTTTCAAGTATGAGAGAGTAAGGGAAGAACTAATTTTTTTTCTCCAGTAAACAAACATAATATATAGGAGGTGAGAGTTCAAATTATACATAAAAGCAAAATTGTTACTTGGCTTGTGTAGTCCTCCTGCCTGTGAAAACTCTGTGGGAAATTTTAACTAGCCATGTTTATGGTCAATCTTATGGGGGGTTTTTAAAGTTGACTTTATCCATTGTATTTCCTGGGATTCTGCTTGTTGATGACTTTCTCTCTTTCGTCTTAATTTGTATCTTCTTTCATCAGTTTTTAAGGCAGATGAAATATGTCTTGCCTTTCATTTCATTTACATTCATTCAAAAAGATCTGTGATCTGCTCTGTGATTGAAGTTAAAAATCCCCATGTTTTAAAATGTCATTTTAATGCTTAAAAAATACAGATTGTAATGTAAGAAACCATGAACAGGATGAAGCTAAGTACAACATTTACATAAATGTTTAAAAATACTCAAAGATAGCAATACTTTGTTTTGAAATTGGGAATGTACACAACAGGCTTCCCTAATGTGTCTCATGGATCCAGTTCCGCTCTCTGATGATGTAGCAGCGGATTAAAAACTCTATGGGTTGATGCTGGTCAAAAAGAGTTTACAAGCACTTGGAAGATTAACTTTAGAGTTCAAAAGATGTTGATAGATATTGGGAGAGAACAAAACCAAGTTTTAATTACAGGATGCATGATCAGGACCCTCAGATTTAAAATCTGGGAGAAAATTACTCCTTGAAGTGTGAGACCTGAGATTCAATACTCTGCCTGAGTTCTGGTCAAGATAAAGACTTATGAAACAGAACAAACAAACCTCCTTGAAACTCCTGGATTTACCTAGCTGAGAAAAGACTGAGGGGTGAATAATATGAATTCTAAATGATTGCTCTGAATAGAATAGTGACCAGTTGTTCCCTATGTTCACTAAGTGCAGGGCAAGATACACTTCTTCAGTGTGTAGGAAAAGAAATTTTTATTACAGATAAGGAAAGAAGCAATCTTTCTTTCTATGATGTTAATTGGGGGATGGGAGCAGCTATTTTAGGAGGCTTTAAAATTATTGTCATAACTTTTAAGAAACAGGTTATACAGAAATTTGCAGATTATACTGTATTTATATTAGACCCTTCTTAAAAGTGCAGAGCTGCACTGGTTGGCCTACTGAGCTTCTTTTCCTCTCTTCCCTAATGGAATTCCCTGATTAGTTTAATTGTTGATTACTTATCCCAGATTAAGTCTCTGAATAAGAAATAATTTTAAAACTATAAATTACTACTACTCCTAGTTCCCAATGTTCTTTGTTTCATTCATTTCATTGCATTTCTATATTTGGGGGCAGACGTATACATGGCATTAATGAACAGATCTGAGTATCTGATAAGGGAAGATAAGATATAAGGACAGTGTTGTACACAGCAAGTTAGACTCAGGTGTTTCTGTGTGTTTGTCATAAGACTTTTAATGTGAAAAGTTGGATGCAAACACCCAGCCATTATTCCTTGAAACCTTTATCTCCTGTAGATGTGATCGCTGCAAAAAAAAGGTAATCAATATTGGTTCTACCTAAATTTTGATCTGATGTTATCTCTGAGTAGTCATTAAATATTCAGGAAGAGTAAGACAATACTGAATTGCTTCATACATGTGAAAAATGAACTGCATTTAGTGTAATACATTGAAAGAGAGCACAAGAGTGTTGCACAGTGCCTTGCCTTTCCAAGGAACATGTATTTCTAAAACAGATCTAGAGATGAAAGTTTTCTAAGCTTTCTTCCAAGTTTGTAAAAGATTTTTATTAACTTGGAGCAGCAGTAAGCTTTATTTAAAGGTAAAGCCCAAACACTGTGTATATTTGCTGGTTCGTGGCTAGTTAAATTTAATTGCATTACATTGCCACAAAACAAACATAACAGCCTAGAGAATTGTGTCCACTGTGTTTGTGTTAAAGGAAGCCATGAGTTTGAACTGAAAGTCTTGTAGAAAAGGAGTGATGATTAATTTTCTAGGGCAACTCTTCTTTTGAAAAACTTACATATACGTTCATATTTTTCTCTCATGACTCCGCCAGTACTTCTGGAAGGATTTTTCCCACAAGGACTGCCAGGTGTAATGCAGAATAGTCCTGTTGCAGCCACTCCTGAGTGTAACCAGAGGCCTGTTCTGTTTACAGCATCAGGTTAAAATGTAGTGTAGTTAATTGATGTTGTAATGATTTTGAGTAATTTTAAGAATTTGTGTTAACTTCTTTGTGAAAATGTGAAGAGCTGATAAGAAAGTAAATTTGTTTTTAGTGAACAACCTTGGTTCATTAGGGGCCTGTGTATCAGTCTATGGACTAAAGGAGTCTAGACCCCTTAATGTGTGATATGACTGGTTGTGAATTATTCTGGTTTATCATATTTTCCACATAATTCTAATCTTCTCAGTATGAGTGGAATTGCGTCCCCTCTTGTTTGACAGCAAAGACAAACATCAAGCTGTCAGAGTGCCATTTTGCTCCTCTTTTGAAATTCTTGATGGGGTGGGCAAAACATCAGCAAACACTCAAGAAAAAACCTCCTGACCCTCCAATTATTCTTGCTGACATTTTTATAATAATTTCCTTTCCAAGAAATATTGAGTCCTTTGTGTCAAAACAAAACCAAAACCAAAGAACCAAAAAACAACATCAAATTTTATTTAACTGCTGTTTGGTGAAAACCTGAATTTTACAGTAGTTCTAATTTAAATTAAATTAGTGCTCAGTTTTCCACACTAGAATCCTTCAAATTTAAGCAAATCATGTTATACTAGAATCATTATGTTAAAATGGCTATTTATGATTGTTTTAAAGCAAATGGTTTGAACCAGATTTATTCCCAGTCTCACATTAAATATCATGCACACTGCTGCTGGTGTAATTGTGGCTACACATTTTGGAATGTTCCTTATGTGTACAGAATGGAGAAAAATCATATTACCATGTTATTCAACATGAAACACTATTAAAGCCTCCAATTCAAATATGCCTTTTTCAGACTATTGAATTAACAGGGTTAGATTAAAATATAAATGAACTTGTTAAGTAATATTTTATTTTCAAAACCCATTTCCTCTTTATATTATTTATACAGTTGGTGTGTTTGACCAAGAGAATTGATATATTGTCCTCAATAGGGTAAATAGCCACCGTGATTACTCCTTTAATTGCCAGAGCAATCTTTCTCCTTTCAAATAAAGCACTATTTAAGAAAATAAGTCCATTGTTGTTTCTCCAAGGGCTGTGCTGTATCTATAAGATGAGCCTGTGCTTATACTCTGTGCCTCCAGCAACTTTCTGCAAGCACAGTGTGTTAAAGCACCCTCTCCCTCTGTGCCTGCGCCCTGTTAGACAGGAGGTTGCCAGGCTTTACTGCCACCTGCTAACACCGAGCTGTGCACAATGCATTCTTTGGAGGTCATGGTTGAGTATCCTGATAACAAGATAAAAATAATGCATGGTGTTAAAAACATCAGAGATTCAATTTAAACAGATGGAAAGTATAGTGTTTATTCACATTCCAAGGCACAAAACTGCGTATGTTCACTACACACTTTGGGTGCTTAATAAGCACAAGTCCCAATGAATTGGTTCTTGACAGTTATGAATGGTAGACTGGCTGCATTAAAGCAATGAGGGAGCTAACAGCAGGTTTGCAACTGGGTTTGAATAAATCATCAACCAAACATATAACGGCATTGTAACAGTAGGCCAAAACCTCTCCAGCCATGTGATTGCTAGTTGCCAGGAGACCATGAATCTTGGGCATTCAGAAAATATTGAAATAATTTTAGCTGTCTCAAATTTATAGAATCTCTGAAAAAATCTAATACATTTAAATATATTAAAATATAACTACTTTGTCAGGGTACCTGTAAAGCTTTTAGAGAAAATATGGCTTTTGAACTAAAACAGTTTTTTTGCACATTGATTTGCTTTCTTTTGTGTGATTTATAATGTATTTAGAAAGAATATTTGCAAAATATGATGTAGTATTTAAAATCTTGACTGCAGTAACTCAGTACCTCTAATGAACACGTGCAAAATTATTGTTGGCCTCTTAGGTGTCCATCCTCTCCATCCTGTTGTTTGCATGGGTAACTCTATGCTTTAAAGTGGTCCAGTGGAGGTCAAATGCACTGCTTTTGTGTTTAAATTTAATTGCATTAACAACTCCTTAAAAGCTGAGATCTAATACACTGTTTGCGATTGTGTTTCCTGCAAAAAATTGTCAGTGGTAGAAGCATTGCATCAAATCCAGTCTTTTTTGTCCCCTTTTTCAGAAGGAATTTTGCCAGATGTGTATCTGTGGTATCCACAGATGCAATGTATACATGATTGGCCTGATTTACAGTGGGATTTTTAGGCTTTCTTCTAGTTTTGTGGATTGAATGTTGAACTTGATTGAGTTGGATTACATAGATAGATATTTAGTTGCCTGAAGCGTGGCCCCAAAGAGAAGACAGTCAGACTGACTGTTCATAGGCTGCTCATCTGGCTCACAAGACATGTCCTGGACAAGCAGCAAGTAGCACTCACCACCAGAACTTGCTGCACAACTTGGGATAAGTGTGGGAGACCGCAGAGACTGCTCAGAACACCTGAAAGATGGAGTTTTCTTTTATCTTTTCTAGTTCTGCCACAATTTTTCTGACTTTGGGCAGTTGCTTAGTTTTCCTGGTAAGAGAGGACTTCCCTTTCTCACAAGAGTCAGGAGGAAGAGTTATTTACTGATTGTAATGCTATTGTATTTTGTGATTATAAGGCCACAATTAGTTGTTAACTTACACTAAAAGAAATAACAGGGAAAAAATCTGATGATTCATGAAGTATAAATTCATGGTGTATTTCAATTCTGCCTTAAGTAGAAATAATTAATTTACTAATGATATTCCTTTTGTAAACTGATTTATACAGACGTAAGAATTTCTTTCAACATAGTATGCTTTTGCAAAAATTCAATCAACCGAGTTTTTTGTTTTTTTAGAAGAATTCCCTGTCTGTAAGACATCAACACCATAAAATAGGCGCTGGGCAAAGCCTGGGAGAGAGAAACAGAGTGAGTGAAACTAAGGGCATGTGAAGAACAGTCACTATCCAGCAACAGCAGCAAAACAGTTTCAATTTTCTGGATTATTAATTCAAATTCACACGCACATGCCAGTTAAAATTAAAGGCCTTTTTTTACGGCTCTAGTTTAAATTAAAGATTATATTCTGCTCCACAAGTCTGAATTAAATAGCTTATTTTGCACACCAAGCTCTCATTTTAAAGCTAATAAAGAAAAGACATAGCATGTACGTGCAAGCTTAAGACAGGAAGGGTCTAAATTACTACACCTGTTTCACTTGGGAGCTACTTTATTAGTGTTACAAAACTTGGCTTTCAATTTGGCAGTCAGAAGCACATTTAGAACAAGCATTTCTTTGTTTTGACAGAAAGGCTATGGTAAATGAATGACGTTTGAGCGAGGTGTGAAATGTGAAGGTACAAAATTAACTGGTAAGATAATTACTGTTCTAATTCTGCATAAACAAGCATTTTGAAAATCATTAATAGTTCAGGGAAATAATGTTAGTGATTAAATAAGGTGGTTTGCATCACTGAGCACAGCTAAGCTGCTTTAATTACATTTGAAAGCAAGGGAAAGTAGCTAATTAAAATTAGCACAGGGTTCCTGAATGACCAGCATTGCATTGTTGCCCTAACCTGTTTAATTGCTTGTTTATTAATAATATGTCTTTATTTTCCCCTCTTCTGCATTTAACAAAATTATTAAAGAAGCTAAAATGTGTAAAGACAATCTATATATATACTTATCAAAATATGCAATGCAGATGTAACCCAGGGAATTACTTACAAGGCAAGCCAACATCATTTAAAGTTATAACTTTTCTTCATATTAATAATGTTTTCTTCCTGAGTCACATTCCTATGTCAATCACGTCCATGGACAAGAAAAATGGTCTTTGGCACAATTGCTGAATTGCAGCATTTTGTAGCTTTATTTGCTTTACTTTTAAAATCGCTTGAATCATTAACTAAAATATAGGTAATAAATCTAGGAGCAATCAATAATAAATTATGGAAAACATGAGCAAAAGTATAACCTAAATTAGAAGAAAGTTTTATATTGTCTCAGCTTTTTTTTAATATGTGCTAAATTTGCCATTTGCAATAGGTAGGTCTGTTCTCAGAAAAGACAAAACTCTGTATCTCAAGGTTTCCAGCAAATTTGTTAAGGAACATCTGTATTAGACATCTGACTTTCTCTTCCTAGTCCCTCATGAGCTGTTTTAAGTTACACTTTATTATCATAAACCTATAGGAAATAGTTGGGTGAGGTGTTAATCTACACACTTGAAGCAAATATGCAGTATAATACAATGAAGACAACTAAAAATAGAGTAAAATGCTAATTTATTTTTTTCATATTTAGCCATAATCAAGTCAAGTTAAAGCAGACATGATGTTTTCCACGTTGATTTAGTATTTATAGTGTACCTCTGATGTGAAAGGCTCAGATGCATAATAATTTACATACATATACATTTTAAACAGTAAAAATTCATAAAAATGTGAAGTTCTATATGGAAACGTAGCAGATCCCTATGAAAGCAGGTTAAATCATGGGAATTATGCTTATGGAACTGATAAGCAATTAAAATAAGGAGTTAATTTTAACTTCATGAATAGTAGAGAATATTCAGCAGACAGTACATACATTATTTTATAGGTGCATATTTTTATGAACAAAGAGGAGGATTCTGCTCTTAGGACAGTAAAGAAAGATCCAAATCACAGATTTCAATGAGAATTTTCTACTTCAAAGTCTACACAGACTATGTGATCAACATTTTGAACTGTAGTATATGGCACAAATAACTTTGAAGGGATAATATTGGTACCGTTCAAATGATAGTTGTATCACAGGAATACATGACAACGTTTTTAGTAATCAATGTAGTATATAATTAATGGTGGAATTTTTTTGTGTTATGGCAATGGATAAATAGAATTTTGATATTATTTTTTAATTGCAGGATTCCGTGGCTTTCTGTTACATCATGGTTATCACAATTACGATTAAAATCTTTCCTTAACTTTTCTATAACCTATTTCCTCAAATTAATATCTGTAAAATTGTAAAAGCTACTAAACCCTTACTATATAAAGAAGAGACTAGTAAAGTTTATCAGACATTATTCCTATAAGCGACATAAATTATTTCTCTTCCTATTTATCCTATTCCTATGACCATTTTTATTCTTGTAGGGTTCTGGTGAAAGTGTTCTGATAGATTTAAATTGCAACGGTTTAACATTTTGCAGTCCCCAAAGGATCTCCTCTACCTCTCTTTTGTCAGCCCCTGCTTCAGTGTTGGGATAGATCCCTTCCCACCTGCCATAGTCCGCAGCAGCACTTTCAGACTCGTAAGGAGTGTGGGGCCTGCATTCACTCCCAGGAGCCCATTGCACCACATCTTTGCTGCAAGGAGGCAACCTCCCACGGATGGCAGTAATAACCTGGGCAGCTTTGCTCTTATATCTACCAGAGCTTTACTGAAGTTCGTCAGTCCCCACCCAAAACATGACTTACCCACTTACTGCTAATGGGAACACATTTTCTCCTCCTTGACACAAGGTGTTTTATCTAAGTTTTCAGAATATTGATGTGACATGTAAATACTATTGCTAATAGAAATTTTTAAGAAGGGTAGTGAATGACATTGTGGAAAATGTTTTTTATTTCCTATGTCTTTTTTTCTAGTTTTAATATAACCTGAAGAAATTCTCTGCCTTGGGGAGTTTGTGTTATTAAAATATCTAAATAGGCCAAAATCTTTTAATTGTTTAACTCTGAAATACCCTGGAGTTGTAGTTGTAAGTGCTCTTAATCCTATTTATAGAAATAATCCCACTCACTTGCTCAAGGCACAGAGAAAACAGTGACTTGAACTGGAGTCTAATACATCCACATCTAATGCTGTTATTGCTAGCCAATACTGTTTTTCTTCCTCTGCAAACCTGGGCTTTCTGGTTTCCCTTTATCCTCAGTGAGGACATGAGAGCACACTACAGCAAAAAGTGAGCCCTTTATAGAATAATTTATTCCTCTGACATGCGCTAGCACTAGAAATACATTGCAATTGAATTTTACTGATATGGAGAAAGGGCCAATCCTAAAATGTGATGAGACCCTGCAGGAGCTTTCGGATACTCAGATGTTTACTTACAACCTAATAGAGGCAGAGAAATAAATGTTTGAAGCAAGAAGATATGATTGACTGATCTAGTGACAGACTTGCTTCTGGTATTTAGTGAGGTAAGCCAAATACTTCCAACATATGCCGGAAGCCTTGTATGGTACAATACAGCTGCTAGGTGCTTGTAGCCTTCTATTTTGTGGGAACTGAGATTTACAGGGGAACAGGGATTTTACTGTACTTTATAATGCCAATTTAAAACAGAATGAAAAACAAATAAATAACTCCTATGTTTATAGCCATAAACAATTAAGGATACTAATTTGTGTAGCATCTACCTTTATTTAGCAGTAATGAAGAACATGATCATCTTGTAGAACATCCCAACAGGGGAGTCACAAGAACTTTTAGTAGAGAGCTTTAGCAGTAAGTGTGATCTGATTAACTGTGGCATTTCACTGTGTCATGGCAGTAGTGTTAAAGCAATGTATTGGGGGTCTTTAATTGTTAAAACTGCCATTTCTCTTGCCCCTTTCCTTCATCATGGTCACTGCAATCGTGACTGAAACCTTTCATTAACCTTCCTCAATTTAATTCAATGCTTTGAGCTAATAGCATTAAAACATGAGATGTACAAAATGTGCGTGCCATTTCACACAGTGAAGTGCCTCACCTCTCTGCTCTCTGTAGATGGGCAAAAAGGTACAATATTGCTGGCTTGTTGAAAGCATGTTTTAAGGGCATGATTTTGAGCACTCTTAAGAGGCAGGGTTGCAATGTAAGTCATGGGTTTTTCTCCTTTTACAACACAGATAAGCACTGACAGACTGAGTTTTGTGCTGATGAAAAGTATATAACTGGTGAAACATTGTGCCAGAAATACTAAGGCTAGGTGAGAGATGAAATAAAAATTAATTGAAGCACATAACATCACAAAGAGGTGGAAAACCCATTTCTGATGGGATAAGCAAGTAACTGTATCATCCTAACACCAACAAATGACACAAAACACCTCACAAAGACAGACTCTCTGCAGTCAGTCTGTGACCTGCACAGAGGCAGAAATTTGGAGAAAAGAGAGATTAGCAAAATCCTGAATAGCATTGGAGGTTGAACAGTTTTTATAATAAATAGAAGTCAAATAAACAAATATGCTTCTCATATCAACCAGTTTAGACTGGTTAAATGTCAGTAGAGTTAGTGGCATCCTGTGTGGTCTTCATTGCCCCTTATGGTAAAATCCTCTCTAGGTTATATAGCTGATATCTGAATGTACCTGTCATGGAGCAAAGTGTGAGCATAAATAATTACCACTGGCCAACTTTTGCCAGTATTCTTAACACCCTTTAATCCAGATATCAGGTCTTGCAAAGAAACAGTGATGATTATGTAGCAGATTATTCACTGCCAGCCAGTCAAGCAAGGTGATTTTACCTCTCTGCTCTGCACTGGTGCAGCCTCACCTTGAGTCCTGTGTGCAGTTTTGGGCACCACAATATAAGAAGGATATTGAGCTATTAGAGAGTGTCCAAAGGAAGGCAACAAAGATGATGAAGGGCCTTGAGGGGAAGCCATATGAAGAGAGACTGAGGTCACTCGGTCTGTTCAGCCTGGAGGAGACTGAAGACTGAGGGGAGACCTCATTGCAGTTACAACTTCCTTGTGAGGGGAAGAGGAGGTGCAGAAAAAAAGGTTCTTCACCTACAGAGTGGTTGGGCACTGGAGCAGGCTCCCCAGGGAAGTGGTCACAGCACCAAGCCTGACAGAGTTCAAGAAGCCTTTGGACAATGTTCTCAGGTGCATGGTGGAATTCTTGGGGCTGCCCTGTGTGGAGTCAGATGGATTTTGATGATCCTTGTGGGTTCCTTCCAACTCAGGATATTCTATGGTTCTGTGATTCCATTTGTTTCCAAAAAAGGGGAAGCAAAAATCCAGCATTTTATATTTTTTAGTCTTTAGGAGTTTTGCCATATGTTTCAGGCTCAAAGTGCAGCAATATATGATATATTCTGAAACAATGCTGCAACTGTATTTCAAATAAATATGATCTGCTTTGATCTAGAGGGAAAAAAGCACAAAAATAAAATATCTCAATGCAATGCCGTTTAAGTATGGTGGAGGTAACAATGAAAGTCAAGGATCTGTAAGTCTTTTGGATGTGGTGGCTAATTAATATAAAGCATGTATTTACATGAAACATCAGGAGTGGATTGTGTACAAATGACCATGTTAAAACAACCCCTTCTAACAGCCAGCTGGCCTGTAACTGCCTCTCCTTCTCAAGATACAGACAGAGCCATATCAACCTGTGATTTCAGAACTGTGGAAATAACAGATAATCATGGGCATTCAGTCCTAGAAAGAATGGCATGTATTCTAGGTAAAGCAAGTGAGTATCAATCACTTGTGGAATTCTGTTCCTTAGTTTGGCAACTAAGTCAATACATAGGTCTTCCTAAGCTGAGACCTAATGACATAATAAAAAAATCTCATCCTCTGACTCATGATCCTAATTTGTTCCACTTGTAACATAAGCAAAATAAGCTGAGGGTGAAACAAGTCATATCCTCATTTCAAGGAGGACTTGTGAAACTGTTTGTAAGATGTAGGCATAACAAGTTCATACCTTGCTATTTTCATAACATAAGGCTGTGAGATTCAAATCAGACTGCATCATCTAATAAGACAAATTTCTTTTCAATGAAGTGGAGAGACTCTAATGAAACAAACATTAGTGGATTTTGAGACTTTGATACTCATAGCTTCTTCTTCTATGAATGTGATGGGGGAAATGGCAGAACTCTGACTTTATTGTGCCAGGATTTTATTCACAGAGAAAAGAATTAAAACCCCACATATTATGGAAACTGACAGCCTTAACCACTGTGCCCTGTTGCTACCAAACTACTTTTTACAGGAATTATCTCTGTAAGGTAAGAAATCAGTGCAGACATGATAAAATCAGTTGACTCTCACTGAATTTGGAAAGCCAAATCAAAAAAATGACCAATCTAAACAAATTAAAGACAATGTGAGGATGGTGCTTAGAATGCCAGCCAGAAGAAAAGAACAAGTAATCATGAACTAGAAATCAATCAAAATGAACAAGTTCATCTTCAGGAAGGGACAACAATTGCCAATACAATCTGCATAAATGACTGGAGAAAAGTTAGTGCTTTAATAGCTAACATCAGTAGAATTGCTTTGATAGGGAATCAAAGAATGAGAGAAGTATCATCTGAGCAGAGTAACTGGTAGGCTCAAATGAGAAAAACCATGAAACCGTGCCATTTTTTGGTTGGTTCTCACTTAATGGATTGAGTACACAGTAAGCACAGAAACAGCAAGGACATGTTGACTTGTTTGCATACCAGAGCCTAGTAGATAATTACCATATTAAAATTTGAGTTACCTTTTCTGTGTTTGAGATGTTAACAGTGTTTGATTGAGAGATGCTTTTAATCTCTAGTCTATTGCCTAATGCTTATGCCTAATCCTACACTTTTGGAAAATATTGGTCAAGCTCCTATAGTATTAAGCAATTTCTAGTGATTTCTCAGAGCTGTACTGAGTTGTTTTAATTAATATCTTATGTGTCAAATCCATTTGTGGTAGTCAACTTTTGTCACCATCTGCGTACCAGTAAATGTATTTGTATTCAGCATACTAGTCCATCTTAAAATCCAATTAAAAATTCATTATTATTTAGCATTCAACCCTATCGGTCCTTTTACATTTTCTACTTGTGTCTGTAACAGTAGCGAAGTTTGGGGTTTTTTCCATAGAACTATAGTGGCATGAGTTGGACATGTCTGCTCTGAGATCACCTGGCTTTGGGGCGTTAAGTAGGACCTTTAACACTGTTATTTGTATTTAATTTTACATAGCATTGAAATGTTTCCTTGCCCTAAGCTATGGAAGTCACTGCTGTCCTCTCCAGTAGCACTTTTTAGCACCCTGTCCTTGACTTCATAATCCTCAAATGCCAAGCTTGGAAATCTGCTTCTGGCAGAACAAGATCTCCTCATCTTTGGGGTCACGTTCCAGGCTTTTGTTCAGTCACAAGTTTGGTTTGGATTTGTCTTCACTGTGTCTACTTGAATATTCAAAAAATCATCAGCTAGTCTGATTTGGTTTTTTTTAAGTAATGTAAAAGACTGATTTGCTTTGACAGGTGGATCAGAAACAGAATTGTAGCTGTTTTATCTGGACCTAATTAAACAACCTTCATTACTGGCAGGTATGTGTTTATGATGACTAGAAATTAGCTTGATTGGAATTAAAACTCAAAATATAAGGCATTGAATTGACTTGTTTTTGAAAAATATACGGTTTAAAAATATATCTGTGAAGTACATTTTTAAATGTGGCAAGTGCGTGTCTAAATTTTAAATCATGCCCAATTCCACTTTGTATTTTATGTTAATGACACTTGTCACAGGTATTCATGAGGATATTGCCAACACATGTAGAATGGCACCACACTAGTTCAGAATTACGAGACTTTAATAAAACATTAGGAACAGTCCGTTTCTCTTCTTGCAGGCACAGAAATTCTGCAATATTTTGTGTGGTGTATTTGGGATGAATTTCAGTCATGCAAATGAGGCCAGCATGAGACAGGTGCAATGCTTATGCCCTCAAAAAGGGGTTTAGTGGCTCTTAAAGTAATTCATGTATGTTGGTTCTGATTTGCCTTCACAGAGCCCAGTTACTTCCAACTGGTAAAATAAACTCTGTGTCTGTTGAATTAAGGGAACATTTCTCTCACTGCCCTTTGCAAGTCCAGCCTGTGGAATAGATGTCACACCTCCTCAGTGTCACTGGAATGGCATGCTAATGTCATTAAATCCTATTTTAAGTTCTTTTTGTCCTATTTGCTTTCTCCTGTGATGAATCCAGGCATAACTTTTTAGTAAAGTCTTCCAGTGACTCTGACTGTTCACTCAGTCCAATATGCTGCCTGAGGGTTTCAACACCTACCTTAAAAAAACCTAAGTGTGCAAATAGAGATTAAATACTTGAATACACATTGCAGTGTCAAGAACATCTATATCATAGTTTTCCATGGCTGCTCAGATTATGGAGAGTTTAGAGCAAAGCATCTTGGAAGAGATTTTTCAGAGCAATTGAAGTATTGCTCTGAGTAAGGAATAAGCAGATACTTCAAGAGCCTTTGGCATGGATATTACAAATCTGTAAAGAGGAGAGTATCATGTGGAAGGGAGAGGAGACTATCACAGAGAACTAGACAACAAAATAAATACAGATTTCTTTCAAATAAAAATAATAGTGGAGTAATGTTATGTATTCCAAATGGGAAAATATACGTTTATCTCAGTTTATGAACCTAAAATGCTTCAAGGTATTTTAAAAAATTCAAATGATATGTCCACGAGTCATTTTCTGTTCTTCTTATAGATAACAGATGTGACAAATTTTATACTAGAAAGGCAGCTTCTTAGGATAAGCTATCTGGTGAAGTTCAAGCTATTCTAGTTATTGTCAACACTGATATAAGAATAGAATATTCTTCCTTTCAGCATCAGATGGTGGCATCTGTAAGATAAGTAAGGACTGTGTTTTGCTAATTATACCCTTTAAACTATGTCATGTAGGGGGATGCAGCACTCATGCCAGTTACATGAACAGGAAATATAATTTGTCCTTCTGAAGGACACAACTACATAGAGGCAAATCCTTAGGTTCTCTTTAGTTAAGGAGAGGCATAAAACACAACCATAGGGCCAAGTACTAGCTCCATGAATCCATGGTGCAGTTCTGCTGGATAAAAGCAGGTCCACTTTACCAGTTTAGGATGTAACTTACAAATTTAACAATTGGTCATGTGTTTAAACTTCGGAATTTCCACAATGTGCCTAATGTCCCAAGATAAGAGTACATAATAATGCAACAGATTACATTTTAAATCAAACATGAAAACAACTAAAACATAGGAACTGCTTTCTCAGTCAATGACTACACCACGAGAATAGCCCTCAATGAGCTGAAATTTCTGCTGTCTTTTCTGCCTCTCTCCCAAGAAGAGTTTCTTACTTGTCTAAGGTGAGTGTACATATCAGTCAGTCCAAAACTGTTGGGTAGGTCCTGTTGACACAATGATTTTTCTGTATAACTTCCTATGCTTGAAAGTAGGACAAAGCTTCTTTATAGGGCTATCTGTAGACAAGTGTATAAACTGCAAACCATTTCCCCTCAGGCAACTTTGGAACTGGGAAAGTCCAGCAACTGCCATCAGTTACAATTATCTGTGGATAAAATATCACTTTGGAACATCTTTCTGTAAGTAAGTTAGAAATGCCAAGGCTAAAGCACTATCACAAATGCAAAATGAAAGCAGGCAATAATGCGCTGGTCTAGGCAAGAGCCTCGTGTTTGGTTTTTGTCTCTGTTGCTGGAGGATTCAGGGAATTTGTGCCATCTGTGTGGTTCCATCCCCTATCAATATGAATGGGAGTGATACCTGCTTGCTCTTGTAATGCTTTGAGATCTGTATATATGCGCTAAGGATCATTTTCACATGGTGACAGTAAGAAGCAACAATGCCTACTCTGGAATGCACGGTTTTTTTCATAGTTTATTGGAAACTTAATGTGCCTACACATCCTTGCGGAGTTGTGAAGAAAGGTATTTCACATAACATTTTACTAGGTTAACTTACAAGCCTGGTCTTTCTGCAACCACAAATACCTGCAAAATTCCTATGTGTTAATTGTATTCTGTTACACTCTGGTCAGTGCCTGTGAACCTTACTTAGTAATGGCTCGTGCACTAGTTAACAGGGAATTCATTTAGAAAGGGAGGTGAAACAAACTGACAAAGAGTGCACATATCATTAGTTTTATCCCTCAGATGTTTCTTTTCCCATATGCATTTGACTAACTGTGCCAGGCTATGATCAATGTGCAGACCATGAAAACAGACAAAACCAGCTGAAAAAGCAGATTTCCTCCTTAAGAAAAAGGAAAAAGTTTCCAATTGATTTAGTGCTTCATAAATTAGCCTAGGGACACCTTTAAATTGTGCTCTTATTATGCATACAGGATTCTACTCACCTAATAATTTTGCTATTCAATTATAAAAAAAAAAAATGTTTTGAATAGCAACCAAACATGCCATAAAAATACACCATCCATGTTCTGCAAAGAGTGAAAAATGTAAGTGAACGGATAGAAAATGTCCCCAATATGATTTCTTTCTTGTTGACTTTCCAATTTAATTTTTCATGGAAAAAAAGATGTACTGGGAAATAGAATGCATGATCTACAAGTAGGAATTTAGGAAGTCATTATATACCCATTAGTTATGTGCATTTATTAAATCTGTCTGATAAAATTAAGGGAGCTAAAATTTTATGTATTTATTTCTATCTGGTGTACCTTGTATATCTTATATGCCAGTCAGCATTTAAGATAAGCAAATTAACTGATCATATCAGAGAACTGAAGCCTTGAACAGCAAAGGATATACCCACTGAAGAAACTCTCCTGAGATTCTGTAGCTGTGGTCCCTGAGTGAGTTTGGGATATCATCCATTTTCATTCAATGATCAAAGTCTTTTATGACTATCTTGCAGAAACTATAGGAAGTATAAACAACTACTTTCTCAGTGTTTTCATTCAATCTGTAGGAAATCCTTCAGACTACCCTGAAAAGAAGCACTGATTCTGTCTGTAGTTTCAGTGTTTGGCCAGTGCATAGCCCTAAGGGCCTTTACTGTGGATATAAGACCAGATATTCATCCCTGAGGCACAAGATGGTGAGAATATTTATTTACTTAGATACTATCTCAATCAAGGCAAAGCCACAAGAGCTCCTTAGACTGCATATCTTGGCCTGAGTCTATCTAGTAAGGGCCCTAGGGTTTTTAGTAAGTACCCCAAACCCTCTTACATTAACCAATTCTCCCAGTTTAGACTTACAAATATTCATGGCAGATGTCAGGATTTGCATCTTAAATTTTTACTGGTCAAAAAAGTAATACAAATAGATGGAAAGAATAATAGATTTTTGTTTTATTCCTTTCCCATAGGAAAGGGGATTGGAGACTTCTGCCAGTAATGCTCTTTGCTTTCAGTGTGTCAGCTTTTTATTATTGTAGTATCCAAATAAGCACAAGGAAATGGAAAGCAATGGACAAGTAAGCATTTCCTTGTCACACACCACTTCATTCACTCTGACATGGTGAAATATAAACTCAGTAGGTGTAGAACCAAATTTCTTTTAAGAGAATGCTCCAAAGTTCCCATGTATGGATGCCTCAGTCTTGCCTCGGTCATCTGTCTAGAGATTTGGTAAAAGGGTTTTCTAAGCATAGATGTGAAAGTCTCAGTCTGGAAGGAAAGAATCAGTGAGGTTACAGAGAATGCAGCACAGGTTCTGTCACAGACTGCCACTTCCAGGCCCCTGTCCCTGCAGGCTAAAAAGAACCAAATGTAAGTGGCCATGATAATGAGGCTGATGTCATAACATCATGGAGCTATTGCCAAAGCTGGAAACAGTCCCCAAATGTTTAACGTATTACAAAGGGAATAAAACAATCATAGGCTTTCTGGTGTGTGTTATCAGCAGCAATAAGGATATAGTTCTAAACCCAAAAGATTCCTCTGGAAATGAGCAAATCCATCAATCTGAGCCTCCTCCAAGTGAAGAGGGCAAAGAACACAAAATTATTTAAAAGAATCTTTGAAAGAAAGAAGTTTTACTTCTGGCAGACACTGCCTTAGTTTATATGAATAGTTGGTTGTAAAACTATACATAGTCCTATAAGTGCATTCTTTGATCTTTTGCACATTTTTTTGTCTCTGTAGAAGAAGATGGCAGGTGATGAACAAATTATTGTGGATGCCCTGTTTCCTGCACACCCTTCCCTTCCTTTTATGTATTTCTTGTGCAGTTTATGTATGATTGATTAAGGCAGGAAGTTTACAAATGACATTTCAACCCTGGTTTGTAGGTTTTGTGGCATCTAAAGGAAAGTGTTCCCTATCCTCTTCACTCCTTAAGTCTCCATGCGTCTCTGGGGCATCACTGTCCTTTACTGGGATGGCCAGTACAGGTATGCAGCTGATGGCCTTGCTCTTGTTATGCAGAGTGTTTCTTGCTGTTATTGCTGCTCCTTTTGCCTCTCCCTCCTGGTGCCTCTGCTGCTTTGCTCTTATGCCTTGTGGCCCCAGTAAAGGGCTGCTGTGTGGCATAATCAGAATGATACAGGGGAAACTTGGTGTGCAATAATGAATAATTTGGTTTCTTAGGGGTTGTTCTGGCTGCCGGCATGTAGACATCCCTCTTCTTTCTTCTTCTGAAAGAATGTTTAAGCAATTTAAAGAGAGTAGAACAGTCTCAATGAGCATTACTGAGAAAGACTCTCTGAGGATCTTATCTTATGAGGGTCCTGGGAAGAGGGAGACCTAAGTTCAGTCATTGCTCCAAATCACACAGGGGAATTGACAGTGTGTCCACAGTACTACAGCAATGTCTAGATTTACTAGGCTGAGTGACAGCAACACACAGAGCCTGCAGCTTGCTGCGTTGTGTGTGGGCTTGGCAGTGCTGTACAGACAGCTATTTGATGAACTCTTTTGAGGTGAAGGACAGGTGTCTAATTTTTGAAGGCTGTCAGGTCCAGGTGTGGATCAGTCACCAAGCTGCTTCATGTGGTCACATTTAAGCAGTTTCTAGCCTTGCTACCAGTAGAAATTCTGGGGCTTTTGTGAAGGTATTGCAACAGAACAGTGATTTTCAAGAATCCCAGAGGTGCTTAGAGAATGTATTTAAGCATCTAAATCACTTTTACCCTCAAACTGTGATTCCAATAAGGAAGTAAGAGCTTCCTGTTTTTACCTGCTGTCTGCCTGGCACCCTGAAAACACTGTGATGGTCCTCAAGAGGTCTCATCACTAAGAGATGCAGAATTGTAAGGAAAACAATTTTCCTGCTTCTACCTATTTTTGTAAGATCTGAGCTGGCCATGAGACATAGACCAAAAGATTTCTCTGGATTAATTCCACCTTGAAGTCCTGTAGCTGTGGCAAAGCTAGAAGAAATATTCTAGGATGGCATGCAAACCATAGTTCTCCTTTGCTCTGAATGATCAGCACTGTGATGCTCAGTTACCAGACGGACAGAAAACAGGATTCCGGTAATGTAGATTCTGTCTGAAAATGAAGGACTCTGGTGAAGGTACATCAACTGTATGCATTAGATTTGCAGTGATATTTTTAGGATGTGTAATAAAATAAAAAAAAAAAAATTAGAGTTTTCCAAAGGTAACCGACTATTTAGCAAACAAAGAATAAGAAGGTCTTTCTGCCATCATACAGACACATGACTTATTACTGGCACCTATTTTCCCTGGGGTAACAGGAAACAGGGAATTCAGAATGCTGGTTGGATTCCTACATAAAATACTTCATATCTAGTGACACGACCTCCTGAAGCAGCAGTCTGAGCTGCAAAGTGGCTTGTAGATCTTATTTTTTTCTGCCAGGGCATCAAAATTAACTCTTCTAAAATTCAATAGAAGGCAGGTAATGAAAAAAAAAAAAAGGAAAGGAAAAAAAATAAAGGAAAGGTATGAATTTCTGCAGTTGTAAAAATAAACCCTAACAGACTGCAGTGAATTTTACCTTTTCTGCATGTGTAGAAAGCAATTAGATCTTTTGATTATAGAAACACAACGGAGATTCTCTGGACAGAGATGATGTGAGGAAAGTACATATGGTGTGAACCCTGTGGTTGGAGCCTCAGGGGTGCCAGAGTAGCATTCAGATACTTGGAAGAGGCCAAATTTTCCAGTAGAGTATTTGATGTTATTCAGTCACTGACTAACACATAATGACTCCCAAGGCACAATGAATATTAGCTCTGTTTGCTGCAGTTCATTGGACTAGTTCTGAGAGAACTTTTCATGTGATGGTTTGAAAGTCTGCCTTATGTCATGCCTTTAGTCATGCAGACATGACTAAACTAAAAAATAACCTCTTTCTTTCCATTTGGTGCAACTATAGCCCTAAATTCCTTTTCCTATAATGCAACCAATAGAAATAATGGTGCAGAACATTGAACAAGTCCACCTCCACTACCACATGTAACTAATTTGCATCCCAAATACCTGACTAAGTCTTTGCAGGTGGTTGGGTAATCTGCCTATTAATTTCTCCATTTCTAGCTAGTCTCTAGTTAATAATCAATAGTCTTCTTTTCTAATGAAGAAATGGCATTGACATCCTGGCCTTTGTGCAGTGTTAAAATAACATTGATCGTTATCATTATCATATGTCCTTGATACACTGTATAAGGGCAAGAATATCAGTCTTACAGTACAGGGACACTTAATAAACTGGGATAAATAATTGTGATTGGTCAAAGAGGTATTCACAGTTTTCTGGGCAAAGATGTGTGGGAGAGAATTAATAAAATGTTGTGTGTTAATTCTATCTCCAAATCTAAATGGAAGACAATCTCTCCAAAGATATATGAAAGATGCACAAAGACACACAAAAACACTCTATATCATAGAGTCAAGCTGGATATGGGGTTATGTTTCTCCTTGTTGTATCAAACATCTCCAAAGTAGAGATCTTTCTTTCTCTGTAGCTGGATACTCCCACTGGTCATTTCTCCTTTCTGTGAGGAGGGTGAACCCATTCCAGTTTTAGTAAGGGAGGAAGTCTGTGGCTAGCACATCAAATATAGTAAATCAGTTGGGTTTTTTTTAAATTTTACTCTTTTTTTGTTAGTTTTCTCCCACTATAAGTAGTGCTTCAAAACTTTTATGTATTGCAAGAGCCCTTTTTTCCTGAGCGAAATCAAAATATTAATTGTATCTTCTTGGTCTTTTAAAGTAAAACTTGAGAACCATTTTTCATCAATGGCATACTACAGGCCAGAGCACAGTCTATATTTGGATCTTTTGACTAAAGTACAATGTCTAATTTAAAAAAATAATGGTACTGTAGATCTTATTTTACTATTCTTCCATAATAATAAGATCTTTTTTTTGCTTCCAGAATTTATACTCTGCTATTAAATAAGGAAAATCTTTTGTACAGTAGGTGTAAAATTACATCCCTGTCAAACCATTATTTAAAAAAGAAAAAAATCAGGGCCCCCATACTAAGATTAAAAATCAGAAATGAATTACATTTAAAAGGTCCATTGCAAGACTGTGGTACCTGCTGGCAAGCCTTCCACAGCAACCTACAGAAACCCTGAGTTTGTTTGGTGTTACAGGCTTGGTTATGGTTGACATTTCTGTGTTTTGACTGTCAATTTCAAAAGCAAGGTTTGTGGAAATGGCATTAAAACAAGGGCTTCTGAATTTTGTTGAAATAGGTTATGGGAATTCATGCCTTTGCTCTGGATCATAAACACAATCTCCAAGTATTGTTTGTTTTGTATCTATAAATACACTCATGTTCATGGAGGCGGAGGAATTTATACAACATTTTTTTCTAGCGAATATAAAGATATATTTATAATTATACCCAGTTGCATTATATCAGCACAGGTTATATCCCCCAAGGGTAAGCAGAGTGTGGTTGCAGCATGGCCTGTGGACTGCACAAGGCAGTGTGGGTGATGTGAGAGGGGCAGACCATGGCAGCCTGGCCCAGGAAATGAGCTTATGTTTTTTGAGATTCCTGAACCAAAGTATAACATTTTAAATTTATCTTCAGTCATTTCTATGTGTACATGAAATACAGCTTGCTCTTTAAAAATGTAAAAGTGTTTTTCATTAAGCATGCACCAGAGCATTTCATGTGTGCTCGGAGTTAGCCTGCGTGTGTGTCTGCATAGACATATTTCCACATACATGTGGTGTTTCCCTGCAGAAAAGAGCTACAGTAGCTATATGGAATGGTCCTTTACTGTTTGTTGTAAGAGGGACAGATTCCTAAATAATTGTCACGAGATTATTTTAAGACTCCCAAATATTCCATTTGTAGCTTAAATGTTTTATAAAAGTTTGTGTGTGTGGAAAGTGTTTAAAGTAAAAGACACTGGAGCTTCTTCCTTCAGAAAACATTTTGGTTTTCAAAAGTGAATAAATAACAACTGTTAGCACTTTGTTCTGAGTCTTCTCAGAGCTATTTGTAAGTGGAGTGAGAACAGCTATTATTATCCTTATAAATATTTGGCAATGCATGGCCTTGATACGCAATCATGTCTGTTCAAAGAATGTCTGGCAAACAAAGGAACTGGTCTCAGGGTATGAATGTTATCCTGAAGCAACTAAAGGATACAAGCCTTGTCACTTCTTGTCTCATTTTCATTAAGAAAATCATGTGGTTTAGCTTTAGGGGGGTGGTGATGAATCAACCATGTGACTAAAGGCAGGTGGCCATCTTAAAG
Organism: Climacteris rufus; assembly: GCA_013398175.1. NCBI lineage: Eukaryota > Metazoa > Chordata > Aves > Passeriformes > Climacteridae > Climacteris > Climacteris rufus. The sequence goes on from VZRZ01005884.1 coordinate 764,629, forward strand.
CTCTTATCCCTAGCAAAAATGAGAATTAAAAGGAGGGGATGGCAAAGTGAGGGAGTGGGGGAGGAGTTCAGCTCCATAAAATGTTCAGTCACTGGGCTGCCACGAAGTAAATATTTTTACAAATATATTATTTACTACAAGGGAAGGTTTTCCCAGAGAAGGCAGATAAATGTGCTTGCTATGGGAGCTTTATGGCCACTACAGGCCCAACTGTCATTCCTTTGGTACCTCCTGTCAGTCCGACTAAACTCTGTCATCCTTCAACCCAGTTTAAATTAACAGGTAATTTGTAAATGTCACTTCAGGTTAGGCCGCTCATTTTGTTTCTACTCTACCAATGCAAAGTCTAGGACTAATTTTTCTTGTCTTCTTTTAATAGGATTTTCATTTATAAATAGAATTATGTTCTGAAAATAAATTACAGTAAGTGATGCACAGAACTGGTAGCAGCAGCACTTTCATAGAATTTCAAGCACCTACATCAGAAGAGATTAATAAAAACACTTCAAAGGCTAAATTCTATTTAAGCAGAAGACAGCTTTTGGTTAATATTTAATCTGAGTAACTGAGATCTTGGTTGAAAATATAATTTTTTAATATCTAAATTAATTTGCAAAACAAAACCATTAATTTTGCCTGAGAGCTTTCATAATGCAAAAGTTTCAGTAATTTATTTGAAAAAAAAGTAATTCTGTAGTAAAAGTCCCTATTTTAATATGGAATTTATTTCTAATGCAATATATTATATTTGATCAGCAATACTGCTTTAAGTCTATACTTTTTTAATGATTGGTAATGCACTGTATTGAATAAGAAAAAGAATCAGACTTTTCATGAGAGTTTTTAATTTGTAAAAGAGATTGCTTTTAGGCTTAGTATAAACAAATAGACATCACCAATTTCTTAAAGGTAGTATACATCTGAAAAAAAGTGCAATTTCACTATGATATATGCATACACAATAGGAGCTGGTGGAATATTTTTCATTGTCATGGTTTTTGAAGTGTTGTAGTTACAGCACATGCTTTTCTTGTTCGCCTCCTGGCAATGTAATACCCAAGTGAGCTGGGGAAGCTGTTTGCAGAGCGAGACTCCTGTGCCTTCCTTCTTCTTTCTGGTTGTAGGAGGTATTTCCTTTTCCTCCCACTCTTTGAGGAAATCTTGCATCTTTTCAGCAGAAAGAGAGACTCAGTTCACGTGTCTAAGGGAATCTCAACACCTTCTGTTCCTTGTAAAATTTTTCTAGGTTTGGGCAGAGGCCTGACTGTCCCTCATAGCAAAAGGCATTGTCTAATCCCCTGTGTTGGCTACAGCAGTAGCCAAACTCAGCTGTGAGGAGTGCAGGCCAAAATCCAGTTCTTTTCTTTCACTAACCTCTCCCCATGTTCATTTTATGCTCTTCTGCTGTCATCCCATTCACTTCTATTCTGCACTCTCAGCCCTGTCGTGGTATTTTTCCTGTCATCATTTACATTAAAACATTTATCTGGATTTTTGTGACCCTTTTTTTTTTCTTGTTGATTGTGTTTCTGATTTCTTCCAGCAAGTTCCTTTTAGTGGTCCATCAGCACCCAGAAGTGTTCTGCAGTAGTTGCACAGATGTTTTGTAGGAGTTACATAATAGCAGGGATATCTGGAAGACAAAGGTATTCACTGTGCATAGTGAAGCAGTAGCAAGGATTCTTCTCAGTGACAGAGTAAGCAGAAATTCAAGAACCATAGTAAAACTTCTGGCATTGAGCCACTAGTGATGAGTGATTACATTGGCTGCTGCTCTGGTAATTAACATATAAGGGATATAAACATGGGAGATTGCAATATAATGTGGCATAAGTAAACTATCTCTCCCTTAAAGTGTTGGATCCTTTAAGTTGGCTTCAGTGCAACTGTGCTTTAAGCCTTTATTCAGACAACATCTGTATTATTTAAAATCTCATGTCTGGGTCCTAGGTAGACCTGTAAGTCCATCACAAATCTGCTTAGACTGTTATTGTAAAGGCTGCTTCAGGTGTTTTTAAAATTATGTTTTTAGTGACATTAGCAGTGTCAGAGTCCAGTATCAAATACTGAAAAAGCAATTTTCATTGTGTATTACTACTGACGTATTATAAGAGATATAACTATTCTATGTAAATATTAATTGTTTTGCTTAAACATTAAGATGTTTAAACTTTATCCAGAATGTTAAATTTGCATTCATGGAAGAAGATCTAGGACTTGAAAAGAGAGCCATGATGTTTTAAATACTAACTGAAGTTCCTTCACCCTGATCTGTGATAATTAGTAGGAATGCATGTCTAGTTGGAATGTCGCTCTTTCTTCTTGTACTTTCATGGATTTTAGCTATAAAAGTGGCATCAGTCCAATTTTCCACGTAAGTTACCTTATCATGTTTTCATATACTGATCGACTCAGACTTGTTACATTTGCCCACTGTGTAACATCCAAAACATTTTGTGGTGAAGCAGAAGTAAGCTTGGATCTTCTCTGTATGGCTAAAGTGAATCAATAAAAGGGAGAATGATGAAACTTAGGAAACTGACCTTTAGGTGAACCAGCTGCTGGTGTTCATGAAATTTGAACTAAGACTCGGTTTTAGGAAGACTGTGAAAGAGCTAATATTCTGAAATGCTGACAAAAAGGAATCCACTGTGAAATGAATGCCTGTCTGCCTGTCTGACTATCAAAATTAAAGCAGAGAAGTAGAAATTTATTGCCACCTGTCCCAGAGACAAATATGTGAGATAGATGTGTACTGCTTTCTCCAGGATGACATCTGGAGGAGTGTGGTGGGTTGACCTTGGCTGGACGCCAGGTGCCCTCTAAGCTGCTCTATCACTCCGCTTCTCAGTAGGACAGGGTGGAGGAAAATAAGGAGGGAGAAAATAAGATGGGAAAAAACCTCCAGTATCAAGATAAAGGCAGTTTAATAAAGCAAAAGAAAGGCCATGTGCAGAAACAGAGGAAAACAAAAGATGTATTCTCTACTTTCAATCAGCAGGTGATGTACGGACACTTCCCAGGAAGCTGGGCTTTGATACACATAGTGTTTGCTCCAGAAGACAAATTCCATGATAAAAAGTGCCCCCACCTATTTTCTCTAAGCTTTCATTGAGTTTATTGATAAGCAGACCTCATATGGTATGTAATATCCCTTTGATCAGTTTGGGTTAGCTGTCCTAGCTGTGTCTGCTCCCAAGGTCTTGCTCACGGCCTGCCTGCTGGTGAGGTGGGAATGCTGGAGAGACAGCTCTGATGCTGTGCCAGCACTGCTCAGCAGTAGGCAAAACACTGGTGTGTTCTCAACACCTTTCTGATACCAATGCAAAGCTCAGCACTGTGAGGGCTGCTATGGGGAAAATTGTCTCTATCTCAGCCAGACCCAATACAAGGAGCACTTATCGACTATCAAAGTTATTGCAAAAATAATTGCTGTGTCAGTTGCCCTAATTCCACTTAAATATATAGAGATTCTTTCAGTAATTAACTGAGCAGAACTTTGGGTGATTCTTTGAGGTGTTTGTGCTCACTGTACATCAAAAATTCATAGAAATAAAGTAAGATGCACATTTCTCTTTCAATCAGAATATTTTCCCCATTTTTGTCTCACTTTTAGTTTACTTGAGAAGGCCAAATATGTACGTACATAACATTTATTGTAGGGAGAAAGCTTTACAGAGGTTTATCTGTGAGAACATTCCAACAGCCCTTGGATGTAGTTCCCAGTATTTCTAATTCTACACAAATATGGAATCTGTGTTAGCCTCCATCCTGTGTTTTACAGACAAGAGATTAAGTAAAAATTCCAGATATTATCCTTATAATTTAACTCATTTAATGTATTACCATTTTTATGTCTGAATTTTTCTTTCTATGATGAATTGTCTAGGTTGATATAGTCTCTTAATGCAGATGTGACTGTTTCTAAGAATCACATCATGCAGCCTGTCAGGTGTTTTTCACATGTGGTTCCCTTTTTCAAAACCAGATCTCAATTTATGAGTTGCGCTTTGTTGCCTGGCTCCTAACTAAGAGCTAGAGTTGAAGGTGGTGTTTTTACCTAGAAAGTAATAAGACGTCCACTATTGCAGCATCTATCTATCTGTATCTTGGTGGGATATAGAGGGTCACATAACATACTAATGTCTATGCAAATCAAAGGTTGTGATATCTGAATGTGGGATTTTTTTAAGCACAGCATAGAACAATGTGTTGTAGTGACTTTTGTGTATAAATAACCCTTCTAGATGATTTATCAGTCTTTAAATATAGAATTAGTTCAGTTTTAATTTCATCTCATGCTTCAGAGTATGTACTCGGTTTTCCAACACTGATTTTTGGCCGTTCAGTTTCTGGGGTCCAAACAGAATCCTTCTGGGCTGTTTCAAATCATGCTTGAAGGAAGCAGTTATTCCACACTTAGTAAAACATAGGCTGAGATTTTCTCAAGTTTGCTCTCTAGTCTTGGGGAGATTTGAGGCGTTATGTTAAGCAAATGGCAAACAGTTGATACAGATGAGGGCAATCTTCCTCAAAGCTGTTGCGTTAGACTGAGACAAGACTGCATCCATGTACAAATGAAAAGTTTATCTTTGTGAGCAGCAATGCTATAGTTTGACTATTTTTCAATTAAAAGTTGGATTCCATAGTGCATTGAATCTGTCACAGTGAAAAATGTTTGCTGATTGTTAATAATACTGCTCTATAATTATTGCTATTATACAGTCCAGATACTTCATGAGGGCATGATCCCCTGATTCTATTTGGTTTTGTACAGACCGCAGAAGAAGCAATTCCTGAGCTGTAAGGTTGGTAAGCTAAGTATAAGACTCATGTGAGTAGATTCAAGAAGCTTTTCTCTTGTGGCTCTTGGTGTTGCTGAAACTAATCTGTCACAGTGAAAGCTGCCCCCTTTTAGCCTTAGCATTGCATGCTCATTCTCTCATTTTGACATGTTAGGTGTTGAATGACTAGGAGTGAGCTTTCTTGTTAAGAAGGTGTTTTTCAATATTTAAAAAAAAAAACCTTTTAAAATATTTTCTGAAATATATAGAGGGTTTAATAAAAAAATTTCAACACAAGATTATTAAAATATATTGCCTTCTTTAAAACAGAAAAAATTTTAAACCTCTACAAAATACTTTTAATGTAATTTTAGAGTGAAATAATTACTTGGAGGTGGCTGTGTTACAAAGTTCAGCACCTTTTTCCCAGGGATATATAATTATGGATTGTAGAGAACAAGAAATTGGTGTAGACAGGTGTTCTCCCACAGCCTCATCCCCCTTAGTGGATTGATGACAAGTGAATACTTGTAGTGGGAGACAAAATTCAAGTTTAAATGTTTCTTCTCTGGCCAGGTGGCTCATAAAGGTGTAAAAGCATATATCTTTGGCCATCCATTTGCCAGAAACACACAGTTGGCACTCCTACTGTCTTAGTCATAATCTAGACAGCAAGTATCCCTTTAAAAAACCCTTTCAGGTGCTAGTTGAAATAGTTAATTGAAAAATTCAATTTTATTTTAGAATTTTGATGGAATTTTTCTGCTATTCAAGAGACTAAAATGAAGGAAACGGTGTTTTGTCTGTATTCATTATTTTAAGTTATTGTCTTGCTGAGAATCACTGGAGCTCCCATGCAAAAGCAGGGAATTGCCATTTGGCAGCAGTGATAAGCATGTCAGGGCATGGCTTTCACAATTGTCAGGAAGGAGGTGTGAAAGTTTGGCTAACTAATCAGCTGCTATAAAAATTCAGTCAGCTTTTGCTCATTTGCTTTGGGAGAGTTGTTAGATTTCAGCAGCCAAATTTTTCAATTTTGGGGATTTTTTAAATTTCTTTTTTCTCTGGCAAGATATAATCTCTCACTTCTGGATTGCATCACTGAGTCTGGAGGTTGCATCCCTAGAGTGAACCAATATTCCTTTCTTCCTTCCTTCCCCAGAGCTCCAGAAACAGAGAAGACTTTTCTTCTAGTGGTGCTGCCAGCACCAAAAGGTGGGCACTTAGGCACTTTTTAAACCAAAACTGAGAGTGATAATAAACCTTTCTGTTATCTCAGTGACCTTCTGCTGTATCCTGAGACCCCAGTTCATTTCAATATGAAGAGAGTAGAAAATGTAAGTTGTGTATGGGAACTGTGAGCAAATGATAGGAAAAGGGTGGAATGATGAGGCTGGGGCAAAGAACAGTAAATACAAGAAAGAGTCCCATGAGACAAGGGCAGAAAACGCAGATCAGTAAGGAAGGCTGGCAACTGATTGTTGTCCTGGAGAACTGGATTCTAATCTTATGTCTGATCATCTGGAGAAGTCTATTTTAAAAAAGCAGAGCAACTGAGGTCTACAGTAAAAGCGAAACCTCCACATTCCTCTTTGGCTGGAGAAGCCCAGAAGCAGGGAAAGCCGGGAGGAAGAACAAAGGGCAGACAGCTCTGCTGTGGGCTGTTTCCAGCCTGAGACATGCAGGGTTTTGCACGTGGTGTTTTTTAGTGTTTGAATGTAATTTCTGCTAACAGGACTTGTGTCCTCCAAGGACAACAGATCCTGTAAACTGGAGACCTATTCCTGAGCCTGTGTAAGGCGGCCTAGGTCTGCTCTTTGTGTGGACAGGGAGGGAAGGGGAGAAAATAGTCACCCTCTTCTACAGCAAGAGTTCCTGGTCCTGGAGTGCTCATATGAAAGGATCTTCAAGAAAGTGTGCTTAGCTGTCAGTACACTGTGCAGTATTCCCAGAGATGGAATGCTGAAGCTGGCTGTGCCGTCAGCAAGGTGAGGCTCAGCACGGGCCAGGGCCATGGCCGGGGCGAGCGGCAGCGTGAGGCTGGGTGCTCCTGACCTGTCCAGCCTGAGCCAAGCCTTGCTACCCAGCAGGAACAGGTCATTTCAAAGCACTAGCTGGAGGGAAAGCAGCCTGCTGGCCCCACCTTGACTCCCACAGCAAAAGTGTGTAAAGCTATAGTTTTGTAAATTGTTCCCTGCTTGTTATCTACATAGGCATAGTTCACTGTTCTACCTTTATTGAAAATATGGGTTGTTAAACTGCTGCTTTGCAACTGGGAGAATTAGGTTTCTGGTTTTAGCGCCAGAAAACTTAGTGTAATTACCTCTCAGTTCATTTTGATGGCTTGAGTTTTTCTTGTAATTCCCATGAATTTAAACGCAACCCTGGCTGCTGCCAATGGCAACAGGATTACACTTGTGTCAGCTGACCCAGAAGAAGTGTGTTTTCATTACCCCACAGAGGTATGCTCTGATTTAGTGAAGTACTTTGTAACCACAATAGGTCAATAGGAAGTACTCTTGAACAAATACAGTATTGCATGATACTGAATAGTAAGGAGAAACAGTGTTAGGCATCTCAGAAGAACCCAAGATGAGCAGGTATTTTTAACCTTATTAGCTCTGTGCCTCAGCTTCCCGCTTGTAAAATGGATTACAATTAAATGAACCAAAGGGTTGTTCTGAAAATAAATTCATTAATGTTTGAGAATTATTCAGATACTATGCCATGGAGTGTAATAGACTATCCCACAAGTAAATGAAAATTCTCTGTTCTGTAAAATACGTTTTAAAGCAAGTATGAAGTGAGGAAGATGGAGGACCACTCTGAACAGCGAGAATAACAAAAATATTGAATAACTGCCCTGTTTCTTTGTTAAGCCCCATCTACCAAGGTTGTGGACTGAAGTGATTATTTTCTTGGATGAGCAATTAGTAATGTAATCATGTAATTTAAATCCATGTAGCAAATCAGGAATCTAAGGGAATGAATTAAGATTATATGAGTGTTAGTGCTGCCTCAGTTGCAGCCACAACGAGCCACCTATTTTCTCACATTCCTTAACTTTGCTTGACTTTGCAACAGCATTACTCCTTTAAGCTAGTGGGTTTTTTATATAATAATGTAAGTTTATATTTCTATCTATCTATATATATTTGTGTGTTCTTCAAAGTCAAGTTACCAATTGAAATTAATTCCATGAGGAGTCCTTACAGCACTTCTGGGTATTGAAACAGCTTAAAAAAACCTGAAGCAGCCTTTGAAAAAAATTGAAATAAAAAATTAAAATCAGTTAAATTTGATAGTTGGGGGTAATTTTCAGTATCACACCTGGGAATCTAGAGGTGGAACAGCCATTACTGCTAGTGATAGCTGTCTGGCCTAAACCTCTACATTGCACTGTATATCTTTACTAATGTAAATATATAAAGTGCATTAAAGTACTTCTCAATATCTTCTGGCACAAAAATTACTTTTTGGAGTATTTTGTTGTGGTGAGTCTGGGCTGTATTAGCTGTGCACCCAGCACCCCTTGGGAAGGAATAAACAAGATAAAATGGTTGTAATTTTTTCCTAATTGCTCTTAGTCTGCAGCAGGACCTTACATATTTTCTTTGCACCAGTAAATGCACAAGCTTTGTACAGACACAAGCTTTGAGGCCACATGCTCTGGAGAAGCAAGTTGAATCCAAGAGTCATCCTCCAGCCCTGGAGCAGAGACATCCCCATGAACCTCCATCCTTTGCCTGGTAGCAGCTGTGGGGTAGAATGCTAAGAGTACTTTTTAGGTAGCTGCACAGATGGTGTTTCTTAACCACACCTTGCATTCTCCCAGGATAAATGAGGGAAAGTGACCAGCATATCGTGGTCACTTTTATGCCAACAAAGAGTATTCTGATTAAGTGGTTTCCCGTGGGGTCTTGACCTGAAAAACCTGCTCTTAAAGACAAACAGATTTATAAAGCAAGGGCATGAGCTGTTAGTAAGCAAATTATCTATCCATCTGATCCAGGTAGTGTCATGTAAAGAGAGATGAGAGGCAGCATCATTAAAAACAAGCCAAAATTTCATTTCTATCCAGGTATTCCAGAGTGGGTTTTAAATGAAATTAAGGACAAAATGTATTGCACTATATTTCTCTGGCTTAGTTATATTAAGGCACTACAATGCAGCTATATTTTGGATTTTGTGTGTGACTTTACTGATTTGTGCTGTTTTATTCTTATTAAAAATATTTTAGTTACACTGAAGTCAGATTAGGCTATGAAGACTTCCTGACACATAATAAACTCTTTTACTATTTTAGATACTAGAACAGAAAATTAAGGAGATTCTATTTCTGAAATAGTAAGAGAGTGTTACCTTTCCAAAGTCTATGCTGAGTCAAAGCAGCTCATGGAAATAATGCAAGTGGAGCACAGCACAGCTGAGGAAATGCTGGAAATGGGAACATGATATTCATTGGCTTATGTTCCTCCGCAGTGCCTGCGGAGTGGCCATAGGTGTGCATCTGGAGGAAGGCAAGGCTTGAAGTCACTCAACTGCCCCTGGGTCTTTCTCAGTAGGATTTAGTAAATCAATATATTTGTAGATGTAAGAATTTTGGCAACTTCACTGAAAATAGTATCTATTTGATTTCACTGGTCATTTGAAGTAAGCAAACTTCAACATCATTCATGTTGAGAGCGGTTTGTGCAGCAGCTACTTGTGAAAAATGTGTCATCTGCTTAGAAAACCACTACAGTACAAGACTAAAAATACCATGCAGCATTAGCCAATTTGTTCAGGGAGCTTTTCTTTCAAATTTCTTGCTAGCCCATGCTCAGAAGATATACACTACTAACTGGTCTCCTGAAACACGAGTGTCTAGCTGGAAAGAAAAACTTGTATCAGCTGGGCAGATATAATTAAAGTTTCAAGCTTACTTCATACCCAGGTGGAGACTTTGAGAGACTTAAGGGAATTTAGTGCTAATCCAAACCTAGTATCTCCCAACTGACGACATGATGGGCAGCATGGAACTGTAATTGGAAGGGCATTGGAGGGGGACCTGGAGAGATTACAGAGGAGCGAGAAGAGAGGATTAGACAAGCACAGGAATAACCACAGCAACTTCAGAAAATTACCTAATGCAATGCAGTCCTTGTATCTTTGTGATATTCAGAATCCTAGGCTTGTCAGAGAATACAATACCACACTCTTTTCTGTTCTGTTCTAGAAATCTGCATCTGAGAATGCCAACTGTCAAAGCTTTTACAAGCTAAAGGAAGCCGCTTAGGAAGATGTAGGCAGTTCACCTGACAATGCCTCCTGTTAATCCTGCCATGTATTAGAATAATCTATCCTTATCTCCAGATCTGTCAAAACAGAGCAAGTGATCAGATTCAGAATGCTCATCATGTGGCACATGGCCTCGAAGACGTGGGGATCCATGATCTACCAGCACCCACGGATCTTTCTTAACGTTCACGCAGACTCCTAGAATTTTTTTGAAAGGTTCCCTTTAATTGAAATGGCATCTTCCCCTGTCTTAGAATTCCTCTTTGCTACGTCATATAATCACATATTCCAACAAGTACTCAGGAGCTACTCCTAGGGATTAAATCAAGCTTGCAAGGATGTGAATCCTCTTGTTATGACTGCCTCCATCTCATTTTCCTTATGTTGCTTTCACGGTATTTTTGTCTCTTCCAATACTGCTTTACTTTACTTTAATTGGTGCTTTTCTCCTTGATCCTGTCCCCTCAAATCATTTATTTCCTGTCTCTGATTTGGAATGGATCTGTATGCTCTTCCCTTACGGCCAGTCTTCTTGCCTCTACCAGATGATTAGCAGGCTTTTCTAGCCACACTGTGAGTACAGTTTGGCATGCAGCAGAGCAATAGTCTTAAGGAACAGACACTGCCCAGAGGAACAGCATGGGACATGCGGTGAAACCAGATAAAATCCAATATGACCACTGGAGATCCAAGTTAGAAAAGGCAAATTTTTAAATTAAATATTGCATTGCAAGGTGAGAGAAGGAAACTAATGAAGTCTGTTCCCTTAGAATGAAGGATGTGACATATTTTTTCTTATTTTACTATTAGTATAATTTTAAAAAGCAGTTGCAGATGAAAAATGATATCACTCTAGTTAATCCAAGAAGACACAATAGAAACTTCGGATCATCTGATAGGTCCAATTAGGGAAGACATTGAGATGGGTAATTCTGTGAAGTAATCTTTTTTGTTGATAAAATCCTGTTGTGCTTGCACATTGGAAGCATCAGCCAGCCAGAAACAGTTCCTTTGTTCTTATCACCAAATCCATGTAGCAGCATTGCCAAGAGAGTCTCTAGACTTTTCCAACCTTACACGAACTCAGGCTTGCTCTCTGATCATTCCTTACATGCCTCCATTAAGCTTTCAAGCAAGATTCAGCAGAAGCATTCTTTTATATCAATTTATTTTCTGAAGTCTTCGTCTGTCTTATTTTTTTTCTTTTTTTTCTTCTTCTACAGCTATGCTATGAATCTTTCAGATGACTTAAGTAAGCATAAGCAGGCTAACAGTGTCCTACTTTTTTTGCCTTTAAATGCTGCCTACATTTTATGGATGTCTCTCTGTCTCATCTATACCTTCAGTACAACAATTTTTTTTTTTCTTAATAGTTTGCAGTGATAGACCCCAAAGTTTATCAGGAAAGGCAGAGTTTCCACCCCAATCCTGTTGAGTAGACCTATGTTTAGGAAAGATTCCTAGGCCCAGAGTGATGGGTTTTTTTCATCAATATTGTCACATTGTACTATTGGCAATGACGTAATAGCCTGGCTAATTAAATTCTAGTAATATGCACTTACATGGCTGATCAGTACTAAAGCTATTCATTTTATAACATTTTAATCTTTAAAATGTTAGAAAAGCTATTTGAAATGAGTGGCTTACTGTAAGTGAATGGACAGAGACCACAGTCAATAAGTAAAGTGCTCATTCACCAAAGTGCTTTAGCAAGGTTATATTTTGTTAAGGATTTTGAAGCTGGACATAGTGTTGAATTTAAGCCCATCAGCCATTCCCGTCATTTATTTAGATTTGCTAAATGATCTGAAAAGAGATTCAAATGCCAGCAAAAGGGGTTGAGCAGAAGGACTACCAGGCTACTCCTCAGCTCTCCCACTGCTGTGTTTTGAATGCCACTGAAGGTGAAATGCATCAAATTGTGTAACCCACCATGTTACATCAAAACATTGCCTTTATGTTGCTTTGAATGTGAATTGATACATATATGACACAGACCTTGTGTTGCCCCATAACAACTCGGTGTGTAACCTAAGTGCACACTTAGATAATGGTGGTGGTGCTTGGAAGAGCAGCTGTCTGGCTTGACATCTTTGTCTACAAGTTTCTTGCAAAGGTAACAACCACTTGCTAGTGACACCTGAGAGACGAATACACAAGATAAATATGAATCAGCCCACAGCATGTAACTTTTCAGGTAATGTTTATTAAAGATTATCTTTTTTTCAAAGCACTGGAAGAACATCCAAATTACTTCAGAGCTTCAGTGATAATTCTTGAGTTATTTTTTAACAATGTATTTTATCACTATAGCTTGCTTTAGATTTGCTTCAAATATTAAACAGACTCTGGCTATAGTAGTTAGCTGAATTGTTTATGGGATCAAAATCAAACTAAACGTTCAGAAAATTTTCAGCAAGAGATTCCAGTTAATGAAAGCACCATTTGTGATGTGCTAAAACATGTATACACATAGGTATTGCCCCATTTATCAGACATGAGAGCTAATTACCTCATCCACTGCTATATTTCTTCCATCCTCTGCATTTCAATTCCCAATATTAACACATAGGTGGTCAAGCTGACCATTGAATAGCCTGCATGAGCATGAATGCATTAAATAATTTAATGTTAGAAGAGTTTATTAAACTGCCACATTCTAATCAGCATGCGTACCTGCCTTCATTAATCTTGCACTGGTCCATGGTGTGTCTCTACAGCCGACATAGAGTGTGCTAATGTTAATAGGAGCTCTTAACAAACAGGATCAGTTAATCAAGGAAAATTTACTATTAGCCACATGACCATGCATACTGAAATCTAATTACAATCAGATTTAACCTCTTCATTACTGTATTCATCCAAATATTTTTTGTTAGCACTTGCGATACTAAAGTATTACAGACTGAGACATGATTATACTAATTTGAACAGGAAATACTTACATCAACTCACATTTATTAAGAAGGGAGACATTCTTTTTGCCATGTTTTCAGTGTATAGTGTTGTATGGGTAATATTTATTGCCAGAAGTAAGAAACTAGTACCACATTTTCTCACCCACAACCTGACTACAGGAGATTGCTAGAACAGAATGTTGAAAAATGATCTTCACTGTTCTGGATTAAAGCAGGTAGAATTTAGCATTTGGGAAATTGTCAGTTAGCCATGGATGTGGTGGTCATAATTGACAATATACAGGAGTTTTAGCAGCTAAAGTGTTTTAAGTTCTTAAGCAATGTATTTCTCTTTGATATCAATTGAACCGTATTATTTTATACTTGGCTATTTCCATTAGATCTTAGACTGTGATAAGCAATTAAGCTCCATCAAAGGCCATGATTCTTTGAGTTTGCAGAATGTGAAAGGTCAGAAGGGACCTCTAGAGACATAGTTCTTGATAGAGAAAGGGTAAATGGAAATAATTCCATTTTAGAGCTATTGATTTATATTTATTTTATTTTATTTTTAAAATGTTCTTTTGCTGTATGCAGAGTAGACAGTATTAATTCAGGGCAGAGAAGGTCAAGTGTGTTTCTCTAATTAGGAATCTGCACAACATTTTGGGTGAAAAAGTAATGTATTTTGAACCACAGTAGAGGTTAGAATTCTGAACTATTTTAAATTGATGAGAGGGTTGTTTGCATGGGGAGTTCATTGACTAAGAAACATTATATCACTGCACCTATGGTGCATGGTCAGAAGTGTGAATTGGATGTTAGCCTTTTCCAGACTTTTGGGTACAGACAAACCACCAGCCTTGGGGACACGACTGAGCTCTGCATTAGTCTCTATCACCATATGGACTTTGCCATCACACCTCTTTCTTCCACTCTTCCTCACCCCTTCTCCATTCTTGCTCCTTCTTCTGCACTCTGCTCTTTAAACTGAGTAACTTCTGCAAAGGAGATAAAGTCCTTGAATGGTTTTGTCCTCTGGGAAATCACTTTGTTAAAAATCTGCTTTTTGGTGAACATTGCTCCATACCAGGGATAATTTTCTTTTTTTTTTTTTTTGGTGAGCTAGGGTAAGTCAGTCCAACACAGGATGATAGAGCTTAGTCTAGGAAGGGAAAAGGACATGCTAGGACAGATTTTTTTTTTTCATTTTTTTCCCCTTTCCTGCTGTTCTAACACTTTTCTCTACTCGTCTTTGCTAATATACATTTTCTTCCTTTCAGTCCTGTTTTTCCATCTTTTGCCCTCTTACTTTTAGTTTCTTTTTGTATTTCTGTTTCTTATGTGTTACCTTACTCTTGGACTACTCTGCTTACCTTACTAGGACCCTTTATGGAAAGTATGGTAAAGTACTCATTTGGGGGTGCATGAGTGGTTGGGTGTGTTTTACTCCTGTTCTATTGCAAACAGGCTTTTTTATTTTTGCAGATGTAGACTAACATTGCTTAATGTGTTTGATAAATGGCCATCACCATCATTACACCATGCATAAAGCTGGAACAATCAATTAGCAGATAAGAACAAGGTTTGTTTCTCCCTATCCTATCCTATCCTATCCTATCCTATCCTATCCTATCCTATCCTATCCTATCCTATCCTATCCTATCCTATCCTATCCTATCCTATCCTATCCTATCTTGTAGTATCATTCTCTGTACTGATATTTCAGCTTCATCCTTGATGGAAACTGAGGAACTCAACTGGATTTTTTATGTGTGCCAAAGGCCGTGTTTGCTTTGGCACAAAAACCTCTTTCTGCCAAACTATGCAGTTTTTAAGGTATATGATTGCATTTGGAATGAAGGCATGGCTGTCACCCTGTTGACTATCATTTTGCTGCAATGCATGTACTCTGAAGGCATCATTCACAGTACTTGTTGAATTTTGGGGAAAATGCTGCATTTTTAGGTCACTTACAGAGATACCGTAGGATGAAGTGAATTTTACTACCATGAATAGCAGGTAGTGATCTGGGACAGAAGGCATTTCTTGCAACCCAGCTGATGTATAGTTACACCACTGTTTTCTTCAGCATATCCAGTACACCAAAATACAATATTTAGGGACTATATTAGTATCTGGGGTACTGAACAAACCCAATAACATTGTCAGAACTAAATAGCAGAATAAATAACATAACATGAGAATAATATCTGATTCTTTGTTAGAAGAATATCCTTCCTCTGCTCTGCTTTCTTTTTGTGCTTCTCATGCTTTCGATTGCAATTGCTGTAAAAATCTGTCCACAAAGGAGAACACTGATAACTTGCTAAATGTACAAATCCAGCATGATAGAAGAATTTAATGCAATAGTATATAACTCAAATATAATGTAGTTTGGAAATGTCATATGATAATCCTACATAAAACCCTATTCATCAAAAGGCTTCTGCTGTCAGGTCATGATGATGCTTTGATTATTTTACACATTATTTACACTAGATAGAGTTAGAAGGCATATTCTATGCATGATTCAAGATGAAAAGTAATCCTCTACAAGAGAGAGTATATTCTTTGTACAGATGTTAATTTTGATCATAGGAAAGGGGGGAGAAGTACTAATAAAATTGGTCAGGACATAACAGTATTTTGAAATTACTCTTAAAAAGCGAATGGATGTATAACGTGAAAGTATTTTTAAAAATTTAACATTACATTAAAGTAGCTGCCTGAGTTCTATGACTGGGAAATTGTAAGCTAAAGGAGATATGACATTTGCTGTAATGAAATCAGGATAGCTAGAAAAAATGTCTGAAAAGGGCCTAGACTGAAGAAAAGAAGGACAATTCAGCAAGATTTGTGGCATCATATATCATGGAATGATACTGAGCTCATAGCAGCTGTTTAACATTGGAAATGTGTGTTTATAAGTACAACTGAATAAACAAAATCAAAACAGGTAGAAATGACCCTGAGCCCTGGTGCTGTGTGTACTGACCATTGCTGAAAGGGACAGGTAGTCTGTGGCAAGCAGTATAGGGAGAGATGTCAGGTATTCGTTAAGTGATCAATGAATGGACCTGGAGATCTGAGATTTACAGGCAAAACCTATGAATATAATAAAGATGACATGCAACTTCCCTTCCCTTCCCTTCCCTNATCCAGTTCTTCCCTAAGTTCCTCTTCCCATTGGCACCTTCCCCATTCCCGCAGCAATTCCCGGACTCCAAGCACCCTCCAGGCTCTGTTTTCCATTCCCACAGCAATTCCGAGCTCCGAGCACCCTCCAGGCTCCTTTTCCCATTCCCGCAGCAATTCCAGGCTGCCCGGGGACCCCTCCTGGCCGTGCTGCCCTCCCCGTGCTCCCTTCCCCGGGCGAATCCCCCCTTCCCTTCCCTTCCCTTCCCTTCCCTTCCCTTCCCTTCCCTTCAACGTTTTTCTCCCTATAAGGAACAGATGATATGTGTTGTCCTGTAGATTCATTTGTTCGTTTTTTCGGATTCACCCATGCCCTGTGGATTCTGTTTGTTTCCACAGGAAAACTAAAAGAGCTGATGCAATTTCCCCTTACTTTTAAAGGATCTCTAGAGATTTAGTGTTTCCCTCTATTCCTGACTTAACAAGCAGAATCCTACCTACCTAGGCTGATAAATATTGATGTTGTATTGATGATACTGCAATTGTATTTTGCCATAAGGATTTTAAGTAAATGTTCTTTATGTAAAACTTCAATTTATAATCTATATATCAGGAGAAAGAGATAAATTAAAGGCATAAGCTTTTTCTTAATTATGTATAGGAGTTCCAATGGCCTACTGCCATATTTTACTGAAGTAAAACACTAAAAAATGTTTTCCACTTATTGTTGATGTGTTTTTATTATCATGTTTGCTGAATTCCCTCCACACATCAAATAGCAGAGAAAATAAAATGGGGCATAAACAGTTTTAGAAAATTAATGCTATAGGGAATTTGCTGAAGGAGCTGGAAGACCAGATTAAAACATTTTCCAGACCTGCTGAGAGCTTATCTTAAAACATGACCAAGATAATTGTTTTATTTTCCTCTCCTGAAACATCTGGAATAAGTTCCTAAAGAGATAAGAAGTGTATGCACAAAGTGCAACTGCAGCATAGTGTTACACTCCCACATAGCTTTTCATTTAATGTGTTTCAACTACCACCTGGCCAAACAGAGATGAAAATATAGTGAAACATGTTCAAGCTCGAAGAATTGTTCAATCTTTTGCTATTCCCTACCACTCCTCACATGATTTGTCTCCTGCTTCTTTTTCTCAAGGGCTAAATGTTGCAGGGAATCACAGTTTCTAGTCAGCAGAGTAACCACAACAAAGTTCTTCTGGAAATGAAAGCTACTTACAGCCTCTTCTGCTTTTATCTGTAAATGAAACACACTCTAAGCGTGTATCTGTTGTTGTAGGCTGTAATGTCTAGGGGAGTTAGGCACCCTTTTATAAATCTCATCTTGGAAATCCCATCTTGAAAGATTTCCTTATTCTTTATGATTATAAGGCATTAGCAGATAACAGTTTTTTCACTGAGGTGACTTATTTGTAGCTGAGCTTTCCCTTAATGAGAATATGCTCATTTTTCTACACTGCCTGTGATTTACACACTGAAGACAAATGTGCATACAGCTTGAAAATACAGAAATACTTGTATTCAAAATAAATGATAATATATTTTGGATTAGGCAATGGTAAGCTGTGACATGCTAAGGAAGTGCTTTTCAAATGGAAAGCTATACCGGGCCTTTTTGCAACAGAGCAATAATACAGATACTCGATACATGTGGAAGCAGGAGTGGGATACTGTGCTGGGGAGTTCATGAATAGCTCCCAGCATCCCTTCCAGGAAAAGTACACGAGAATGATGCAAGGCTTGCAAAACCACACTTGTTAATTCTTAACAAAAGGAAAAAGGGAATAATTATCCAATCCAATTGTAGTGAACATGTGTGACACAGAGAGAGAACTCACATGTTCTTGATGCCGCAAACCTACCTACGTAAATTCTGTTAGCAATGAATGTAAAAGGATTGTGGAGACCAATGCCACTTTCTGAGCTATTCTGTTAGAATTATCCTTAGTCTGCTAAAATTTAAAATTAAAGCTGAACTATTCCTGTTTGGGTGATCTAATTGCTTTGTATGTCAGGAATCTGACTTCTGTTCCTTCAAAGAGAAAGACATGCCAGCAGCAGTGAAATGTCTTGTGTCCAGCTGGAAATTACCACCAGAATTGTTGTTTCAAAGATTCTTCTTGGAATAAATGCAGTTTCTGTGACTGCCTCCTCAGCTTTTAAAACACTGTGAAGAATTGAATGAATGAGCCCAAAAGATATACTTCAGCGTCTTCTCCTTTAACCTTTGTATTCACAATTGAAAAGTACCAATTTAATGATAACAACAAATTCCAGAGGCTTACTTTTTCTTTTGTAAGAAGAGTTTGTCAAGAACTGCACAGTTTTTAAGTGAGATCTCACTGCTATTTGAAATAACTTTGTACTTTAGGAAAATCAGTTGCCTGAGACAAGACAAAGTATGCCTTTAGTGCTGAAATGCTATCTAAAATTTGCATGTGATCTAAACCAGACATTTGACTTTTTGCTTTGCTGAGCTTTTTACTTGTTTTTTTTGTTTGTTTTCAAGTAGTTCCAGAATGAATCCACTCTCATGTCTCCTTTCCCAAGAACTGGACTTGAGTAAAAAACTATCAAATTTTAAACTACTAGTTATACAGGTAAATTTAATTTAATAGTTAAACTATTAAACTAGCCTATTCCTTTTAGGTAACCGTCTTGCCTATTAGAAAGAAACAAAGAGAAGGAAAATATAGAGATAAAGCACACAGGAGTTACCAAGAGTAACAAATGTTCCTACTAATGTGTTTCAGAGAGCCAAAGACAGACATTTAAATCCCGTTTCAAATCATGTGTTCTACAGATCACAAAGGCAGGAAACCTCTACCTTGAGTCAGGGTTTTCCTGAAAGCTAATTCCTGAATCCAAGTAGAGTTTTGACATGATTATAATTCAATCAGATGATAATGGTCCCATCTGGCAATAGAATAGCAAGTCAGCCGAGACTGATGATGACATTTTACCTTCTCCAAATTCCTCATTCAAGAGCTCAGAGGACCTATAAATTTGATATCCAGCTCTTCCTCCTCAGTTCCTTGCAGCAAGCAAATTTTTAGTCCTTTCCTTTTCCCTATTTTTGCCAAGACTATTCCTACATTTCATCTCCTGATGTATGTTGTGAAATCTTACTTACTTCCTCTCTCTTCATAATCCAGTAACTTTTCCTACCTTAATGTGGCAACATGAAAGCTTCTTGTGTGTGTTTTGACTTTTAAAGTATTGTCGTTAGTTAATTCTCAATAGCCTTAAGTAGAGAAGGAGTTAAATATGAGCTTGGCTGTGTCTATACCATTTCTGCAACCCTTTCCACAGAAATGAGGTAAGCAAGACACAGTTAGCTATGCTTTTTAGATACCAATGCAGACTTTCCCAGAGGTAGCCTGAATGCCATTACTTGTGTTGTTTAGACTGGCATTTACTATCTGAATACATTAGTACCATGTGCTTAATTAAAGTAAACAGTGATTAAAAGTCTGATGATGCTTCCTAATTCAATACTGAGGTCTGTACTCACAAGATGAGACTGACACTGCAGATTGTTTTCTGAGGAGTGAGGTTTGAATGTGAAGTTCCTTGTCTGTGCCATTTACTTCTTTTTGCGTGTTTGGTTATTCCCATACCTTTGTCTGTAAGGGAGCTGTAAGCCTTGGGAAGAGAAGATAGTAAGGGAGAGAAAAGTTTAATCCAAACCATTTGGCTGTCTCCTTAGATCATTCCTTTCCCTTCTAAACAACTATCAGTCTAAACACGAGGAGGTGTGCATATAGAAATGGGGGAAGGCAGAAGCAGTATGTTAGGGAAGGGCCAAGAACCTCCTAAGCTGGCTTCATCCCTGACAAAACTGATACCATGAAAAGATAACATGGTAGAGAAGCATGCAGTATTTGTGACCTTGCATTGCTGGAGATACAAGCAGCTTATCTTGTTATAGGAAATTTCAGTGTAGGATTTTTTTGTTGCTTGTTGTCCACCAGAATGATACACTCCTGAAGATAACTTTATCAATCTGTAGTGCTCTGCAAATTTCCCTAACAATTTTTCAACAAGCTCTCCTAGGCTTTATTTTTGGTGTGCTGGCAGCAAAAAATATTGCAGCAGGTTTTTCTGTCTGACACCTCTTGCTCGTCCTGATCACTATATTTATCGACACACAGATTTGTTTTTTCAAATCTCAATTTCAATCATACTCATTCTCTCATCCCTGAAGATTGCTTGGCACTAATCTGAGTTTGGTTTGGTTTGGGCTTTTGTTTTAATGACGCTTCAACAGAGATCACTGAGTTTTGAAAACATAAACATTCCTTCCAGACTATCCAGAAAAGTGCATTGGAACCTAACAGAATAATCCTCCATCTTGTAGGGTCATTTGATGGATAAACAAAACATGTACTCAGTCAATACTTTGCTGGAATTTGTCTTTACTTCTGACATTCATCCTTTGCCAGATTTTGTCATCCTCACTTTACTGAATGATATTTTATTCCTCCAGTCATTTCATACATTGTAACAAAACTATGAGAGCAGTGCTGTGCATATGTGTAAAAGAATTTGATCCACAGTGCTGTTGGTTTGTTGCTGCCAATATTGTTGGGGTTTTTTTCCCCTTTTTATTGACTATTTAGTCAATATAAACTCATAGACTTCTAAGATTTTTGAGATATAATATTCTTCTAATCCTATTTACTTTATATGAACATTGTATAATGAAACTTGATTGTTTTCTAAGCAAATATTATAAAGACATTTAGTTTTGAGTCAGCAGCTCTGAATTATGGAAAAAATAAATTTAGCAGCATTTCTTTATTCAGTCTGTAGTCCTATATCACTGTATCTGAGAGTCTAGATAGGGAAGGAGGCATTTGCAATTGATAGTGAGTTTCTCTTTCTTCTGTTCTTTCTAAAGAGAGTTTTTGGGAATGGGGAGGAGGAGTGCTTAGGCTGTGGGGTTGCAAGTTCCACTTTCTTGCTCCTTCAGCATTAGAAGATTGCTATAAAGATTGCCTTCTCTGTGCTTGGTCTTGTTCCCACACTCCTGCTGTTGACACCATCACCTACCTACTCCCAGACTCCCCCTTATCTGCAGCAAAATGCAAATCTTGTTCAAATTATGATAGCAATCTCACACCAAGTAATAGCTATTTTGTTGCAAACCATCAGTCATGTATCCCTCGTGCCCAGTGTTGTCACCAGATACAAAGAATAGGCAGGTCAAAGCAGCTGTCTTAAAACTAAGCCATTGGGTCAAGCCTAACGCTGAAAGCCTCGGTTCAGTAAACATAGAAGCTAAGTTGAAGCTTTCCCACTTGGAAACCTTTGTTCTGTCTATGCAATAGAGAAAATTTGAGGGAGAATAGAGAATTGTACAAATCCCTCAATGTATACTAGATCCATCTGTAGCATCTTTAGAGCACAGAGGCTCACTGGAGAGAACAGGTTTTAGGTTCATGCAACTTGTAGTTGCTGAAGTCTGCTTGCAGCCTTTTTATTTTCTCCCTCTCCTCATAGTTTGTTTCACTGTGCAGCTAGTTTTGAGTCTGTGCAATTTTATGTCCATTCTCAGCATTGCTGACAGGGAGGTGGACAGAAAGGGTGTGCAAAGGAAGGTCTTCCTATAGCATCCTCCCAAAGAGAACTTCTGCCATTCTGGGAGAATACTTTGTGCAAACAAGGAGTATCTGTGATTGCTTGACTCTCTTCAATATGGAGTAAAGTGAAGGGTTTTAGAGCTTGAAGTCATAGGGCCTGTATTTTCCATCTACTGATGGTTTCATTTTTCTTCCTTATGTTGAATATAGCCAATGTGGCCACATGTCAGTACTCTGTAACTGCAAAAGCACCATCTAAAATATTATTTTAAAATAATCACATATAAATTTACACCCATAAATATAAGGTGAAAAACACTGTTTTCTGCAGATTGGAATCTATTTCTCATTTGTTAAGGGCTCATTCAATGTCAGCTGATCCATTTAGCTGCAAGGCATTGTTGTTTTAGTTTATATGGTTTTTGAAAGTATGCTGTTATCATGTAGTCTTTTAAAATAATGCCACTAATAACATATCATTAAATGAAGAATGCCATGATTTGATCTATTCCTACCCAAAGGCAGCTAGCCATATTGATAAATTGGTGTGATCTCCTTGCGAAGTAGTTGTTCAGATTTGCCTTGACTCAGTGGTCTTGGTAGTAAGTGGACCGGTAATTTAGTTTCTCTCTATTTTCTGACTTTCTTGACCTCTATACCTTTTTTTCACATTATTGAGTGACCGTGGTATTTCCTACACACTAAGTAATACAGTAATTGTATGTGTCTGTGTTAAAATAGGGAGATGTTAAGAGGTTTTTTTATATATAATTTTATTACTTTCTTCCACTGCGTGTCAAAGTTCCACACAGAGTGCCTGTTTTTACTTAGCTTTTTTCCTTTTTATTAACCAGAACTTTTCAACCTTGTGTGATCTCTTTACAATTCCCTTTAGAATACATAATTGTGCTCAATCAATTTGTTAAAGGCTTTTGAAGTGTTAAAAAAGCTACATTAAAATTATTTTCTTTCAGGTTTTATGTTAATGAACATAGGTGCTAT
This sequence comes from Climacteris rufus, assembly GCA_013398175.1. Classification (NCBI taxonomy): domain Eukaryota; kingdom Metazoa; phylum Chordata; class Aves; order Passeriformes; family Climacteridae; genus Climacteris; species Climacteris rufus. The sequence continues at coordinate 787,338 of VZRZ01005884.1, forward strand.
TCAAAGCAAAGTCAGTGTGTCAAGGGAACTTTAACTAAAGTTATTCATACATAAACTAAAAAAGGAAACATCTTTAGTGGAGGAAAATACATTTAATGAGTAAGTGCAGCACACAATTCCTCCTTTCAAAACTGTCAGTTCATATTGAACCTCCATTCTAGATATCTTACAATTACTTTGTCAACAGAAGGTAGAGTAGTGATGGATGATACATTGGTTCTTGAAACCAAACTTTCTGTGAGTTACTTAGGCTGAAACTAAGTGCTTTTACATTCCAGTCTTATTGATGATAGTGGTTTTATATTTATCACCCTGTCATTTCAGTTGACTGTATCAGGCTCTTCAGTGCAGGAATATGGACACTAATGGAGGTGTGTCCTTAGTGCTCTAAAGGGTCACAGACTCATTCCACTAACACGTTCACAGCCCTGTTAGAAGCTCAGAAATCATTTTGCCATTTTAAACAGTAATCTGCAGCTGTAGGTGTATGAGGCCTGTGAAACACATTTTCCTACTGGTCTTTTTAGACCATGCTACCTGTTTGACACTGAGTATGCTTCTTTCAACTTTCACTAATAATAATGTTACTGTTTTGCAACCTGCCCTATAATAGTCAGAATTCTACCAGGGCCTTGGGAGTCCAGGATCAGATTGCAACATTTATTTATAAGAAATTCTGTCAAGAATCAATAATAGTCTTGGGTCTCAAGTTCCTTCTTTAATAATACTTTGATATGATTTGTCACAAGCTAGCCCACAGTATCCACCAGATTTTATTACTTAGCTTGCAGCACAGTCTCTCATCTTTGAGTCATGAGATCAGCCATGGGGAGACCTTTAAAAAGCTATATTCTTTACTGTTTGGTTATTACAGAAAGTCTATATTACTCAATAATATCTTTTATAAGGTGTGCTGTCACATCTTCACATAGATGTTTAACCTCGATGTAGATATAGTGAATGCCTGGAGGCCATTTTAGTGACATGGACATTGTTTTTCATGATTGGATGCCAAATGTATCAACAAAAACAACAGAAGTTGGGCCTTATTTTCACAGCTTGGTAGTTCTGACTGAATCTCATACAAACTGTCGATAGCAACTAAGATTTTATTTAGAGTGTAGAGTGTAACATTTTTATTACTTGAAAGTAGCAGAAATTCTGTGAAAGCAATTTAGATTACTTTCCACTGTAATATCAGTTCCTTAGGTTCTACTGTGTATCTCAATAAACAAGATCCTACTGTGTCACTCGCATACTGTGGTTCTAAATATATGAGACTTAGACCTGAAATTCAGATAGTTTCAGTTGGCATTTACTTATACAGATGCTTTACAAAATGAGTTATTTGTATTCTTGACTTAAGGCACAATATGCTTGATTCAATGAAATTTTCAGTAAAGTTTGTTAAAAAGTGCTTTGAGTCCGTACCAACCTGTGAAATTCAGATGCTTATCTTCCATTTTTTGTGAAATTAGGAACTGAGAAGTCCAGGGGAAGATGGAGGTTTGCTCCATGTCTCTTGTGTGTTATCAGTCATGCACATTACTAGTACCAGTAAAACAAATAATAGATAAACATGTTTTCATAAATAATTTTGGGGGGAAAAAAAAGCTTATACTTTTAAAAGCTTTTATTATTAAAGTTTTCTGTTGACAACAGGAATGCATTATTGTGTAAGTCTCTGAATTTGAAGGTTCTTTCAGTTTGCTATATAACCATGTTGTTTGGAAGAGAAGGAAGCCTTTAAATTAGGTCATGGGTGAAAATTGAGTGATTTTTTTTTTGGGCCAGGCAAAGGATAGAAGGATAGAAGTATGCATGTTTTTCAACACTGCTCATAGTGAGGATCTTAGCAATTAAGTAGGTGTGATGATTTATTTTTAAAATATTATATCTCCCTGGTTTATAATTTTAATCCTGTCCCAGTAAAACTTGTAAAGCAGGTAGGTCTTTGGGAAAGACAATCCTTATGTATAATAAAGTTACATGGCCTGTTTTAGCTCAGAGCTAAGAATGCAAAACTATTAATAGATCCATAGAGGGTTGTAATACAGATATTAAAAACAAAAATAATTATAAATTATTTTTTAAGAGTTCATAGTAAATGTTGAATTATTTTTTAAGAGTGCATAGTAAATGTTCAATTTCAGAATGGCAATCTTGAATTGATTCTAGAAATTTGCAGTGTTTTGTTTTTGAAGTGTAACATTTTTATGGAGTGAAGTAACTCCACAACTGAAAATGCATGTTGGTTAGACAAAGACTTTTACCTGTGAAAAACTACCACGATTCTTCCCTTACTAAGAATTTAATTGGTAACTGGAGATACTTCATTCAAAAGACTTTGCAAGTGAACCCAAACCAAAGAATTTAGTTATAGATGCAATCTAAAATGTAGTAGTTCCGTAATATTGGAAACACTGTATTAATTTTTCAAATTGTTCGAATTTCTGTCAGCAAGTCCTCAGGAAATACAACATGTAGTATTCATTCCTAATGTTAATTTTTAGGCACTATAGTCAATTAATTTTGAAGCATTTGAAAGCATGTTGTCTAGTTATATCTGTGATTTTTGATTTATATTGAATGGGTGAACCAGAAATTGAAAACTACCTTTTTCAATAGATATTTTGGAAAAGTTATTGTATCTGGTACCACCAGGAGTTCATATATTTATATGCACACACACGTGCACATATACACATGCACACACATATGCACATGAATATACATAATAAACTAGTGAAAGAATTGTATTTACCTTTTATAGTTTTAGAGCCATATGTACCACAGTCTAACTTTCAAATATCTGAATAATCTACCTGCAGGTAGCATTGAGTTAGAAAAGATATATAAAAAAAAGACATCAAAAAAGAAGCCTGGAGTAGCCTATGGGAAAAACCAAAATGGTATAAATCAGATCTGGACTTAAACACTTCCTATGTAAAATAAAGGAGAAACGGAATTGGGAAAGCTGTGGAGCTTATAAAAGCAAAAACAGACTTAGAGGTGGGCATTTCAACATTAAAATTAGAAACAGAGAGGTAGTGGAAACCTGGCTTCCTGCCTACATTTCATAAACTAACCTGTGCTCTAAATTTATGAGAAAAAGAGAACATGGCAGCCCTAGACCTGTCTTTTCTAGCTTGACCTCAAGCCCACAGGTTGAATCTCTCTCATCAGAACAATTCATTCAGCCTCTACACTACTTGTTTCCTTAGAGCTGCCATCAACCTCCCTGAGGAATGTAAGGAAATATGCCCATCACATGACCAAAATGCAGATGTGGCCTGTCATACAACCTGATTTATACCTGCCACATCTCTGCTTAGCAGGTATTTGTTTTTTTTTAATAGTCTCCTTTGTACATGTGTTAAGAGGACGGCCTTAGCTGGCCTTCAGAAAAGGCCTGTGCCTGCAGAAAAGGGTGTGTTATTGGATGTATCTACAAAGCTTCCCCTTCCCAACAGGAAAAGACTGTTCTTCTCTGACATGCTCTGACAACTCGTGGTTTTCTTTTGCTCAAGTTTCCAGCAGTGTACTGACTATCCCTCTAACAAGGGTATGACATGTGCTTAATTTTTGCAAATCTTTAGATAGTTCATTAATAACGAGGAAGGAAAAGAATCAAGAATGCACCAGTTTTAGCATTTTAATTGTAGAAATGTATAGTGGACACGTGCTTACTTTTTTACGAGTTGTAGCAGAGTCAGTCTCTTCAAGATCCTTCATTGTTACTGGTTCTGGAGACCCTTAACAATATACAAAACTGATCAGACTACCTCAGATCCTGTCTGAGTCTTTTTTTCTTGATTTCCTTGATTTTCTTTTCTTTTTTCCTTGTGATTTAGCAGTCAATCCTGAGAAGCCATTGGCTATTTCCATCGTTAGTTAGCTGTAACATAATAACAGGTTTTGTAAAATCCCTCAAAATTCAAAGCAAAACAACATGCATGGATACTAATTATATGAGCTTGATGATTCTGTGAAATTTATTGTTTACAGGCATCATTAGTTTTATTGGTAGCAGGCCAACTGTGGCAGACATCTATTTAGAGTGTGATAGGAAAGCAAAGGAAAGTGTTAACTTGGGTTTTGATCTTATCAGCTTCAATCACTTCCATAAATCTGTGTTCTAGAAATGCATCTAAGTTTGTCCTAACTTTCCTGGGAAGCCCATATTTCCCTCTAGTCCCATCAAAGTTCACTTTATTAACCCAGGAGTTATAGGTTTCAGCAGAAATAAATTCTTTTAGCAGCAACAAAATGTACTTGTCAGGCTTTCCACCAGATTCTCTGAAAATCTCATTCTTTTGTGTAGGAGCCACTTTTGTATGCTTACCTCTGGCAGCTGCTCTTCTGTAGTACATTTGCCATCTCCTGCACCCACATCCACACCAGTAATACTCATGCAGTCATCAACTTGAGTTTGTATTCCCATCACCTCCCTTAAGCATATAATTCACAGAGGCCAAAATAACTGTTTGCTTTTTTTTTATTTTAACAGAATTAGGGCAAAATAAAAAAAAAAGGAGCAGAGAAAAAGACAGGTTTTATACTCCTGAACATTTGCAAGATTACTGAATGGTGAGGGAGAAAACAAAATTGGATTTACTGTGAAGGAAAAACACTAAATGCTACATACTCATCCTTGGCTTTCAACTGAGCAGAATAAACAGTCTTGGTTTAGATAATGGCTTGTTTGCTGTTCTGTTCTGGTTACGCCTTGCGGAAGTATTCAAATTCTCTTGCTTAGAAATAGAAAAATGCCTTTGAAAGGGAGATCTTTCTGAGCAATCTTCTGATTTGCTTCTTAAGCAAATTTACCTGATTTTGCCAGATCTGTTGACTGATCTCTTTGATGTTTTCTAAGGAATCTGGAGCTTGTCTATGTTATGTTTATAAATGTTGCACGCATATCTCTGTAATTCTTGTATGGCTTCTAAGAGGCTAGTTCATAGTTAAATCAGCTATTCTGGCCTCAGATCTGAAGAACAGCATCAGTTCACAGGTTTTGACAATCTTGGTAACAGACCATATCTCACAGCTCATAGCTTTGAATATTTACTTTGTCTAATCTGAACCAGGGAACTACTTGATGAGAAGATGAGACTTTGGCCAGAATTGCAATGAAACACTTTGAAATTAAGAATTTGAAAGGAATTAGAAGATAATCCTCTGCTGAGTATCTGATCCCAAATAGAACAAAGTGGGGGAGAGAAAAAACACCAAAACAAGGAAAGCTAATTTGAGCTGCTCGGTCTCCTGAAACTAAGTGTATCTGTGTCTTGAGTATTCTGATATTTCTAGAACCCTTTTTTTTCCCTGCTATGATATTCTTTTAGCTAATTCCATTGCTTCCCCTGAATCCATGACATCAGGATGGTCACAGAGGGAATGGATGGACACATCTACACTGCACTTTGCTGTAGAAAGCAATATAGCGACAATAGCAAGGGGCTATATACTTACAGGGCCAAATTCCCTCCAGAACATAAGAGAACTCATTTAAATTTAGCTCCAGGATCTGTATGTTGCTTTACACCGTTCTATGACAAAAGATAAACCTGGTACACCCTGCTGGGATTAACATGGCTGATAGTCAGGCATTTTGGTAACATTACCAGCTCAATATAAAAGTTTCATTGTAGGAGCTAGAAGATTTGTGAGTTCAAGTTGGAAAGAAATGAGACTGGAAAGAAGTGAAAAGGAGAGCTTCATCTCTAAGCTACAACTGTGAGTTCTTGGGAAGTAAATTCAGTGCACTGAGTTTGACCTGAAATGAAGATTATTTTTGTGCTTAGTGTGATGCTGCTGCATGATGATCTTGCACTTGTTCGCCATACAGAGAAACATGGCCATTCCTAACTCTTCCTGAAAGGAAATCACTGTATTAGAATGCTAGGAGTGCAGCACTGGAATGTGCATTTCCAGTAACTCATTCATTAGCACTGAACATCCAGAGAAGGAACATACTCACCGCATGGTGACAAACTCAGACCATTTGGCAAGTTCTGAGGTTTTTCAGAGGTTGGCATTGTGACATGGGCTGAGCTTTTAACCTTGCCCACAACATTAATAAAAGTTAAACTGAAAGAATACATACTCCAATCGGGGCATGTTCCCAAGTTTGTGCCAAGGTCTAAGCCATGCTGTACCCCAGGACTCTGAGCCCTGACGTGCTTATTAATTTTTCCCTGTAATTCTTAATATAATTGTATTGCAGCATGAAAGCAACAAGGGCCTCTCTGATAATTTACCCTCTGCAAGTTCAAATCCATGTTAGCAAAACGAACTGTCTGCCTTATATTTCAAAAGTAATGAATTCAAATTCTGTTGGGATTTTAGTTTTATTAGAAATTCTGCATATCTTCTCTTATTATTATTTACAGGTCAAATGGATCATTATATTGATTGATCAACACTTTATTTGTTATTATCCATAAGTACTCAGCAAATAATGAAAATACTCTGTTGCTTTATTAAAGAATCATCCAAAATGACAGTAATAAGATACTTTCCTGATTAGTTTTTTGCATACATGTAGATAAACCTTGTATGTCTATGAAGCTTTGGCTGACCACTCAAACATCTGTTAGGAAAAGCTGAGTAGTAAAATAAGTCATATACATAAGTTAAGCCTCAATTTTTAGCAGTGCTCACTGTAAAAATAAAAAACCTACATGGCAGTAGGGTTTATGATAACACTCTAAGTTAATAATCTTGAACACAGCAACAAACTTCTCATGTTGCCATACTAATCAGGCATTTCTGTAGCATAATCAGCTCCATCTAAAAATCAAGTCATGCACCTCTGTTCTAGGAACCAGAACGTCTGTATTTTCTAGCTGGAAAGAGGAGAGACTGGAAATTTAGTTGCGTTTATTTATATTTATTGATTTTTTAAAGTTATAACTGATTCTCCTGGATTTGTTAGGCACGTTTTCTCATGACTTCGACTGACTGACAACCCAAAAAATGTAAGAGAGAAGCACTGAAACACAGCATTCAGTCCATATAGTGTATGTACATACATATTATACCATTAGTTACGAGTCTTGATGGAGAGACACTGGATCTTATTTTCAAACATTGTTAGTGCACAGAAATCCAATTGAAGCTTACAAAAGCTGAAAAAATCATGTTTCTGGAAATTGTGAGCATTTTTCCTAATGTGAGTAACCAGCATCTACCTTTAAGAAAACATGAATTAATTGTTCTGTGTCTCCACTGGACTAAATACTGTCTAAAGTAGGAATACTCTTGTCATGATACAAAGCAAAACTAAGAAGAAAAAGATACTCTTTTTTTTTCCTGTCACCATCATCTTATGTGGACCAAAGTTAAAGGCATTATAGATTAAAATTATTGGTTTATGCCTTTTATCAATAATGCAGAGATCTCAGTACATACATATTTTTTCTACAGAGCAGGTCCACAGGTGTGCTCAAATTGTACCACAATGGGTTGTTCATCAACAGCAGCACCAATAAATTGGATGTTTTTTGCACGTTGTATCCTGATTATCCATACCTCTGCACAAAACCAACTCACTGTTTTTCTCTGAGTGTATTCCATGATGTGCTTGCATGTGAGACGTGTAATTACTTCATGTGTCTCATAAATCCCTCCACAGTAACCTTGACTAATTACAAGTGGGCAAGCTAACGTATTGTGATTGGCACTGAACTCCTCCAGACTGGCCACCTGAGAGGCCAATAGTCCACAGAACCTTTAAATTCTCAGTTGAAACCTCTCTTCCATGGAAGCACCAATTTGTCTCTTTTTTTACTACCCAAGTGGCAGTTTTCATGAAATTTGTGTCAGACTTTAGGTCCTTACAGTTTCTACAATTTTGCCTCCTCCTTAAAGGAGGGGAACTGCTGGACGAAAGAGCAAACAGTGCAATGTTGTGTATTTTATCCTTTGAAAATCAGGCTATAATGATATATAAAGCTTCACTCACAAAGCTATGAAATATCAAACAACACTCACAAAGTTATGTGACAAACACCACTCAGAAAGTTACAAAATGCCTTATAAATATGAAATATCTTATAAATATAAAAGGTGAAACTGATTTATGCCAATAATCTCTTTAAGCACTAATGTTTGTCTAATGGATTCAGCTACCAAAAATTATTGCATATGCTACAGAAAGCATTATAATTTGAGATTCACCTGTGCCATTATATCAAAGCTAAAATTATTCCGTGAGACTTTGGAACATTCCATGTTGGTTGATACTATGTACTTTTAACTAAAAGCTTCTCCTTTCACTTTACATCAACAGAAGTGGAACAATTAATGCTTCAAAATACAAGAGAGGCTTTTGTTCTTGTTTAAATTTTTGTACCTTAGCTTGAAAGGTATCTTGAGCTCCTTTGAAGTTTTCCTTTAATATACTGCACCCAAACCACTTCTTTATAAGAGCCTCATTTAACTTTCACATTTTAAAGATCTTTCAGTGCAAGCCCAAATGTAACAAAAGAAAGTGTTAATTGTTGAAACAGAGTCGTTGAATAGTGTAGACATTGAATCTTATGGAAGCCACATCCTGGAAGTATCTTGTGCAACTCAGGCTCTGGTGTATAGCTGGCAGGTAGGTCACATCGCATAGGATTTGCTTCATGCTCTAGACTAATGTTTTCTTGACTTACTAATGAAGTTTAATAATTCACAGAGACCCCAATTCCACAGAGCTTGTGTGGCCCCTTGCAGAGAGCCCCACTTGCCACCAGTGGCATTCCCTCAGAGGTCTGCTTGATCAACTCTCAGGCACATGCTTAAATGCCAATTCTCTTCAATCAGGGATTAAACTTTGCATCGTTCACTGAGCATAGGGTCAGACTGTATATTCTTTGGTAAAGGGTTGGGTTTTCTTCTGCCTGTATGTGAAAACAGCTACCACCCAGCTGATAGCAACAAGAACAACTGAAATGCTGATCTGAGATTTCAGTGAAGCCACTTAGGACTGCAGGCAGAAGATCAAGACAATCAACACTGAACAGTGCAGGACTGTTTGCAGTTAATCCCAAGTAACTGCCCTGGCAGTCCCAGTGGCTATAGAGTGGTGGTATTTCTGCCCAACAGCAGAGTATGCAGCAGAGCCTGCAGAAGCTGTGATTGTTTTCATACCCCTATTCAATTCTCTGAATTCCTTGTGAGTAATTCATGATAGTCAGTTAACAGTTTATTTAATTTATGCTATTAGAAATGGACCATTCCAAATTTCTGATGACTGCCTGTTTTTGAGGCTCTGATGCTGTCATCAGACTCTGCCATGAGTGAGCAAATGTTGATATCATACTGTGGTTTATGAGCCATATGTCACGTCTATATTTCAGCTTGATTTTGTGCTTCTACACAAACCTACTGTTGTGGGAGCTCACACCATTTCAGACCTCTGAAAGTCTAATTCTCATGCATTATACTTATTTTCTTTCTTTCTGAACTGGGTCAGATGTCCCTTTCTGTAATAATTTAATTAACACTTTGGAATAATGATGCATTAATTAATGCCAGATTACAATGAAAATGCTACAGAATTACACTTTATATCAACATTAATGCAAAATGAGTTCCTCCTGGATAATATTTCTTACAGAGAATACAAAAAGAGATAATACTAATTAGGCCATCAATTTAAATTTACCATAATTTCAGTCCATGTCACTTATCTGTTCTCTAGCACAAAACCTTCTGTTCTCCCATACACTTTTTGCTGCATTGATATCGGGATGGCAGCCAGACGGGGAGTAATTTCCTAGTGTACATTCTTGTAGATCATAATGCCCTTCTATACTGTAGTCCTGGGTTTGGTGCCTGCATTGTGAAGGATTAAACTTTAAAAATCAGGTATAGGTTTAAGAATGTTCTGACATAGATCCTCTTTGGGTAGAGAAACTTCACTGGCAAAATAACACCCTCACCAGAGGCAAAGGATTTTGTGTTGTGCATGGCATACTATTAGTCTGAAGTACACAGTCCAGGTTATTCTAATTCTTCCTGGCATGGCCCAGATTTGCTGCTGCAAAGGAAACATCTGCAAAGTCATTCTTCTGTGAGCATTAGCATTTTGACTGCTTCATACCAGAATATTAGGCAAATAAAAAATCAAGTTTTCTGTTCCCAAGAAGCTTCAGTCCTGCTATGTATTTCCATGTCTGAGAAAAAAATTGGTTTATTTAAAGCGTATCTGATCTCACTGCACTTTGGTGCTTTTTTCTTTATATGAACATCACCTTACCTGCCTTTTCTGCAGGTAAGAAAAGAGGATTAAAAAGATAATTCTGAAATGCAAAAAAATGCATGAAAAAAATCAACAAAGATGATTCAATCTCAATTACCAACCAAAAGAGCTTTGCTTTCCTCTCCCCTCCTGACTTTCTGGCAGTCTGGTGGAACCTGCTGAGTCACCAAAATTTCCAGGTCCTTGCTCTTCCATGACCTGTGCCTAGGACCAACAGAGGCTCAAGTACTGGGGCCAGTCAGGCTGGCTTGGAAGCACTGATGTTCATTTGGAGTTCCCAAGGTGTGCAGGGCCTGAGCTGCACTTCAGTCCAAAATGTGTAATGAAAAGTAGTTGGGAACCTGAAGTCTTGGCTGTACCAGCACATGAAGAGTTTGAGAGTTCTTCACACAGTGTGAAGACACTTGGAAATTATGAAAGGAAATTTGTTTTGTTTTCCACTTTTCAGTTCTTTCAGAATTTCCTGCATGATGAATTTTAACATATTTGGGGATTTTTATTCCAAATACAAAGAATACCAGATTCTGAAATTCTCTGTGTAATTGACTCATTGCACAGCTCTAGTTGCTTTCTTAAAAAAAACTGGAATATCCTTCTTTATAGAAGTATTTTGCTCAGTGTATTTTAATGGGATGCTTTTATACTAGCCATTTGTACTAATTTTATTGTATAAAGTTTAATGATTTAGTTCAAAACAGAAAATACTGGTGCTTTGTTAGAATGCGTTCATCAACAGGGGGATTTAAAGAAGCATTTGCCATTCAGCAGTTCTGATCAGGAGAGTAGCTGTGAGGAGCTACAAAGTAGTGTCAGAGTTCAAAGAAAACAAAACCCAACATAAATGGTTCTGCTTTATGGAAAAGTGTTCCAGCCTGCATAATACCCCAGGAAATTATTTTGCTGACAAATTGTGGGCCCCTCCTTCAGAGGGGCCATTCTTTTTTTATAGACATTCTCAGTGAAATGTATGTCATGTAAAGAACAAGACAGTATCCAGTAAAATGACATTAGCCCTAAAACCAGGAGTTCTGTGGGATCTGACCATCACAAAACTAATGGCATTCTGCACCAGAATGAATTTCACATATTGTACATCAGCTTTAGCATAGTGCTTTTTCTGGAGAGCAGCATTCTGGTCTCCCTACCACATGGGCAAAGTGAGTTAATGCACTAGCTCTTGTCCTTTGCAGAATTTATTTGGAATTTAGAAAAGGTCAGATATGTAAATCTGTGTGATTTGTTTTATGAAACTACCTCTTTGTTTGGGACAGTTCACTATACCTGTCCATCACTGCCCAGGACTGTTAAAAGAATATGTATTTAGGAGCAATGATGTGAGCAGATTTTTGAAAATATGAAGAAAGTTATTTTTCTAGGAGCAATCTATTACATAGAGGAACAGACATTTTTAAGAACTACAGTAAACTCTCATCATTAGATGGGCTTATAACTCAGTGCAGAGTAGACAATGTGCTGGAAAAACTGTGGTAACTTCATGGACTAAATTGCTGTTGATCCCAGTGTTCTGGAATTAAGAAATCTCACAAATCTTTTCTGTCCATGACTTCTGAGAACTGGCAAAGAACGGTTTTTGTAGCTGAGGACTCAAGCAAGGATAATAAAACGGCCCTGTGTAGTAAACCAGCTTTGTGCTGAGGGGAAATCTACTCTGCCAATCTACACTGCTTTCCCATTCCAAGTGCTATTAAACCCTTACTTTCAAAAGCAATGAAGTATATTCAGAAAAACATGAAGAAAAAAGAGTGAAGATTATTTTTAGGTTTTATATGTCATATCAACTAGAAATTAATTGGATTAAATATTTTAGTATAAAAATAGCACACTTTTCCAGACTTTTTGATTAGGTTGCCCATTTCCAATATGTGTTTTTTTCTGTTTAAGTATTCATATTGTATTTTTTTCTCATTAAGTTATGTGGTCCCAAAATGAAGAACTTTTAATCTCAATCTTTTAGATGATCTTAAATCTTCAATGCTAAGAATTGTATCATGGAGAGCCAAATAAAGTCGTTTAGCTGGACAGATATCTGGTGGTACTGTGTTTAGTTGAAACTACAAATGAGTATCTACAGGGGACGGAAATAGGGTTGGATGCCTCCCCTGAAGATGACATCTTTATGGAACATAAAAACCTAAACGTGCAGATGTCAAAGTTCAAGTATTTTAATACCCACATATTTAAGTAACTAGGCTTTTCTTCTGGCACATTTCCAGCCTTAAATCAGATGTGGAATACTTGTAAGGTGGTGGCTGATAGAGGATTTCAACAGCTTGTCTATTTTAACTTTACATTTAAGGCTTCTGCAGGACATCCTTCTTCTGTGACAGCACCAATACATTGGTGACACCTGCCTCTTTCCAGTTGATCACACCTGTTGACACTTAAGTGTGTTAACAAATCAACTAACAACCATCTTCTGGTTCTTTTTCATCTGGGTTAGTACTGGTAGCTCTGTGCATAATAAATTATGATATACAATGTATTCTGTATTTACATGGATTTTATTGAGTACCAAACCTATTTCTGGTCATATTGCTTAATGATTCCTCTAACTCAGAAAGGATAAATCTAAGAAAAAAGGACTGTTTCACAGATACATGTAACTTTTCTATAATTCCATCCCCAGCCTTACGAGTGATATGTATTTACATTTTGCCCCCGAAGAGTAGGAAAGTTCATGTTCATATTGACTTTCTTTATTTAAGTCTATGAAGAAGAAAAGCCCTGAAAGAGCTGACTTGGAAGGTTACACTGGTAGCCAGAAAACAAGGTAGCCCTTACCACAGTGCTAGATGTAGAAGCACAACACAAATAATATCAAGCTAATTCCAGATGGGATAATATATCCGCAGGAAGTGGGACTGATCATAAGAGGTTACTAGCATAGATTCTGAAAGCAAGAGAACCACATTGAGCTGATGCTACACCTGAGTTTATACATCTTTCATCTTGTTGGTTGTAGTTATTCAGGGACAGCACTGCACCGATGATGCCATGCTGCTTCCAGTTCTGCTGCATTGGTACATCCAAGTGTGGTTGCAACTAGTTCAGAAGCCACTGCATGGATGTTTGTCAAAGCCAAGACAAATACAAATATTACCATAGTTATATGCTCAAATTTTGCTATTGAAAATTTTAAAAATTGCTACTCACACATATTCATCAAAGCTATACTACATAGATTGGTTAATGGCTATTGAACATTAGAAATATGCAAGTTGAAAAGCAATGAGTAAAATCTATAAGAATTGAAGAATGTTGAATAAAATAAAAAAAATCATCAAATCATTATAAGAGATCAGCTTATGGATATTTAGTAAAGAATAGTTTTCTAAGTTATTTTCTGTGCATTATTCGTTCACCTCTAATAAGTATCATACAGTATAAATGGTATTTTTATTTCAGCTCCTAGAACATAAAAAATCCATAGAAGATAGCTGAGAGTTTTGCAAGCGTGTCTGAATGCCGAATCAACTGAGTGAGGTAAGTTGGAGTTTATGTCCCTGAACATATTGTACGATCAGTGGATAAGGCAGAGTTTAAATATAGATTGAAAACCACAGGCTATTAAGTATCTAGGAATATTTTACCTTATGGAGCTGAAGTCTACAACTAAGCTTAACAAAGAGGTAATGTGAAATGCAGTGAAAAAATAATTGCTGGGTGGTCTCTGCCACATAGTGTATTGTGTGGTGGAAAAAGCTGAGAGCCGTAAGAAAGATATTGGGACCAAACCTGACATACTGTATACATTAAACATCTTGCTATTTACCATCTGAGAAAAGTTCTTTCAGGAACTCGCGGGCTGGTTAACAAAAACTTTATGGCATTATAGAAAGCCCAAAATGTGGGATGAAAATGCTAGCATTAGCCAAACTTTTAGGTGGAGCAAATTTTCCAGAGTTACAAAAATATTGGTTTTTTGTGAAGCCAAGGAATGGATGCCATGTAAGTGGATCTCAGCCCATTTGGATAGCCTCTGAAAATGCACAAACATTACTTTTTCATTTGGTCTCATTAACAATGGTGAACTGAAAAGAGCTGCATGCAGTGCTGAAAGTAGATTTTAAATCATAATGAAAATGCAGGGGAAAATGCAGTGGAAAAATACACAGGAAAAAGCACACTAAAAAGATGGGAAGTCCTGTGAAACAAAATTAGTGTAAGATTTTTTTTGAGGGTTTTAAAATTTTTATATTATGTTTAAGTGTCGGGGCCCTGAGGGCACCACCAGGCCCCACTGGCCTCGGAGCTCCCTGGCCCTGCCCTGACTCCCCTGTCAGCCCCGGCCCAGACACCCCGCAGGGCCTGCAGGCCCAGCTCCGCACCCCGGCCCAGCCTTGGCCCATCCCTGTGTCCCAGCAGGTGCCTGGGGCTGGGGCTGCCCAGGTGCGAGTGTGACAGGCCCTGGTCACCAGGCCAGGCCCTGCCATCCCGTGGGGCCTCTGTGCTCCCATCCTGGGGAGACCTTGGCAGGTGTGCTGTGTGTTACAGTGTTACAGAGTACGTCAGACCCATGGAATGGCGTCTATTTCTTTCTCATCTCCTTTTGAAACCATGTTGGCTCAGACCAGGGCTCCGAACACTTGCAGTCACAGCCTTTCTGCAGACAGGGAGAGACATACTGAAAACTGCTCTGCTTCTCCACTAGGACTGACACAGACACACAGGCCCTCTAAGTAAAACACGGACTTTGGCTAATTTCTAAAGGTTTTGAGTCAAGCCCCTCAACAATACACATTATGTCTTCCCCTTCTTACTGCTCACTTCAGTCTTCTCAGAATTGCAACTCATGGCTTCATAAGAATGATAGCCTTAAATGCTGAAGGAAGGCAATGGAGGAGGTTTGCACAGTGAATGCAAGGAAGGAGTTGTAGTGTGCTGCCTCATTCCTGCTGCTTTGTTTTTGATTAATGGGACAATAAACACCCATGAGTACTGCTAGGGAGACCTAAAAAGATGTGGACAGATGCTTGTCTTACGGCTCTTCAAAGGGCATTTACTACCTTAAGTATTCTATGATTGTAATTTTTATTGAGGTTTGGTGGCTCTATTCCATTTGTATGGGTATCCAATTACAACTCAAATATTTGCACTTGACAGCAGTTTTAGACTACATAGTTAAATGAAAAATGAACCAAATGCAGTACATACTTTAATAACAATCAGTCTTAAGAGAATTTTTTGAAGAACAACTTCTGACCCACCAGGATTATTAAACATCCCATAGCATTTTTTGTAAGATTAGTCATAGTGTCTTTCTGAAACTCAATTTATATTATTACATTCTGCCTCCATAAATCACCCTACGGTATCAACTGAATATAGTATTCTTCTGTCACATATTGTTGTAGAAAGTTAAAAAGCTGTCATGTTCCACCTCAGAAATGGATCCACTTTGCTAGAATGTAATGCAGTTTTATTACAAGATTTGGAACTTTCTGTTATTTTACAATCCAGTACATTTGCAAGAGAATCCATTATTTTTTTCAGTGCTTCTTGGTGTCCTCATCTATATCAATGAATATAGAAATGATAAGTATCAGTATTTTGCAAAGACACTAATTTCCAGATATTTTCCCCTAGGACTGAACACAAAAGAAAGAAAACCATACATTTCCATTTGCACCAGCAAAGAACCAAGTTTCCAATTTTTCAAATGTGATTATTACTTAATACATTTTGTTTCTTGGCAAGTCTTGCATATGATGCAATAAATGTCACTCCTTCCTTTTATTCAGTATCAAGCAAGCAGGTCATTCTCCTCCTATATTCTTTTCTTTTGACAGAGGGGAAAGCCAGCAGCCCTGCTCCTCTTGATTATTATGTATCTCATATGTTTGCCAGAATGGGGATATAAACCTACTTCTCTATCCATATTCAAATGTGAATAATTACATTCTACCTACCTAAATTCCCGCAGTGATTTCATTTGGGTACAGTATATTTCTTCATTTCCTGCTCTTGGGCCTGTTTTGGCATCTATTGAAGGTAATGGAAAGTTCTCAAAGACTTTGGTGAAGGAAAATGTCCATAAACTATGGAGTAATTCTGTTGTGGTATTAAACAGCTTGAGTTGACATAAGTAGAGTTGTATCTTATTATATATTGTTTGCACTGCATGTCTTTACCAGTTCAGAAAATTCTTCACATTTCATCAACATTGTGTGCATATTCAAGATATAACAATTGACAATTACCATATTTTTTAGGTATTCTGTTGTAGACATATATGTCAAATTTAAAGATATATATGGTTGATACTGGTGTCACTGAATTTTATGAAGATCTTTTGTCGGACTTTAGTGAGGATGTCTAGGTAATCCCTTAACAGGAGTAGAGGATAATAGCCTTCTGAGGCATAGAAATTCTTTTTTCTCAGACATCTGTGGCTGTCTGAAAAACAGAAATAAAAAAGTTGTTCAAAAATTGAATTCAAGTCTTTTGGACTCCAGATTAAACTACAAAACTCTATGGCACTTCACCAAGATGTGTGCAGTTGCAAGTAATTGATACTTTCTTAGCAAACTATGGAATTTTTCCAAAATATATTTTCGCTTTTTCTGGAGATACAAAGTATAGGTTTTGAACCCTTCTTAGTTGTCTCTAGGAAGATCCTTGGTGGAGAAAAATAGAGCAACTCAAAATAGAGGCAGACCAAATTGTAAAGTTAATTTAGAACTGAACTTTCTAATTCTTTAGAGGGAAATCAGGCCCATCTTTGATCAGAATTTATTTTATTTAGAATTTTAATAAAGTGAGGGTCACATCTAATGAAACTAGATGACTCCAGGCTGGAATATATTTTATATGGTTGTTCCCGCCTCCTTTTCTCTCAATGATTATGTTTTATAAATTATTTCATTCACTCTTATTCTTGTGACTTTTGGTCACTTTCTTATGAGCCAGACCCAGGCGGGGGCAGGACGCAGGCCATCTCTTTATTCTTCCAAAGTCTGTGTCATGTACTTTTAGCCTTGGCCTGGGCTATTGGCGTGAAAATTGCCTGTATTCTAAATATACAACATTCTTAGGCCTTTGGCCTTAGACAAAACTGGCAGTAGGGCCGGTGTAGATCTATGGTGACAGCGTCACACCGTTTCTCAGAAACTAGCAGAGGAATTCTGCAGTGAAGAGCAGTGGAGAGAATCCCAAAAATTTAATGCTGTGATTCTCACTGTGGCATGGAAGGTCATTTTAATTCAAGAACAAAACCAACAGTCTTGCAGTATCCCATACAGCATTTCTAATAATTCAAAAATCCTCTAAGTCAGAAGTGTGGTATGGATATTCAAAAACCCTTCAGACAAGAAAGATACTTTTATTTTATTTAATTTTTAAATATTTCTGCAGCTTGCTAGATTCATAACCTAGGGCAAGTTTAATTAAAGTCAATGAAGCAGTTTAAAGTGAAAAAGAAATCAGCACTAAAAAAAGTGTTGATTGTTTTCTAATTATGCTGTGGACTTTCTCTGTAATGGATTCTTGCCTTTTTAACTCTAGATAAAGCTTGATACGTGCCAATGTAGACAAGAGACCTGGGAAACTCCTTATTAAAATTTCCCTACTAGTTGCTTCTCTAGATATCTCAGTACCCTTGTGATATGATCCATTTCATTCCTTTTTGTCAATAGCTGGACTGGGTGGATATTGTTTTCTGAAGAATAATGTACCATGCAGGAAAGTTTTGGATGTATAGTTTGAAAATCTTTTGGTTTATTAATCCTTTATTCAGAAAGCAAACCTGTATGATACTGTTTAAGTGACCACATTCAGCCTGAATCGAAAAATTCCGGTGAATATGGAGAATAATAGTCATTCTGAATGCTGCCCAGAACCTACACATGGTCTCAGTAGGATCTGGTTTTGACATGGCTGGACAGCTTGCAAATGGCACCTCTCTTAGACTCAGTGGGTAAGGATCTGCCAGTTGCATGTTCCCTCCAGTTGCCCAGAGAAGCTGTGGATGCCCCATCCCTGGAAGTGTTCAGGGACAGGTTGGATGGGGCTCTGAGCAACCTGGTCTAGTGAAAGGTGTCCCTGCCCATGGCAGCAGAGTTGGAACTACATGATCTTTAAGATCTCTTCCATCCCAAATCATTCTATGATTCTGTGATTCCTTCCCAATGTTTACTGACTTGATGCAGTCAATGGGCAATTGGCCTTCCTGTCGGCTGAGCATCAGCCAGGTTTACAACCTGAGCATGACTTGTTCTAGTAGAACCATTTCATCTCTTTAGGAATGATGGATTGAAGTACTTTCTAGAGTTCATCCTGAGGTACTGGTGAAGCTCAGAAGGGATGAAGATAGGCTGCTTGACTCTCCTAAGGTAACAGTTCAACATCCCAGGACAATGTAGAATCATAGAATCATTTGAGTTGGAAAAGACACTTAAGATCATTGAGTCCAACCATAAATCTCACCCTGCTGAGTCCACCACTGAACCATGTCCCTCAGGGCCATGTCTGCACATCTGATGCTGAGCAAATGCCCCAGCTGCATATTTCTCCAAGGGGTTCTCCTGTTTCTGCGGTGCTTGTGTCTGTGACATTTGCAAGGTGTCTACCAAGACAATTCTACATATAAAACATTGAGCCTCCAACTGGTGCATCTTTGACCTGGATGTGGCAGAGTGAACACATCGTGCAACTCATCAGTCCACATAAAGTAAAAGACATCAGTATTTGCATTATCCTGCCCCTTCAGTCTCTATGCAAAGCAGAAAAAGAACTCCAAACATTCCTATGCAGAAGTTTGAACACAGGCTGGAATTTATCCTACAGATTTGCTGAACACTCATGGACGAGAGGGAAACTTGTTCTGTGGCATGCCGGTTTTCTTTTTGGTAAGTCTGTAAAGCAGTGTATAAAATCACAGAATAATCTGGGTCAGAAAAGACCCATAAGATCATTGAGTCTGACTGTAAACCAAACACTGCCAAGTCCACCACTAAACCGTGGCCCTAAGTATCACATCTACCCATCTTTTAAATACCTTTAGGGATGGTGGCTCAACTTTTCCCTGGACAGACTGATGCTTGACAATGTTTGAGGTGAAGAAATCTTTCCTAAGGCCTTATCCTCCCTTCTGTTAGATGCAGCACCTCATGCTTTGGCCTTTCTGACACATCCGAGTTCATCTTATCTAACTTAACAGGGGAAGTTGTAGCCATATTATCCAAAATTTTACCATGAGTTTTTATATCTTCAAATCCATCTACATATCAAGAAATATTCCCACTGAGCTGTTACAAAAAAAAAGCACGTGCTGTATTATACCAGCTGTGCTCTAAAAGAAAAATCAGCTTTTACAGCTTGCTGTAAGTACCCTTTGTTCAGGACTATACATTAAATAAAGTATGTATTATAACATTTGATATATTTACTCCTTTGTTTTATTTTGAGACAATTTGTTCAGTCTGCAAAATCTTTCCATCAAGATTTTGCCCTGACTGTTCAGAGGCCTCCTTAAATGGAACAGGTACACTAGGTTCTGCAGTTAGAAAGCCCTGAATTGTCCAGTTGTTCTTCATCACCATTTTAGTGGGCCTATTTCTGGTCTTAATGAAGAAAGAGTCTGCTTGAAAAGATGCAGGAATCTAAGCATGTGCTTTGAGCAGGCTTCTTAATAGAGTTCGATAGATGTTTGTAACATTTACAGAGGAATTGAAATGCTCCTTAGCAATGCAGTATTCCTATGAGAAACTCACTAAATGCTCGCAGAATCAAAGGCTACAAATGAAATCTTTTGCATCTCTCTAGAGAAGCAATTAAAGCATTTCATATTTATTTTGCAAACAATCAACTTAATAATCTGGTTATTTTTATAGAAATGAGAACTTGTTTGTAACTTTGTATTAAAAGACACAAGTCAATTAGATTGCAAGATCAAGCACTCTGAATTTCAAGGATGGCTTTAGAATCCTAAGTCAGCTTCTCTTAGCTCTGTGTTATGATAGCATCCCTATTTACAGATCACAAATTAGTTTTGCCTCATTTTGTGAACAAGGGCGATGATTTGCAGGGAACAAGGAAGGTGTTGAATAGTTCTTTTTAACTTCATCATCTAGTCTGTAGCCTTAGGCCTTATTTATTGTCCACTATGCCAGCTAATGCAATCCAAACCTGCATTGCACTTGAAATTACTAATTTCTTTTTACTGTTTTCAATGGCATTCTTCATTATAGAATTATATGAATATTTCCCCAATAAGTTTTTATGTATTGGGGGAGAAAGAATATTATCCGTATTTTATATCAGGGAAAGTTTGCTGAACAGTCATAAGAAGTCAATGTGACTTAAAGTTCATTTTTAAATTTATGTCCTCTCAATGACATTGCATGTCCTTATATCCCTGCGCTGTGAGGTTAAGGGTAAATAGCAATTCTGACTTCTTGTTTTTCTATCATTCATTATGTGGCCTCTGTCTGTTGCACCATCCTTTATTTAGGCAGTCTCTGTCCCTTTCATCTTTGCACATTGCTATTTTCCTTTAGGCTCCCATCATTTTCACTGCTCCTATCTAGACATTTCTACTCTAGAGAGAATAAGATCAAAATTCTTTTTCATTGTCAGCTCTCTCTCTCTCTCTCTCTTTCTCTTTCTCTCAATATTTTAATCTGAAATATGTCTGTTTAAAGCAGGAGAGATTCCACAAAATTACTAGAACAGGAACAGTATCACTGCTGACTTACTTGGTTCTAGGACTGAGCAATCCCTTTCAGAAACAGTGAAAGTGTATGCCATCAGCCAACTCTGACAGAGAGTTAGCATTAATTTTGTTGCTGGTGGTGTTATGAAACAAAATTCTGACTGCCGAGAAGCAGACTAAGCTAATTGAGCTTTGGACAGACCACTGCAGGGTCTGGAATGGTCCTTTGCAATGATTGGAGTTTGGTTTAAAAAGCAGCATATAGAGTGCATATTCCATATCTAAACCACTCAGTGACTTGTATTTATTATTCAGACTGGCATTCTCTTATGTGAAAACTATGTATGTAAACTGGAGACAATATTAAGTAATTAACATAAATATATCCACTTCAGCAACAAGCTATTATGTAAGTAACACAAGATGTAAATTTGGGAGAGCTACCAATAAGGTGGATCAGTGTGCTCTTGAAGCCTGGGTCAAGCATCCTGTTGATGGCATCTAGAAAAAGGTGTTCACAACTGTGAAACTTAAAGGCAGGGCCTTACCATTCCAGGTTCTCCAGAGGAAGCCAAGTTCTTGAGCAGCTGTAGAATTTCAGTTATGTTCCTTGCTACAATTTTTCTTTGATTGCTTTTAATGACTGCTTTTCTTTTCCAAACCAGTACAAATTTGGGCACTGAATCATGTTTTGGTGTCAAGTCCCTATGGATCTCTGTGATCACATGGCAGCTAATGGTGCGTGGTCTGAGTGCAACATCACTGTTCCAGAACTGCTCAACTACTAAACAAGAGAGGCAGTATAATGGGAATCTCCTGCTGATAGCAGGAACTTCTGTTTTATCTGACAAGAATTCACCAAGTAGATAACTGGTGAATTCCCAATGGGAAAAAACTTGATTCTGTCTGAGCATAGGTTACCAAATGTATCACCATAAAGTAATTGATTTTGTGATGTATCAGGTAGGGATGTAGTTGAGACTATTGAACTTTTCACTTAGGGCCTCAGGGTGAACTTGAACCAGGCTTCCAAAGGTGAAGAACCAGTGCTTGACATATGCAGGGTTTTGCACTCTGAACAGCCTCTTTAACTTTCATTTTTTCCTGCTTTTACCAAGATCTATATTTCCACTGAGTCTAATTAAGATGGTTGAGTTGTCATTGGAGATAATCACCAAAGGAATGTGTTATAAAAGGAGAAAAAAAGTATGTCTAGAAAGTCTGAATAATTTTTTTATGCTGTTGTTTTAGTGAAGAGGCTTTGGATGCTGATAGAAAAGTTACTATAGCTATAGGGCACATTTAATTGCATTTTAGAAACTTCTTTTAATCCTGTAATAACAAAAAATTAAATCAGTGCTGACATTTTTTTGTTGCCAGAAGAAGGTAGTAAAAGGGTAAAGAAATAATTGTTAGTTCTGAGAATATAATTAGCAACTTTAATGCTTTAATCTAAAAAATGCATATTTTGAGCCTGGGTGAATGATTAAAGAAAAGATATTGAAAGCCTTTGAAATTTCTAACTGTTTGTTTTTAATTGTAAATTATGATCACTATAATTAGCTCATTTAGTACATTTATAATGTAAACAAATATGAATATACAGAACTTCAGTGATATATTTCAGGGCAAATAAGAGCAACACTGTGACCCTGGGCTCTATTTATTAAGCCTTTCTTGTAGTGTTTGGCACTGCTTCATTCTTTCATAATGTTTTTTTCCCCCTTTTTTTCCAGAAGATAAAAGAAAGCCATACATAATGTTTGCAGGTCTCTGCTGAAGTCTTAATGCATCTGGAACTACACTGAAGAAACTACAGATAGAAATCTGGTCCTTCTTGGGCTCTATTTGACTCTCACTCTGAAGCTTTCTTGTAGCTGCATTTTTTATCATGTTAGAAAAGAAATGCTACATGTTTTCTTAAACTCTAGGCTGTTAATACTGAGCAATTAGATGAAGTGAAAGTGATGTTATTTTTCAGGTAGACTTACTATTTCCATAGCTAGCTAATGGCAGAAATGTAGTATGTCTGATACTGCCTGTCCTGTTTCCTGGTGATGCACTTTGTGTAGCATCAGGACTGCTCCTTTCCTGGTACGTGTGCTGCCCTACACATCACAATAGCAGAAACAGGAGCTGCCTGAGACTCCCTGCATGCTAATGGAAACACTTAATGACTAACAGGGTGTTTTCGCCCTACCAAGTTCAAAGATTAAAATTTGGAGTTTAGTCTCGCCATTATTTTTGTAAAAAGACATCTTTTGTTACATTTCCAGAGCTCAGTTATCATGCTGTGACACACTGCATCCAGTTCTGATAAGTCATGGAAAGTTATGATTAGTTAAGCTCCTTATGAACAGAGGAGGCTTCCCTGAAGTTGAAACTGGCCTCTAACTCGAGGTTTTAGATCATTGTTGAAATGTTTTGTCTAGGCTGCCTTTGTGTACAATAAACAGTTGAAGGTTACTTTGTAATCCAGTGGCGCCTGTTTTATGATGTACACTTGCTGCGATTGAGTGCTGTTCGGTTCGTCACTGCCAGCTATCTCCTTGGGATCCTCTAGTAACTATGTTGTTGTATCTCAGAGGAATGAATTGTCAATAGCAAGAAAATAATAACTTTTCTGTTGAATTTTCAGGATTTAAAAAAACCCCTCTTCTTCTGTCAGATTTCCCTTATAATGTCTTGCAAGGGTTAGTTGCTCTGTTCTTGCACTGTGAGCCTTCAGGAGTTAAATGTTTGTAGCATGACACAAAGGTAGAAGAGGTACATATTGCAGCAATGTATTCACCATATTCTGTGGATATTTTTTAGCTGAAGAAAGTAAGCCCTGGTTATTACAGCTGTCACGGTGACATCTGATCCTTCAGTATCAGTGGCTTCCTCACCCACCATATGACCGTGATCACTACCATGATTCTCTGCCTCTATTAAAGTGGGAAAGGTCTTGGCCCTCCAGGTGCTGTTTCAAGTCTGAAATAGCAACTTGTCTGTCACACTCTCTGCCTAACTTATTGCTTAAGGACCCAGCAAAAATGTTTAATGTAGACAAGGTCTCATGCAGCAACAAAGTAAAGAATGTGCCTTATGTCTGTTTCAGGGCTGATGTAGAACTAGGGCACTGGGAGTGCGTCAGTTCTTAAAAATGAGAAAATGTGGAAGTGACTTTGAGGCTTAATTTCAACAATTATGTTTTGGTACTTCCTTTCTTCTTTAGGGGAACACATTTCTTGAAAGTCGTGACAGAAACCTTTAAATTTCACACAGGGATGGGGGCATTTAATAGCTTGATAATTTCCATGAGTTGAAACTGAAAAATTTAAAAATATTGTCATACAAAAATTCATATCCAAAGCAGATCTTAGCTGAATTTGGGGAAAAAAAAAATGAGCGAACAAGCAAAAATATTTCGTGAGAATACAGTTAAAAAGTCTAAAACTGTAAACCAAACTAAAATTGTGTAGCAGAAATGAATAGAGATTCCCATGATGTGCATTTTCCCTCCTTAGTAAGTACCTTACTTGTGGTAAGATTAATTTAAAAGTTGCTTAACCTAAGCAACATGAAAGACAGTATACTTTTCTATGCAAATAGATAAGTCTTATTAGGCCTACCTAACTTTTAGGAATGAGGCATTGGAAAAGATTCTTTACTTGAGATAACAGAGCTGACCTAACTGGCTGTTGCTCTGTACATTATGCAAGCTTTGACACAGCAGTTGTCAGGTGTTTCCAGCCCTGAATGCTTATCTTTTTAAGCCCTGTAGTGTTGTTAAATTCATGTAAACTGGTATGTGGGCCTTGACAACCAAGAACCAGTTTGTATATTGAAATTCAGCTGCATCTGCACTGAACCTGAAATTAAGTAGATGTAATGCTAGAGTAATAATGAGGTTGGATAATCAGATTCTGTAATTTTTGGAGTGATTTTAGGTTCTTAAATATAGTATTACAAAACTGGTTTTTGCTTTGCTTTGATGGATGTGCCTGTGAGCATCTGACCTGCAATTCCTCCTCTAATGCAAAGGGAGAAGCACTTTTGTGCAGAGTGCTTCTGGTCACCTTTGCTAAGGTAGTGCTGAGTTTCTTACAGTGACCCCCGTGATCAGGAAACAAACACAGCTGCAGCATGTTACATTGAAAAATGTTTTTCTTTGAAATAGAACTATCTACACTTTAATATCCTTTGCAATATATTCTGGATTGCAGTTGCAAATACCATTTTTAATAGCGTGAAAAGTCTTCATGTTTTGTGAGAAGCATACGTCCATTTGTCGTGATATACATATTTAACATGTATATATGCTTACATAATGTATATTATATATATATATATATATAAAGTGACTTCATAGCTCATGTTAAGATAAGGCCATCCTTCAAAAATAAAACCTTACAAAATTTTATATAGTTATAAACTAAAGTTATGAAGTTATATGTGAAGTTAAAAGGTTAGAAATGCAGTTCTGCTTATCTTGGTGGAAAACCAGATCAGAAATTTTCAGCAGAGTACTTTTAGAAGAGTTCTGTCATGAGTCTGAAGATGGAAAGCAAGATAGACAAGGATTTAGAGCTGATGCAAAGAGGCAAAGAGAGAAGGGAGGGTGTGTGTTCCTGACAGAAAACCATAAAAAGAAATGTAAAGAGTGGGAAAATTAAGGTGTGTCCACTCTGAGTATATGTTTGACATTAACTTGTAGCAGGCAGGGCTTTGCTCTTTGTTGAAGGAAAAACTAGAATTCTCTTGAATAAGGGACACAGACCAAGCCAACTGGATTGGACAAAAACTTGTTGCCCTTCTATGGAATATCCATAATGGCTGAATGTTCTCTATACATCCTTGATCCATTTGGTGTCTGGATCTGCACTGCTCTTTAAAACGGTATTTACAGTAAACAAGAGATCACACAACCAGAACATTTTGGGGCTGCAAATGGGACTATGTGGTGCCATCAACCCTCGAAAATTCTAATATTTAAAGAGAAAACCCCCATCAATTTCACTTTATTTTCTTTTAAAAGAAAAAAAAAAGTTGTTAAAAATTGTCAGTCATTTGTCTGTGGACAGGCACTGGGTTTGATGCTGCCATTGGCAGTTTAGGAATGAAAGGCTTTGAGTGTTTTGCTTTTTGGAGTATAACTCTGTGTTTGTTCATTTTCAGGTATGAGATTTGCATGTGCAAAACCTTGGTCTTCACTAGGCTCATAAGTTTTCCACAGTGATTATGACTAGGTTCCTTAAATGATATTGTAATTACCATTATTCATAGTAATGGCTTATTAGTAATAATTACTAGTAATCTTGATAATCCCCTAAGGAAAAATACTATAGGTGGAAAGCCAGAGATGGAGTCATTATAACAAAGGTAGACTTATTCCTTGTGCCCCTATTGCAATAAAATAGTTAATTCCTAGCTTTTTTTGAGAGTGTTGAAGAGATTTCTGAAGACGTTTCTCTCATAACAACTCGCTCTGCCCACCTGCCCCATAAACTAAGAGTGGAAGAATGAGCAGGTGCCTACCCTGATTCCTGGGGACAATTCAAGCAGCAAATACAACTTATTTCCATGCAACCTTCTGTCTCTCCTTCATTATTTCATGTTAATTTTCATGGTCTTCTGTGTTTTTGTAAGCCTGTAGTGTGTGGTAGACAAAAAGTATAGTATATAAAGCGTGGTAGACAACATCTTCGCAGAAAATTTTCAGAAAACCTCCTTCTCACGTGATATGTTGCCAAATTGTATTGTTTTTATATTCTTAAATTGACTTTTAAAAAATGTGCACAAAGATCTGGCTGTCTTTATCTACAGCTTTAAAAAAGCAACAATCAAAAGGAAAATAATTTTGTGATCATTTAGTCTTCAAACTCAGTAACAAAATTCTTATCCACTTATACAAGTGCATCTTTGTCCAGTGATTTATCCCATGTACAGAATGTTCCTGCAGCTCTTGGCATCATGGAAGGCAGAGAAAGAAACATTTCTCATTGGCTGGGAAAGTTCTGGGCAGGTGAAGTAAAGTAATCCTGAACGGTGTGCTCAGATTTTTTCAATAAATGTTTTTCGTCACTACAGAGCTTTATATAACAGCAGTAAAGGCAAGAAAGGAAATTAGAAACACAGCTGAGACTGCATCTCATACCTAATAATGGCCTAAAATTCTTACTGTTTATTAAAACTAACACCCCTTGTCAGGGTGTTGATCAAAAATTCTCTGCAGTCTCTTTTCTTTGATCTTTTCATTTTAGAAACCACAGATATTTGTTGCCATTTCTTTATTTAGTTTTATGTCTAAAACATTGAAACTCAAAATTGCTTTCCAATAAGGTTGCATGGTAAGGAGTCATTCTGAATTCATTGAGCCAGCAAGCTCATCGCTAAACAAATTTGTCCACTCACAAAGGAGAGTTCTGGTGTAACACAAACATAAATAGTCAAAGGTGGCACTAGAAAGGATGCTTTAAAAAACCTGTCATCTCTGTGAGCCTCATGCTTCTACTGCTATCCAGTTGGAGTATGGGCATAACCTATTCTAATATACACATTTACCTTTTGTTTCAGTGGCTCCCTGGCTCCTGCACATGCAAAACATTTGAATTTCCTGTTGGCTCAGAGGTGAGATTTATAACGTTTATTAAAGCTGCTTTTCGCTGTGACTTTACTGGGCAGAAAGCCTAAGAGGGCCTTTTTTTTAAGGGGGTTTAATTGCTTGAATTTACCAGAGGGGTGAACATTATGCTTTCTTTGCAGCACCACTATCCACTAAGATTGCCAGGTGTTGAATTTCCCTAGAGGTTCCTTATTTATTGAAGGAATTCATGAAATATCCATCTATCCAGAGCCAGAGCTCCTACCATCCCTTTCCTATTCATCGCCTTGATTTCGTTTCCTTTATAGCTGCTTTTGAATTTCTTGAATGAACCTGTCTGTTTCTGTCCATCCCTCTCTGTAAGTGTCCCCCCTTCTCCCTGCTTGAGCACCTTGGCCTGTAGAAACGGGCCAGACTTCCTCAGAACTGATTGTGCCTGAAAGCCTTTGGCTGTGATGTGCCTGCTGGTGCAGAGGGACAGCTCAGTGCTGGGAGTGCACTGATGCTCTGAGCAGGGTGGGAAGGAAGATGAACAGAGGACAGGAAAGACAAAACAAGTAGAAGAAGGGTGAAGACCAAAGAGGTATTTTGCAATGTTTAAAGTAAAAGCCTAGAAACAGCCCTTAAAAATCCATGAATGGACATCTCAACAGATGGTAACCCTACTGTCAAGCAAGCCCAAGGCAGGCAGACCGTAACTGTTAGCAAGTGTATTGTTAAGGGAATTTACTAATTTCCTGATGGAGCAGCCGCTTCAGTTGAAGAATAAATTGGAATATTTTGGTACATTTCCTTTAAAAAGTCATCCACTTTTAAGTCTATGTATTAAAATTACAGAGTCTTAAATGGGGGTCTCCTTCACTAAACAAAAGATATGCAAATTACATTTCAAGATTTATATTACGATAAAAACTAAAACACAAAAGAGACATTATCGTGCAAAAATGTAAAAGTACATTGCTTCATGAGTCTATAATGATATAATGTGATGTTGATGTAGTTAAAGATGTCAGAAGGGAGACAATGACCTTAAAAGTTTAAGGCAGACACATTAATATTGATTGATTTTTAAGAGATTAAACAGCAAGAATATATCTATACATAGACTGGATATTGGATTGTTTGAAAATTTGAGATGAGATACAGAACATTTTGGTCTTGTAATGCTTTAGACTTAATAGCAAGAACATGCTTTATATGCAGCCATTTGTACTACAAGAAATCGGATGATGATTTGCCTTGAATTTATCAGAGAGTGAACTTTTTCTTATAAAAACCACTAGTGTTTGGCAAAGCTAGATGATAACTTCTGGCTTAAGCACAAGTGCTGCTCTGTCTTAGGAGATGTCACAAAAGTCTTAATATAGATTAGTTTGTTTATTTTTAACCCTGTTCCATACCTATGTAGATTTGTATGGAGTCTTACAATTATTTTGTATACATGCACATACACGTTTCTAAAATATATTGAGCACTGTAAAACCTCAGCAGCTTCTGGCCTTGAACCAAATAATGCAACTGCACATCAGTTGTGTCTTTTTTTTGTCCTATTTTTTGTCAGTCTGGAAGAAGATGGTCAATAACACTTCTTGTTTAAGTAAGCTTAGGATCATACTTTTATCCATTCTTATGCCAGCAAAGTCGTAAAGAAATGTGCTTCTCACTGAGGAGGAAGGTTGCAAGTACTGTGGTATTTATTATTCCCTTGGGGAAGTTTATTTTATCATCTCAAGCTGATGAAAGTCTCATCTCATTCAATGTACAAATGAGTACAAATGAGCTGTACTCTTGCTGAGACTTTCACTAGCCAGGGAAATAAGGATGTTGGTCATGGTTGACCTTTAGACTTTTAGGTACCAGGCCACAGATTACTAGGACTTGGAACTCAACTTGCAAGGGAGAACAAGTCTGACCAGTAGCAGATGGACCATCTTGCTAAGAAGACATCCTGAAGCATTGTATAAGTTGGACATTTTCATTCAGAATCAGACCTCACAAAAAATGAGGCAGATAAACATAAGGTGCAGACCGCATTTATAAAAAGTTTTTTAAATATCACTTTCCAACTAACCAGTAGTCTTTTACTTTTTTCTCCCCACATATGAAGTGACAGAATATCAGTATCTGAGGGAAAGAGAACAGCTGGGAACCTGGAGTTCAATGTAGACATTTTGCATAATAGAGAATTCTTGTTTTCCAAGAAGCAAAGACAAGAAAAATTATCATGTGGCCACTTTGCCTCCAGATTCAATTTTTTTTTTAATAGAAAAAGATGGATTCTTTTTGGGAGAACTATCAAACAGCAAAGTGTCTGGGTGTCATAGCTGCATCCTATAAATGTATATTTAGTTTCACCAATAGTAAAAACTCCTTTGACCTTCTAGTATAGGAAAATAGCCCAAATGGCCTGTTTAGTAAACCAGAGAAAGCACAGTGTCTCCAAAGGGCCTGGCCTAAGTGAGCATCCAGAATCCCAGAAAGCCAAGAAATTTGAAAGCAGTCAGACTTGATTTAATTATTTTTTACTACAAGTCTCATTTCAGAGAATGATTAACGGGAGAAGAGACATAAATGGCAAAGCTTTGATCAAAGGAACTGCTGTCAGGGTACCATCTAGATAAACTGGGAAAAGAATGCTCAGGTTTCTGTGAAAGAAGACTAATGACATCAAGTCAAGATGAAATAGAAAGGAGCAGCATTGCAGGCTGAAAATCATAAAAGACTGGCCTGCCCTGACAAGAAGCCCTGAGAAATTTCCTGAGCAGAAAAGTAACTGGAATTGGAAAGGAATTACTTTCTGTAAATTCCGGGTCTTGAAGTTACTCAGGACTGAAGATGACCCAGGCACCAAACTTGCCTTTTGGAACCTGTCAAGACATGTGAAGGAATCTTCTGGAAGCATTTAACAGCAGCTGTTAGTATCAGCTCTACACACTGCAGGTGTTCTGCATCTCATGTGCTCACTCTGCTCAATCAGGATCAGTCCCTTCACTTAAAAGCTCAAACAGTCCCATCTGGAGGCAAGCAGACAGTGGATAAAAGGAGACTGTGAAACCAACAGCCAGAAAACATTTATGTAATTCAGAGAACTTGTTTACAGGAAAGCAGGAATGGTGGTCTCCTGGAGGGAGTAGTGGCCCTGGCTGAAATCAAAGGAAAACTTTACAAGTGATCTGACTGTACTTGTGCAAAGGAGAGGTTTCTCAGAAGGTAGGATTTGTCTTTTGGTATACCAAAAAGGATTTTTAAAAAGTAGACTTAAAAAACCCCAGACCTATTTCAGTGGTCAGAAGTGTACTCCTGGAAATCTAGTGTTAAATAAAAATAAGATGCCCCATTCCTCAGGAAACATTGAATTGTTAAGTACTGATTTCGTTTCCTAAGAAGTGCTAGTACTCCTAGCTAGAGGAGCAGATCTTCCATTAGAAATCTCTTTGCCTCAGATTTAGGTTATAATATAGAGTAGCTTTTCTGCAGACAAGCACTTAGTGTGATCAGTACTAAAACTGTATGAGATTAGCTAATGTACTTTCCTGTGATGTGCAAAGTGAATGCCAGGACGCACCATTGTAGCTGACTGCAGTAGCATGAAGTTATTCTTCAACAGCGTTCCATCGTAACATAGGATTTTGAAGGCAGGGAAGCAGTCTCTGGGGTGTTGCACGTCAGCAAGAAATTATTTCTGAAAGTAGGAAATAAAGGAAAAGTTTGAACTGATGTTTAGAACAAATAAATGGGAGCAGCAAAACTTTCAGTGGTAGTATTACGTGCCGTCATAGAACAATAGCTAAATGAAGCATGTATTTAAAATTTGGTGTGAAGCTTTTGTGCATTTTAGTTCTGTTTGGCTCAGCAGGTGTGCTGCACTTTAGACTTCAGTCTCCAGGGCTGTCAATCCAACTTTCACAGGCACTATATTCACTTAAAAGCTGAAAGAGAAAAACAGAAGGGGATGATGTTAATAGCACTTAGTACTTATATAGCTTTCCTTACTGAAAGTACAGTGCAAACATGAGGTAATTAACAAGTACTCTGCCTTGGAGATGCACATGTATCTCTAAACAACCTTTAAGTAAAGAGAGTACAGATATGTAAAACTAACCTATGCCCAATTGCATGTTTTCAAGCTTAAATATTGTAAAGTGGTATTTATGGTATAACTTCTCCCTGTAGCTGATCAGTAAGTCCAGCTTGTGGAAACCAACACAGTGTTTTTCTGCATGTGGGGCTCTTTCTTAATTGTGTGAAGAACTTAAGGTAATAATTTAAGGTTTTATTTGATGAAGTGCCTGATACAGGTAACCACCAGGAAGTTATACAAGGGGGTGTGTTGTTTGAGTAGTCAGAATATGTGATTAGGTTGCAGAGATACACCACTTAGTCAGACTGCCAGCAGTCTCTGTAGCAATCCTGCTATGCCTGGTATTAGGCTGAGTATATCCCACAAAGTCTTGTACTCTTGGACAGATAGTTACCCATCTAATCCACTTGCTTAGAAACTTCAAAGCCTTAAAATGAGAGAACCAGAAAAGAGAGGTTCAGCTAGCACTAAGTGAAATCCTTTTGAGGAGAAAAAGGGACCGATAAAACTACAAGTCTCAGACTTAATATTTTTCTCCGAATGAGAAAGAAAAATGTCTGCAGCTGTGGTGTGTTTTCAGTGTACTTTTTTCTAGTTAAAATAAAAGTTCATCAGTGTTTGCAAAGCTGCAAATAGACTCATAAGTCAATTTGATAATTAAGGAGTTCTTCCAAGCCCTTGAGCTACCAAAGGCTATCAGTGCAGATCAGCCAGAATGCCAAGCAAGGCTACTGGGGGAATTAGCTGTTTCACTCTCCTCTTTATTCTTAGGCAATTATAACTTTAGGATGGCAAATCTGTCAAATTTGCAATTTCCTCCAGTAATAGAGTTTTGGCAGAAGCTGATGCTGGTGCTGTACTGTACTCATGCACAGTTAGGTAACCAATGCATGCTCCATTTGAGAGAGGCACAGAAAGCTTCTCAAAGTTACTGCATTAGAGTCCCTCTTTCAGTGCTGAGCTCAGCTGCTGAGAGCAGAGGAGGTGTGAAAAGGCTTGTTAATAAAAGTCTGTTTAGATTTCATTACTCTGAGCAGCCAAATCAAGACAATACACGTTGCCAACCCTCTGAGAATTTCAGTCCTCTCTGGAAATACTTTCTTTCCTGCAATGAATATCCTTTCCAGTTGAATGTTTATGCAATGCAAACAGAGCTCTTTTCTGTAGCCTTTGAATAACAGTGAGAATGGAGACTGCCTTCCACTTGTAGAGGATGGAGCAGGAAAGATGAATGAAGGAGGTCTTCTTTCTCCTACTCAGACACACTAAAGAAGCCTTCAGCTCAGCCTCCCATTTTTCACCCTTCTGTTTCTCCCGTGTTGTGTTTTTAAGACTAGAAAGGAGACCTTCTTTGAGTTACAGGAGGAACAAAGGTGACCGGGAGGGAGAATGGCCTAGATGTGGCAGTTTGGCAGATTGGTGTTGCCAAAATGCCAAAAGCATTAGGAAAAGGTATAACTCACTGATTGGTCAATGAGATGGGCAGTTATAAATTGGTTATGTTCAACTCATAGCTGGGTTTTGGGGAAGCCATGTCTTAGCAAGTTTCAGCCTGACTTTTGCATTGTGCCAAAAGCATTTTATTGGCTAAATCTGGAGAAGTCTCCTACCAAGGCTAACTGGAGGAGAGGTGCAGTGAACCACGAAGAACTCCACTAAAACATTAATTCCTCTTCCTCTTCACCATGGCTCTGGCCTGAGCAATGAAATAAAAGTGAGCATTTATGGATGAAAGCTGTAGCTATGGAGGTATCTTTGGCTACGTGGCCAGCCCTAGTCTTTAACCAATGTGAGGACCTCAGTGATGTTTTTCAGATTACTGTGAAAGTGAAATCCTAACCTGTGGCAGACTTGGCATGTGGTATGGGCAGGCTTTTTCTACCCCAGAAGATTAAAACTCCACTTTAATCACTGTGATTTTCCTTTATTGTGGTCTTTTTAATGTTCTGCAAGTTTTACTTAGATATTTATTAAAGTATTTTAAGACTTAACTCTTGATGAAAGCAGATACAGGCCTCCTAAGCATAAACGCTATTGTTCTTCTCTCTATCAACATAAACAATCACCTGAATATACTGAATATATATATATATACAGAAGTCAAAGCCCAGCTAGTAATGAATGACAAGAAGTGGTTGCTGGGAAGCTGAGTCAATCTAGTTCACTGTGTATTTCACTGTTACACTTTCATTATAATTTCAAAATAAATTACAAAATATAGTAAAATCTTGTTTCACTTTTTTCACTTGTCCACTTGCATTTTCTAAATAAGTCTCAAATTTAAATGATTAATGACCTGACTTAATTGAAAAGAAAATTATTCAGAGAAGAACACATTCTGAATAGTGTATTTCCATACATATGTTTTACATTGTTACTGAGTGATAATCTAATAGAGTTAATTAGTACCTTTCTCCCTAGTATAACTTATTTGTCATCGAGAGTAGAATTTAGTCCTTTTCATCTTGTCATGGCTTCTGGTGTTATGCTAAGCGCTTCCAGTACCTTGCCCCATCAGGAGATCCAGAAAGATGATGTTTTATTTATTCCAGCATTGCAATTTTTTTCTGTAGAGTTACTTAACAAAAACATTTTGTTATATGGAGTGGTTAGTGATGTAGTCATTGAAGTCAGTATGACTTTCACAATTGATTTCAATGAGAAGAGGACTGTGTTGACTGTGACTGTGTTACCCCAGTAAAAGATGAACACTGTGCCCTTTTAAGTAACATGTCAAGCCCATATTTCTCAGAGATCACTTATAACAAATACCCTGAAAAAGAAGGGAAAGAGAGATGTGCCTGTTAGTGCAAAACTTACCTTCTGAGTTCTGTTTCTAGTTGCAAGAGAAAAATATAAAATGTAAGGCATGAGCTCTATTAATATTTATTCAAACTCTCTTCTGATACATTGCCTTTCTGATGCTACATGGTGTTCTCCTGCACTATTTCCCAGCATGATGGCTAATGTCCTGCTCTGAAAATTATCCATTAAAATTTTATCAATTTTGTGTTTTGGTGAGACAGTATGAGGAAATGCCATTGGAAAATTAGATTCCTCTTTGACATCGGGCGCCCAGTCAGCAATCCAATCCCATGTGTTTCTACTGAGACATTAGGATTTGATATAATTTTGGGCAGAAAACATTTTAAAATGAAACAATTGAATTTTCTAGATGGTCTTGGGGACCACTTAGCTTAAGAGAATACACTTCCAAATCAAAAGCCTTTCAATCATTTTAAATATTATTTGGATGATATTTGCTTTTATGTGTAGTAGCAGTTTGAATTTGTATTGAATGTTTGACTGGCTCATGCTCACGTAGATGATATATGAAATTATTATTTCATATTTTTCTAGTGTTTGCATTGCAAGTGACATCTGGCTGACAGGAACTTGGAGAAATGGGATACAAAGTGAATGCTGCAGTTACCACAGTATCATATTTATCAAAAGGCTTAAGGTTGGTCTGTCTTTGTTTAACATGTGAAACTAACAGCAATGAAAAAGAAACAACACTTTTTTTTTTTAACTGAGCTGTTTAGAAAAAGAAGATAGATGAAAAAAATTGTTAATGGTGTTCTGTATTCTATTCATTGAATTAATTTATGTAGACAATCGTGCATACTGGCTGAAAGATGGTTCTCAACTTGTATGAAGGGGTTGGTTTTGTTGCTATTATAGCTTTAGATTTTGGCTAATGTTATATGTAATTTATACACGATATTACATAGATAGGAAAGTCTGGAACAAGCTACTTTAGCAGACTGGCAGAGTTATTTTTAAAATTTAGGTGTTCAACTACACAAATCTAAAGGTAAGTTAATTCTAATTGCATTATATATTTGAAATATACCTGTTGAAATTCTGTTTTTAATCGAACTCTTACCCCTAACACTCTTTCATTAAGCTCCTGATGTGTCACTTGTCTAATAGTAAATTTGAATGAGTAAATTCTTGACTAGAATAGAGATTTTAAAAATTATTATTTTACAGTTTGAAATGTGGTATGAAAATTTATGATTCTTTAGAAATATGATTCCAGCTTTAAAAAAAATGAATCTTCATAATGCATGTCGTTTGGGAGGAAGCTCTGTTGTAGTGTTACAGAACAAAACCAGAAGTGATACAGTGAAGTGTCTAGTTTCTGATGTTGCCCTGGCTTCTACACTGACAAGAAGTGTCTCTTGGACACCCTTTGTCACTGTCTTGCTATTTTTTGTCCTTGTTGGTTATGAAGACTCTGGAATCTGTGTGAAGAAAAGCCACCCCCTACAAATTTCCCTGCTATTTCCCAACTATCCTGGGAAGGAAAGGACCTTGGGACTGTTACATATATGCATGTGTAGTTCAGAAGAGAAAAGCAAGCAGAGGTTGTACAGAGATAGTGTGGTGGGATGGAACTGACTAGGAGGGGAAAAGTCTGCCTGAGAGAGACAGAGAGACGTCAGGCCAAGTAATCAAAAAATAATTGTACGGCTGTCAAGTGATTTTCTGATCTATGAAGTTATCAAGCTGAGAGCACTCAGCATCTTCCAGAACTTGGACCCTTGCCTTTAAACAAATAGAAAATCCATCTGGATGGTCCAATTCACAGGAAGAAAGAAATAACAATAGTTTTTCTATAGGTAGACCTTGCAGTTGGGAAACTTAAAAAACCAACAAAAACAAATGAACCAAAATGAGAAAAACTGGGGGCAAGAAATATGAAGAAAAATGTTTCCAAATTGTTCAGAGGAAAATTTTATTCCCCTAAGTGAACCTCAAGAAGAGCCTGTCTATTTACTACTGACACAGGGAATTTGCCTGTCCTCCTTTGTTAGACATTGGCAGTGTGAATACCTTTACTCAATTTTTCTCTCTGCTTTTGCAAATGTCTCCAGTCAATAAAGACTGGACTTTGCCATACTTGCCTATCCTATTTTTTTTCCTTTTCAGACAACTGAGCAAAGATCACTGAGATGCTGATCACTTCAGATCAGCAGAATATCAAATTAGAGCATTCAGAGCAGTATGTGTTCTGAGTGTAGCAATGTAACAGAACTGACCAGAAAAACAAAGAGCTGCTACTGCAGCACAGTCTAAGGTTTCCTAAGCCTTGCATAGTAGTTCTTTTCAGCAATTCTTTAATTATGCCACATGCTATGTATGATTCATTGGAATATGCTTTACAATTTTAGATGAAGACCACAAATAGTTACCTTATTCTGGCTTAGGATATTGTGACAAAGAACTTGTCATGAGGAAACACTAGATACCTTGCCAATTAAAACACAAAAGAAAGAGTAGGTACTCTTGGAGCCTTTCTGAATGGGTACTATTTACTGTTGCAATTCCCATGTGCTTGGATAGTTTGTTGTAGGTGGCTTATTATAAAACATTCTGCTTACCTGTTTGCCATGTTGTCATTTACTCTTTTTGAACATGACATCTTTTCTTGGGTTCCTTTAGAGCTCAAGAGACCTGATGTCAGTCATTCCTAAAGCATATTACTTTGTCCTTCTGCAATGAATATATCCAAATTCTCCTTGTGGGAGAGGTGGACTGTATGGGCCAAACCCCATATCTGAAATTTCTATGTAGTGTCTTTACTTACTAGCATAATGATTTATATAAAGAGATATACAAGGTATCTTGAATCTCATTTAAACAAATTTGCAAGTGCTACTGCCTCCTGTTGAGCTAAAGTCACAAAAATCTTCAATTTGGTTTTTTCACTTTTATTCAGCTCTGTGTATTGTATTGTGGTATGTACATAGTACTTCTGTCTCTACTTCATGACATATGAAACAAAGCTGTTCTAGTTTCTTAGCCAATGTTATTTATGCTCTGTGATGTATATTACACTTTTTACTTATCTACTTCTCTGTCTACCTAGCCACACATTCAGATTTTATCAGCTTCTGGTTAAGATTTCTAGGCTTCCTGTTCAACACAAAGAGCAAGGAAATAAGTGGTTCAACACCCCATTTACACTACTCTCATCAGCAATCTTCCTCAGTCCCAGCTACCTCACTTCCAATGACCACAGTCCGCAAGCTTCTGGCTTCACCCTGATTACATTCATTTTCTTTGCTTACTATTCAAGGCAATGTTTCTTTTTTCTGCTCCATGCCTTTACACTTTCTTGAATATTTGCACCTAAACTAAGACATCATCAATTAAAAATTGCGAAAAGTTGTTAGATCATTGTTTGCTACACTATGGATTTAAGAGCTGAGCATCTGGGAAACACTTCATTACATTCTTTAATTTTGTCCTTTGTGTGCTGAGTAGTAAAGCCATGCTTCTTAATAGTTTACATTTCCAGTCTGTTTCACAGAACAAGAGTAGGTCAGGCTTCCTCTATTGCTCTTTTGAACGTTCTTCAGCCCTTGGGGTAAACCAGATTGGTCAAAGGTCTGATCCTTTTGAAAGAGGAATCTTGGCACTTTCTTCTGTGGGGGTGAAGATGAAAGTGATTGAATGGCACTCAATATAAACAATCTTTGCTTTTCAAGAGAAGAGTAGTAGCACCTACATATACTGCAGGAACTGAGTACTCTAGATCATGTTAATGTCAGTCAAAGTACTTGCAAGTGAATTTGGAGCCAGTTTTGAGGAGTACTTTGTATACATAATAAGAGCCAGAGAAAAAGTAATCACTTTTTGTTTAATGACTAAAACTAGTATTAGCTGTGATAGACTGATGAACTGCCTGAGACATTTCAATACAATAGCAGACACTGAATATATTTTTGTTTGGCAGAAGGCAGTAGGAAGGGCAAAAAAAAGGTGTATGGACCTGAGCACACAGACAAAGCCATGAACCTGAGATTTTTCCCTCCTCCCTTTTCTTCCCTGTTTTATTCCCAGTTCTTACCTCTGGAAGAATCTTTGGATAAACAGCAATCCTGAGATAATATATCATAATGGCAAAAGCATCCTAAAGAGGGTGGAGTGGAAAAGAAGGGGGAGTTTCCATATTGATAAAGTCATTTTCCTTCAGCTTACCTTCACAAAGTTTCAGGGTAGTTTAGAAGAGTGTTGTAGAAAAGAATGTTGCCTGCTTGAAACATTGCTTTCCCTAAAGGCAACACAACAGTGTATTGGAAGATACTTGTCCCTCTAGATGAGAAGAATTTCAATTCTTGACCATAGGTATCCTAGGCTGGACTAAACAAAAAGTGTGGAAAGACTTCAGAGAGCCGTTTTTACCCTGTGATATACCTAAATGGTGTTATGACATATCTGAAGATATTGCTGGTGACTCATTTAGGTGTCATCTGTTTAACATGTTGGTAGAGTATGTGCTTTTTTGCCTCTGTATATTAGCTTTGTAAGGTTTGAGTTTTGTGTTGAATTTTGTGCTCCTTTTTTTTAGATGATTTTGTCCACATTAATAAAAATAGACTTTATTTATAGAATTTTGGCTAGAAT
Source organism: Climacteris rufus (assembly GCA_013398175.1). Taxonomy (NCBI): domain Eukaryota; kingdom Metazoa; phylum Chordata; class Aves; order Passeriformes; family Climacteridae; genus Climacteris; species Climacteris rufus. Next base: position 826,351 of record VZRZ01005884.1, read on the forward strand.
AAAACATACCCTGCCTACACTGTGGGTGACTACATGGCACACAAAACAGAAAAACATACTGTGGGAAGGTGCCATAATGGTGGTGATAGCTGTGAAATCCAACAATACTCTTAGGGATGGAGAAAGTCCTGAGTGTGTGATCCTCCCAGTATGTATGTTGGTGTCTGTTCCCTGTGTGTGGACTAATCCTTTTTGAAGCCTTCCACACAGATCAAATTTGACTCAAAGCTCATCTGAACAGCCCTTTAGTAACAGCTGTTTGAAAGTCTAAAATCCTGTAAAAGACCTGTTTCACCATCCAAGAAGTTGAGTTTGGCTAAGATAGTAGAAACCTTGACACCTTGGAAACAGTGATCCCATTTCATATCTAAAGTAAAATGGATTTTAGGTTGTTACACCCTGACTATTGCTATGTGGTTGGACACTACTAAATTCACGTGGGAATGCCTGTCTGCTTTCCTTCTGACAAATAACTCTCTACCAGCAAAGATTTCAATATAATATATTTTCAAAACAATCTTTCCTTGATCAGCAGACTATGGTATTTTATAATTTTGTAGGCTTTGTTTCCTTCATGGGTGAATACTTCATCAAATTGCATTTAATATCTATTAATTTTGATTATTAAAATATCAAATGGCTTCTACATCTCCTTATATTGTTCTTCATAATTCGTTATTTCTTCCAAATTGATACCACTGCATACTTACGACTTGATTTTTGTTCTATCATCCTATCTGAAAACAAGATCCTGACAGGAGTCCTGTCTTATGAAAGCATAAACTTCCTGGGAGGGACTATTATGCCTCCCTTTTCCTGAAGGAGGCATTCTATTGTATTTCTACTCTTCAGGTAACTCTTTCCAGATACCAAATCTTTTGTATTTTACTTTTAGCTTCTCAGTTCTCAGAGCTGGTCTGATAAGATGATGAGCTGGTTTTTTTTCAGCTAGTTGAGCTTTTAGGTGCTTCAGACCATAAAGAGTTCAGATGAACATTTTTCTTACATTTAATTTTTTGGTTTTAATATTTTGTTTCCCTTTCACTATGTAATTTTTTGGCATTATACAATAAAACAATAATGTGAGTTTTGTGTTTCTACATGCATACATATATACATGTAGTTGTACATGTATACTATAGTTTGGGTTTGGGGATGATGTGCTTGTGAAGAAAATATGAAGCCCTCTATTTTCCTGTACAATAGGACTAAGGAAGTCCTAGTATACCGTTTTTCTTGCTGTCTTTAAAATACACTCATTTTAGATCTGGGTGTGAATGCATATATGTCTCTAAGGTGGCCATACCACAACAGTTGCCCCAAAACTGTACATTCACTTGTAAATGAAGCTGGGTTTCTGAATTCTATCTGCTGTCTATTTTATCTGAGAAGTAATGAAGTTTCTGCCTAGACTGGAGGCACTAACCTAGAAAGGTAAACAGAGAGCACATGCTTTGTGCTTGTGAATTATTGTTTTGTGGTTTGCTTTGATAATTTTGGCCTTCATATAGAACTAGTCACTTGTAGACAACTGGCAATTACTTTTGAGGCTGTGGGTATAATCCATTAATATCCCCTAATTTAATGCAACCATCCAAATCAAACATTCTTCTGTTTTTAAAAAAGCCTGCAGGTAATGAAAGCTTTAGAACATTCATATGTGTAGTGTTACAGTAGAAAAGTCTAAATTCTATATTCAAAGATCTGGTAAAGTCCCAGGCTCATATTAATGCCACTTCAAGCTTCTAAGGGAATATTTTGACTGTTTGCCATTGGCTCTGTTGCTTATGGAAAAGCAAGGAACTAAATTTGTGCCTGCTGGCTTTTAATACCTCTTTTTAGGGGAGGTCAAAACTTGGGCCAAAGAAAATGGGGGGACCCACCCCAGTGGCTATGCCTGATGACATTACCAGATGTATATAGAGAACAGAAAACTACATCTATGAAGTTCTACAAATATCCAGCTTGTGGAAAATGGTAGTACTGGTGGGAAGACTTTCTTGTGTCCAGGTATCTCTGATTAATCTGATATGGTAAATGCTAGGTTTTCCAAATGAGGAAACAGCTCTCTTCATTCCTAATTTGAAAGACTGTCTTGTGAGACCTGGAGAATATTGAGTATGGATTTCTTGTGTTATATAAAAAAAACCTGACCATATTTCAGTGAAAATGTAAAACACTCTTCTTTCATTAGTCCATACTAATTTTATTAATCTATATAACAGAGTGTAAGGAATCTCATCAGCAAATTACCTTAAAATTGGCAAATAGATACAAAGGGATCCTCAAATGCATTTTTCTTACCTGGATGTCAGAGTTCTATAAAACTAGCCTGTAAGGTGTCTTCCAGTGTGATCACTCTCATAGAGAGAGGTCAAACGATAAATGGCTTAGAAAAAGTCAGGTGGAGGAAAACAGCTTAAAATGGGCTGAGGAGACTTTAAACAGTTACGTTCTTGCCTCTGCTTTTAATGGCTTCTCTTTGAAATCAGTCTGTTAATAATGTTTGCATTGTTTGTTATTTGAGAATCTTAGTTTACTTAGCCTGGTTATAAACTCTGTCTACTTTTGGTATTGCTGCATCATATTTCTGAAGAATGAGATAGTATTGCTATGAGAGGAAGCAATATGGAGGATATCACTTTTGTATTTTTCCAGTCTTAATGTTCTCTTCAATGATATGAAGAAATCACTAATCAATATAAATTTGATAACCTTCAGAAAACCTTTTGCTGAACAGTTTTGATTTCTGATTTGTACTAGTTTAAGTCATTCCATTTGCATACAAAAATAATCTCTCTTTTCCCCATCTGTTATATTATTGATTTACATCTTTCAGGTAGTTATCTGCAATGATGCACACAAACATTCATAGTTTAATATTGTCATTTTGAGCTGATTTCCTATAGTCTATTAAACATAAACAATGACAAATTTAGGATACATTTCACCTTTTAAAAGTTTATTGCAAACTCTGGAAACCAATTGTAAGTGTTTTACAATAACGAATACCTTTACATTCTTTTTTGTGCTCCATATCTTAGTGACACTTGATAAATACCACTCTGTAGACCAATAAATAGTAATTTTGAACTAGCTTAGACCTTGATTGCTTTGTTTAGATAACTCTGTGTGTAATCATGCACACAGACTTTGAGTCATAACCTGCCAACTCAGATGACAATAACTGAAAATACTTCTTCCCAATGACTGGCTACAAGTGAAATCAGTAGGTAGTTTTAGCACACTCCTCCTGGTTGGCAAGTTCCATTGCATATGGTGTTAACCATACCTTCATGGTATCCTCAGCAGGTGAACCAAATATTGACCTGCAGAATTTTGATGACCTTCTGAAGCCAATGATGCATTGGAAATAGACTGATATTATCACCAAATGCTTTAAAATGCCTAAGTCATCTCACTGCAAGGCTGAGTTCAAATTAGTAAGTATTAGGTCCTCCACCAAAACTTGTCTACTGTATGCAGAGGGAACTCAAGTGATATGCAAAACTGGAGTTACAGCTCAAGCTGATACAGCAAAGACAAAGCGCAATGTGAATTTTAATAGATATTTGTCTCTAGTATAAGGTAAATGCTCTGAAAAACATGTTTCCTGACGATGATTGGTATCAGACAACCAAGTTAGTATAGCTGAAGTCTAGCTTGCTTGTCTGTTCATCTGTGAAAATAGGCCCTCCTATCTGTTGGTGAGTGAAACAGTGAATGCTTCCCCTTAAACACAGTAAAAGATGATGAAATGCATAAGCCTCACTTCCTCAGTTCTCACAGCTCTGAGGAGCTTCATCTTAACAATAGTTCTGGACACTATTATATCCAAAGGTAGTTAGTCAACAGGATGGAAGGACTTAGGACACTAACAAAAATTAAGAAGTTGGAATGATGAATGCTCTATATGAGAAAAGAGTAAAAGGAAATATAAATAAGTTGGCTGGCTGACTTATTCTGGCTATTTATCTGAGAAAGCCTCATGGTAGTGACATCTGTTAGACTATACACATGACTTTCAATAATCAGGAAAATGCACTCTTTAAAACTCTTGTCTGTAAGGTTGGACTAGCTTTCCTGAGTTACTCCACAGCAGAAGTACTCAGGTGCCTTACAGCCTGACAGATCACCAAGAGCTGAGCTTTCATTTTACTACACTGATGAAGTGGTGAAGGCTTGAGGTCCTGGGGCTGCATCTGCCCTGAGTCCTTGCATTTTCAATTGGTACTTCTAGTGAGAATAGGGGGAAGACCTGCTGTCACAGTCAATGGTGCAGAAAGTCAGAGGACTTTATTTCATTATAGTGCTGTCATCAGCAGATGAGGAACTTTAGAAAAAAAGTCTCTGAAGGACTAGTCTTTAAAGGATTAAACCCATTCAGTGGTAAGGAAGGAGGTCTTTAGCTGAATAATGTAAATGAACATCCCAGTATTAAAGACCCTGAAGGATTACTGATCCCATGTAGAGCTAACAGCATATATTGTATCCTCTTATTCCTTCAGAAGGGGAAGAATTGATCAGTTTCTTGATCAGAAACTCTTAAAGTGTTTAGTAGCAAGGGAAACTGAGGCTTGAATTTATAACACAAGTTTTCCTGTTCTGTAGCAAGGCAGGATGGGGGCTTAGATCTAAAAAGGGAATGCCACACTTGATGCTGGAGGGTAAGAATATTTTACACTTTCCCTTTGGGACTGGTGGAAGCCCTGTTAAAATGAGTAATTTCAAATTTAGACTGAATGAAGCACTTCAGAGTTTACAATGGGGAGCAATCCAGCATTGGCAAGAGAATGAACATAATGACCTAATACTGTAAAGACTGTCTATCTCTGTTTCCTGTAGATCTGTGAAATGTCTGACTTTTGTAGGATTTGATTCCTACGTGACCACCAAGAAAACAGAATAAGAACATTTCCTTGTTCTTCGTCAAACTGTTATATTCCCACGTTTCTTTATGGCAGTCCTAATCTAAATGAACTGCAATCCTTAAGCACAAAGACTTCAGGTTTAGCTGGGGCAGGTTGCAAACTGCTAAACCCTGCTAAACATCCTCACAGCTGCAAAAGGTACAGGGTTCTTAAGCTTTTATTTGAATAGGCTGTAGCTATTATTAAAATAACCTTCAAGTATTGACTCAAAATCCCTTCACACTTTGCTAAAATTGTCCTGAAATTTCTGTCATTCTCACTAATATGTTTCATTTTCTTTTCCACATGCTGTACTTAGCATTGTAAGAATTTATTCTTCTACCTTCTGTATATTAAAAAAATGTTTGTGCCATTTTCCTAAAACAAATAAGTAAAGTGAATTTTTTTTCCCTTTGATCATTTTCTCTGTTGTTATTAAAAAGCCCATTGCATTTAAAGCTGCCTCTTGTCCGTTGTTGTTTAAATGACAAGTCCAGATTAGGTGCTTTAAAAGTTTGCAGTTACAAATGGTACTGTCTTTAACTATTTATAATCATGTTTGTTTAAATTGTCTTTACATGAACAAGCAAGGTGAGGTGCTGAAAGGCATAGAAAACAGGATCTTTTTAAGAAGTCAGAGTTTTGTGAAATGGACACATTCTTATCAAGTACTGATTAAGTATTTTTGTTTGGTTTTGGTTTTTCCATCAGCATATGAAATATTTACTTGTTAGGCAGTATCAGGAATACCCATTTTCCATAGTGTTGTACCAGCCCAACCCATCAATGTGCTGGTTAATTAAGTGTGACCTAAACCAACTTGACTTGAGCTCTGCATTAAATGCACAAAACCCATTTGAGCTGACCAGCAGCAGAAGTGGTACTCAGAGAAATTGAAAAGGATTTCTCCCAAATGCTTTCTACTTACTTACAGCACTCAAGTAATGGCTGAAGATTAGCATATGACATGACAGATTACATTAAGTCATGTCTTTCCAGTGCTTTATGACAGCACTATCACATTAGCTTCTTAGCACTGGCACATCGAGGCATGCAAATGTTTTCAGACCCTCTTATTCAAATCTACAAGCTGACATGGCAGCCTTGATATGATTATTAGTCATTTGAGAGACTTTAATTCACGTCATCAGATAACAGGTTCTGCTAAAAGGTTAGAGAAACTGTCTGCTTTTAATGAAGCCCTCAAAAAAGACCCTCAAAAACCTCCCTGCTCACAGAGAGCCTGATTTGACTTTATTGACAAGATCCCCCTAAGAGTGAACTTGAGTTGAATAAGTAAGCAGGCATCTAAAGAGAAAAAAACACTGACTTCATGTAAAAATTAGACCAAACTGGGTTGAAGTCCTATCTTTCTGCTTCCCATTTTCTCTTTCTGGTTGTATCCTAGCTTTAAAGACAAGGTGCTCTGTCTGGAAAATGTTTTCAGCATACGATGTTGAATGAGGAAAAGTGGGGCAAAGACTGGACCAATACTTTAGTGACAGACTCTTGTTGTACTGAGTAGAAGGTCACTGTTGCTTACCACAAAGGGTTAACTGATGGTGTCTAGTCACAAGGACCTGTGCAGCACAGTTAGGGGTTCTGTTTGCACTCTTTTAGTCTGCATCTATTAACATGACTTCATATTCAAATATTTTACGTTAAATTGTGGTAAGTTTTCATTCTAATGAAAATACCTTGTATATCAGTCATCCATAGATCAGTGACAGTTGGCACACATTGAGTGAGGTGAGAGGTGATGTTCTTCCTGGGCAGGTAGAAAGGAAAGGAGTCTTTTACCATTAGAAAAGATATTTGGTGCTAGAGCAAGGATTTCTCTTTGCAGAAGGTGTGGGAAAATGGTGCTGATCCCAGCCAGTATGGCCCCCAGACTAAACATATGTGTCACAAAATTAAAAAAAAAAAATAAATCTGAGTTCTTAAAATCCTTTGTCATTAGTGTCAGGGTGGCCTCTGTATCTGTAGAGCTTATGTCAATATAGTTCTGCTCAGACTACAACTGACTCCCAGAAAGGTACTGGTGTCTCTATACCTGAAACTCACCACAAGTTTTGTTACCTGATTCCTTGTTATTGCCTAAGGAGGAGGCTGAAGGTTGGTAGTGGACTTTGTGAAGCACCTAGTTTAGAGATTACTTTGCTTATGCTCCAGACTTTCTCTAGAGCCTTGCTTGGTTTGCCTCAGCAATATGCTAATTGGGAAAGTGGTAGAGAACTGTAGTTGGGTTCACAGACATTGTGTATTTATGGTAATTATTCTAGTTAACGCATTTTTTTTCTTTGAAAAGTCAATTCAGAATCCCTAGTATAGGACTCTCACTTTAGTTATCAGGACATGCATAGTCTGAGACAAGCGATTGACTGCAGCTAATTCACCTTTGTGTAGAGTACCTGGTTTGTATCACCTTTCACGTTGCCTCTCAATGGCACCTCTATAGCACATGTCCTCCAGGAACTCTGTTTTTGTTCCTGCTGGATATAAATATGCCAAGTACAAATCAGCTCGCTCCTCTATACCAGCTCACTAAATCTTCTCATCTTCATTTGCCTTTACCACTCCTACAGCTGTGGCTACAGTGGTCCTCTCAGATCCAATTGACCTGTCCTGCTTCTTTTTCCATGTCTTCCAGCTCCTTTTTGTATCTGAGCAAAATCAACTGTTCTAAGTACTACTGCTAATCTGACTGTACTGTATCCCATTCCCTAAGGGTAAATTGACAGGATGAGCAACAAGACAGTGGAACACCAGCTTCTTTGTTACTGTTCCCACCCTTTTTGCCAAGAGCTTTTCTGTCCTTAACCATAGCTACTCATCACAAGACTCCACTTCTGTGCTATGCCAGCATGGATCAAACTTTTTTTTTGTGTCTGCTTCACTGATTCTCCATCTCCTCTCATATCCATCTTAAAATGTATCTTTCAGCCTTGCTTATGCTTGTGAATTTCTCTCTTGTTGGATTTATGATCAAATAATTTAATTTATTAATCATACAATGTCTTTGTAACTGCATTATGTAACTTAAACCATTATTTTTTATAACTCTGTACATTGTTTTGGACCACAGTTTGTATGAAGGCTACTATACAACACAGTTACAGTGCTTTTTTGCATGTTTTTTCTCTGAAACAGTAACAAAAAAGCTTCAATTACATTATGTTATGTCATTGCTCATAAATTAATTTGCAAGACTAAAATGAAATATTTAGACTTCAATCTTGCAAACTCTTCCACATGAGTTCTCTTGCTAAGCTTGAAGATTGAAAAGACTTAGGCCTGTTCATGGGACACCTCAGCAACTGACAAAATAGACAAATGAAAACAGAAGGGTTTAGAGCAGCTCTCTCGGGTGCACCTGTGAAGCTTCTTACCTATGGCAAGATTAAAGGGATACAAAATTATGATAAAAGACAGGACATAATTCTACCAATAGTTTTGCCTCACCATAGAATAAGAGAATGGGCTCTCTTAGCACAGGTTATCCTTGAAGTTGTAAACCAGATTAGCTAAAACAAGTGAAGGAAAAGGGTTAATATCCATATATATACATATATATACATACACATGCATATATGTGTGTCAATAGTATGTATTAGTAAAGATAAAAATATATAACAGCTGTGAGTCCTCACAGCACAAAGTCAATCCCAACATTAAATTATTCTTATGGGATTTGGCATGAATTAGCCTGGTTGAAGATATTTTTTTTTTGAGTCATCCATCATTTCACTGGGCTGGTTGCTTGCTGTGAAAAGGAAGTTCTATACAACTTTTTCCTGCAGCTCTGCTGGCAGCAGAAACTGTAAGCAAACTCTTCTTGCACTCTGCAGCACTGGGTGTTGAGATCCAGGACCACCCTCCCCTCTCTTGGTGGATGTGTTGGTGCTGGCAAAAGCCTTGAGCCCTCAGCCTGGCACATTCCCAAACCCAGAATGGCCCTATTCTCCTTGCTGGGTTGATTTCAGAAGCAGAGGGAAATAACAGGAAATGGCTTCTAAACTGGAGGTCCAGTTGTTGTCCTTGAGCTCTGGTCCTAGGAGGGTTTAGTGTAGCTGCTGACCATATTAGAACATCTGACCTGCTTGTATCTCCTCTGTAGATCTATTCATGGTCCTCATTTGTCTTCTCTGAAACACTTCAAGTAGAAGACGGGTATTAGGGAAACACAAATTATTTTAAAAGCCCTGCTGAGTCTCTGAATTTTTGCAGACTGTCGTGTACTTGCAGTTATTTCTATCTTGTAGTTTAAAACAAGCTAGAAAATCCATACTGCTTTGCTCCCCTCTGCCTATTTCTTCTGCAAGGTGTACATGTTGATCAATAAAGAATCTATCTCCCCCTTTTCATTACTTCTAGCCTCCTGCCATACTTGTACTGTCTAATACACAGGTTATGAACAATTCCACTGTCTCAAAATTATTTAAAATGTAATTTAGGTTAGAATGCAGCAGAGTGACAAATGCCAGTGAATTGAGAGGGTTTGTTCACCAGAGGCTGCAATCTCTTGCGACAGCTAACTACGACTCTAATCTTCATTTGCACTTTTCCAGTCCTGTAACAGATTGCATTTCTCTCACCCTTTCTCTCTCTCTCTCTCTCTCTCTCTCTCTGTTATTAATTCTTCACCTTTAAAAAGATTAATACCTTTCAAGAAATGGACTTGTGTGCTGATTCAACTATTCTGACTGCTAATATATGGAGCCCACAGCACTGAGAACAGCAGTTTGATATCCACCACCTGATGGACCTTGATGTACAACCACTGTTATCTTAAGTTTTTGTGGTTTGTGAGGCTTAACACTTACTGTACTTGGTAAAAATGTGCTGTTAGTGAGAATGAAGGAATTGGTCTAAGTTGAGAACTATGGGATAGTTTTAGATTAATCCTACCTGCTAGTTGTACATTTCAGTGTTGAAAGGCTGTCCTCAATATCTGGTTTTCTTGTCAACAGAAAAGCTTTCTGTGATCTACTTGGGAATCAACTCAAATAAAAAGTGTGAGGAAAGAGAACTGCTGAGGTAAGTGGCAGAAATAGTAGGAATCGCTTAAATTTGATCTGTTCCAGAACAGATTATGATGTTGACTTCACAAGGTATCAGCTCTTTCTCATTACATTATGCTATTGCTGATTACATTAGTATATCAAGTCTGCCACTGAAATCTTCTAAGTAAGAATTTAATAAAAATCCTCATCTTTAAAATCTGACATTCGAATATCCTTTAGCAATCTTAGCCATCATGAATGTAATACTCATTATTACTTATGTCTAAATTTGCATAAAATAATGTTTTTGTAAAAAACAAATTTGTATTGTTGTTATACTAATTTTCATTTTATTTTCTATTTATTTAATAATTCTAGAAGTCTAAAAAAATGTGCATTTAAAGTCTGAAATTATCAGCTGACATTTCAAGAAATAGTTTGCTGGCACCAGGCAGTTCCAGGAGCATTTTAAGGGAATATAAAGAGAGTCCAGACAAATGCAATTTTCAAGTGATTATCTTTTCTCCTTTGGCATGTTCCATCTCTTCACCAACCTGGACTGGCATTGTCTCATTTTAGTCTTGCTGTCCTTCATACATAGTTCTAAGGCCATGTGTGATTTAGGACAGATGATTTCCAACTCGATCCCAGAAGATACGAACAGATGTATTTTAACTAGCTGACCTTAATACCATGTGTATTTCTGAACCACTCAGTCCCATGCTATAAAATTGAGCTTTAAACAAGCTTCTTCTGAGCATAGTGGACTCACCAAGTGCTGGATAATTGTGGACAATATATTTCTGACATAGAACTGCTCAGATATCCCAACAAACATCTCACTCTAAAATATAAACATACTACATATTTCAGATTGCATCAGACTTATTTGAAACATGAATTAGCTGGTGAATGTGGTACCTAAACTTCTATTTAACTGTCCCTTTAAAATATGTATTTAAATCCTAGGCTGTGTATGACTGAAGTTGATTTAGCACTTGGTCTTAAACCACAATTCAGTTTAAGTGAGCCAGTAATTGGGTTTTCCTCAGAGTGACAGAGGATCTCAGAATGAAGTTGCTTTGACAAATATTGTGGGCATTATATTTTTATAGCATGAAACTTTACCCTGTTGTCACTGAAGTCAAAGGTATCCATTGATTTTACTGAAGAGTGGAAGCAGCCTAACAGCCAACAGGGCTTTAAGACACTGCTTAGCAGAAATAATTCCTTGAGCAGGTGTCATTGTCCAAAATACTCTTGGCAAATACAGCGGATTTAGAAAGCAGCTCACACTTTTTCGTGTTGATGTAGTACAACATATTTGATAAATGTGTGCTATTAGATGAAGCTGATATGACCCAGAGTTGAAATAATCTATAGACTTTAAAAAGAAACCGATATTGTTACATCTCTAGCCATATTACAGCTTAGCACTCATCTTCTGCATTTCTGTGAATGTTTCAGTGCATGCATATGTGCCCATCCAATTTGTGTAATCACACGCATGTGCAGGTTATACCTCTAGTCTGGTGGGCAGATATCATCTTAATGTCAGTGGGGGGGATGCTTACCTATACAAGACACTTGTCTGAGCCTATACTTTATATCTTCTAGTATCTCTTGGAAGCTCTTGTCGTCAACACTGCCTTGCCATGCTGCCTGTGTGGGAAAGATTTCAAACGAAATTATTCTGTGATGGTGGGAACTGTGTACTGCTCTAAGTGAATCCCTGTGCAGAAACACAGTAGAAGGTTTGTCTGAGGCAGTCACGTGTATTTTATAGGACATACCATCCTTTGCTTTTGCTTCCTGTACCTCTGAAGCCAGCAGGCACAAAAGGGTTCTTGCTAATGTCTTCCTGCAGTGGTAAAGGACCCTGAGCAGTAGTGCTAGCAATGAGGACACCTGGCCATGACGATGGCTGCATGTTGAATGGCACCTAACAGCCTATATTCTGTCAGATAAACTGGAAATATTTTTTAGAATAGCAACACAAAAGTATCTTTTTGGGATTGTTTGAGGTTTTTTTATTGTTTCTGTAACAACCACTTAGTTGCTCTGTCATCCTTTATTTGCTATATTAAGACTTATTTGGGTATTTCTGTGTAATAGCATAAATGTAGTATTTTAAAGATAGAAGTGTTTGACAAAGAAAAAAAATTCTTGCTTATTCTCAAGATTGTGTAAAAGTTATATGGTTTAAAAAGAAGCTGGAATTCTGAGTGATGCTTCCTAATTGAAGGTGATCCATTAGAGCAGAAGAGACAAGTCAGTGTGGAAATACTTATTACATAGTGCTAAAACTTTGCACAAGTTCAAAAATGATAGAGGAAGATCAGAGATGGGGGAGTGGAATGCATCGAAGATTATTGTATACAACTCTAGTGCTAGTGTTCCTGATGGGGAAGTATTCTGGAGAAATGTTACTACGTGCTTACCTCTATTCATGTGTTTTTCGGTGTCCAATGGACATTGCCAGAGTTAGGATACTTGACTAGATGGATCTTTTATCTGATATAAATAATACTGCAAAAAGAAAGAAGCTTGAAGCAAAAACCTTATTTTAATAAAATATTTAATGACTTCTTTATTCTTGTTGTCAATACCACAACGTCGGCAAGATACTCTTATCTGCTAGTCTGTGTCTATTCACAAGGTTTTCAGAAAATCTAAGAGATGATTCTATTAGAAATGTGGCTTTCAGAATATGTATTCAGGCCTAATAAATATGGTGTTGCTGGTATGGATAGATACATGGCTTTACTTCAGTAGCAACCACAAGGCAGAGAGCTGTTAGAACTGTATTGTGAGACAATGGATAGTATTTTCTGCTAAAACTAAGCAGAAGGTAGTCAGTGTGATCATCTAATGACAGGGACATTTGTTCACATATAGGGACGTCTGGTTTAACTCCATCCCATTCCCTTCTGGGCATAATGTATTGGTAGAATTCTAAGGTACATCCACTGTAGCCCCTGGGAGTGGAAGAAGTAAGTTTTAATCATTTGTTGCTCAGAGGACGTCCTAAACACAGCTGTACGACACACCAAAAGAGCATCCTATCAGGTAGGCGCACCTCTTGATTAGATGGAATCATCTGAAAGAAACATGAATTCCTGCTTGCTTGCTTATCACAGAAGATACTTCCTGTGACCTTCAGCTATAGATTCTTATCATGTCTGTAGGCCCAGGGAAGGACAGATATTAGAGAAAAAAACTCACAAGGAACCAGCATAAGGCTGTAATATGGGCTTTAAAGGAAAGGTGCTGTAGAAGAGAGAGAGGACTTGCTCTTGGGAAAGGCTGAAATAACTGAAATACACCACTAAACGTGACTTAGAGTCTGCGGGAGAAGGGAACTCCTTTCTTCCAATTTTAGCAATTCCCAAGTGTTTAGTAGTAGTTCATTCACTTCATGATAAAAATGAGGAGATTTGAGGTAACACATTTTACAAGGCTTGTTAAACCTTGAGAAAAAAAAAAGTTGGCCTCTAGCACAGCATATTGTGAGCTGAAAGAGACAAGAGTGAGAGGAAGATGGGAATTAGAGCTCCTTGGAGAGGAGAACCTCAAGGGTTTTTCAGATACCAGGTCTTAGTCAAGAAGGACCACGGAGAGACAAAGAGAGAAATTCTGTGGTAGCTACAAATGAGCTGTGCTGGAAGGATGAAAGTCTGAAGGACACGCTGATGCCTGCAAGGGTTGGCTAGAGGACACAGTCAGCATAGCTGATGATAGATGCCTGCTGAGATTAAAAAATGTGGAGAAAATCAGATAAAAAGCATAAAATCTGGTATGTAACAGTTAGCAGGTGTTATGCCTGCTTTCTTAACCACAGGCAGACTTTAAACTGAGCTGGTTCTTACTGGGTTTTGTAAATTTTTGCATGATTGTTAGTAGTTTGCATTTGCACCCTCTGTATTGTAGCTGGATTCTAACTTCATAAATATTAGCATTCATCTTGCTGCTTCTCCTTCTGTTCCTGCTAGTCCACGTTTGCCTATGTGTAACCACCACACACTCACCAAAATATACTACCTCAGAAAGTGATTCAGACCAATAATTGTGCCCTGAGGCATATAGCTGAACGTTCACCTCAGAAAAATGAACAATTCTGGTAAGTGAGCTCGTGTGTATCATATACAATCAATCCTTTTCAGAAGACTTAGCACACTTAGAACAAAATGTAACCATGCTTTGTTCAAACTCGGTGTATGTTTATAAAAGTATCTGAGTAATGATTCTGAGACGTCCTTTAATATATCCATGGGGGGGGGGGAAGTGGCAAAATTTTGAACAAAAAGTAGTTGAATTTCCATGTATGCAAAGAAAACAATTTTGAAAATTCTAATAAATTTTAAGTCAACCCATTCCAATCATAAGAATTGCAATTATGAAAGTGACATGATATATCTGAGGAATTTATCTGTAACAATATAGTTACAGATAAGTTTTTCATAAGTAGTTTTCTTTAGAGTGCTCATTTGACACTGAAGGCAAACCTCTGTGTTAAGTGTTTAATAAATAGTTCTATAGAAATTCTGTCTGTTCAAAATACAGTGTATATAGCATAATGCTCAAGCTTGACTTAGGGCTCCATAAGATTTAGAAAACAAATAAATTTTGACCATAAATATTATATTTTTATAGTTCTTTTTTTGTAGGAACATTAACTTGCCAATCTTTTCTATACATGGATCTGTACCTATAGGTTTAATCACTTACAGAGTTGATTACACATCTATATATATCTACATATATATCTATATGTGCCTTTTCCTTAGGCTATTTTGTTCAATAGGTATCAAAGGGTTTTATGAAGGAAGTTAAGTATGATCGTTGTCTCTGCTTTGCAGGTGGGGGACTTGAAAGGAGGGCTTTGTAGACTTGCTGGAGGTCTAAAAGTAATTCTCAAAACTGGGTGGTGGTTTTCTGAGAAGTTCTTGACAGCATATGATAAACCATATTCTGCTGAACATTTGTGCTTTGGTCTCTCCAAAACTTTCTTAGAGTGTGCTATTACCCCAGAAAACATAGGAACAGAACCGTAAGTGTTAGCTTGTAAAGTTCAGTTGAAGGTTTTTGCGCCTGAAGTTAGTGTGGAAAGCAAAATTCTGTTTTACATGTGAAGATGTTCACATCAGTTCGTAAGAGAGAAGAGGCAACTGACAATGAGGACGTAATAAAAACTATAACTATTTTTAGATTCTGGACTTACTGTAAATCTTATGCAAAATGTAAAACATGCACTGGGTTTCCTTATTTGCTGAAAAATATCTCTAGTGCCCAATATACATATAGACAAGAAGTGTATATGTGTATACATATAGATGCAAGTGTGTGTATAAAATATACCCATGTGCCTCCATGCACATGTTTTATGAGCCATCCTTTCCTTCCTCTCATTGAGGCAAATCATAATCCATATTTTCCCCTTATTTTCTTGGGTTTCAGTTTTAAAGCAACCTTTATATGGCCATGGTTTTGTGTTTACAGCATTTTCTATAGTGCCAACTGCAGTTAAGTGTTTACTTGGAAAACTTAATTGAGACTAACAAAAAATATTCCTTATTACTTTTCAGAAATAATTCTTGCTGTCACTTATTATTTAATGTGATCAGTATGGAACTGTTGAACCTGCAGCATCAGTGGTGATAAGATTTAAAACCTGCAGATTTTGTCTGCGCTTCAAAACAGTTTGTTCTGATGAGATTCCATCCAGGAATTATGCGGTGGTTTAGTCTTGTTTGTGAGTAGCCAGTGGCTTTCACAGCTGATGGGCTGGACTACTAAACTAGGGCTCAAGGCAGCATCTGCAAGATAGGTGGAAATGACTGCTTATCAAACAGATGGTCCACATCTATTTGAATCGTTACTTATTAAGCAAAGATCAGCAGGCAAAATGGTCTTCACAGAAAATGTTCTGCCAGCCAGTAATTTCTGGACTACAACCCTTGTCCTGATTCACAGCCCTGAAGAATGTGAGGTCGGTTTAGAGGTAATAAAACCTTCAAACTCTGGGCTGTGGTGGTTTCCTAGCTACTCTGTATTACTCAGGCCAGCTGAAAAGCAGTGTGGAAATATTGTATATTGGTGCTCTTTAGAAAGTTATCTTCTAGCTAAAATCCAAAGCAAAAGGACATGCTAAAATAGTAATGATATTGTGTACCAGGTTTATGTGCACAAATCTTCATAACAGCAAGAGGATAAAAAGTCAATTGACCAATAACAGAGTTTGTGCCTGTAAACTCTTGAGCACCACTTTGAAAAGGGCCACTATAATAAAAAGAAAGTAATCAGGTTGGATGGAAGCAATGGTAATCAGTTGTCTCTAGTAAGCTTTGGTAAGGAATGTTTGTGCTCATGTTCAGTGTATAATATAATAGGACATTGTGGTATTTGTACAATCCTATTTCTAGCAAAGAGTTATTCTCAGGTGGGTGTGGTTCCTCTGTCTCTTCCTTCAAAAAAAATGTGGAAAGTGGAACAAGATCGCTACAATGAAGCTTGAGGACTCTTCAAAATTCTGGCAGACCACCTTTAGTAACTGATTGCAATTATAGCCTTTTTTGCTTAATTTCTTGTAAGCTTCTGGCTGACTTGCCACCCTTTAATGAGTTGCATGGGTGAAGAATGTGTTACAAGCAGGCTCAATACAGGTAAACAGAAAAGACAGGGTGTTCCCCATGGATCAGTGTTCTCTGCGGAAATGTTTATTTTACTTAATGTTACTTATTTTAGTATTGAGGATTTGTTAATGTGGCTTTGAGAATAATCATTTTGGGCAGAAGTTTGTGGAGAGGAAAAAAGTAGATTTTAAATGTCAGGTTGTATTTGTAGAAATTGCAGCTTAGATTACATGTAATTGACAGTGTCCTTTAGATTGACAAGTAAGATAGGATCATCTTATTTTCAATAATCTTTTATGTTTGAGGTGTTTCTTTAATGGTTTGGGTTGCAGCTTAAAAATAGAAAGCCTGTGCATATGCTTCTGCTTGCTAGGGTACTGCAGACTTGATTTCTGAGGTTGCTGACAGCTTCTGAAAGATTTAGGAACTGTCAGCAGGAAACATTCGCATAGAATCTGCACTGTGAACTTTTTCTGGAAAAACAGCATCATTTAGCAGGTAATATATCTGCAATAAAAATACAGTTATGCAATAATGACTCATTAATATGGTCGATCATAACATGGTCTTTTCTATTCAATTTAGAAAGGAACTTGTGGAAAGAAATAAGTTCCTGCTCAGCTAGTTGGCGAACTTAGTTATTTCTTTTATATTGTTTGGTTTAAGCTTTGAAATAGCTATTTGATTTGTATGGGAGATAACATTTAGTCATGACATCTGATTTCTGCATAAACAGATTTCCATTTAGGTTTAGATTAGTACAATAAGATATTTTTTCCTTTTGTTTCCTTTTTTTTTCTTTTTTCCCACTTTTTGAATGTGCTAGAAACTGATGGAGTACTTTGGTATGTAACTGCTAATTTATCCTTTATGTCTTTATGATCTTGTCAGTGCTTCATGTCTTCCATAGTTTTTCTAATCTAAAATAATCCCAGTGAAATCCTTTGATTGTCTGTTTGGACCTGATCCATTTCTAGAGCAGGAATGTAATGGGCTTTATGGCACTTACTTGGAAGTAATTTATCCAACAGAGTGAATATAGATACTTGTTTTAATAAGAATATGCTTTATGGTAAGTGGAGACGGCTATTTAATTAGCCAAAGGGAAAGTAGTTCATGATACAATCTGTTCCAATCATCTTGGACATTAAACAAAAAGTCGGACAAAGTTATTTATGTACATGCACTTTATTTGCAGTTGTTTTGAGTAACCTCTTGGTAGAACTTTACAGCATTATCTGGGAAAAAAATGTGGATGTGCTTTTCTTTAAAAAAAAGTAAACAGGAGTTTCACTTATTGCTGTCAGTGCTTCAAGTGAGCATCTATTAAAGCAGTTGACAGTGGCAGCAGTGCTCAGTTTATCCTGGATAATACGCTCTTTCGACATTTGGTGGTTTACATCTTTCTGGTGTGAAGGCTGATATAGGATGCTATAAAAGCATTACACTCTGCTTCTTTCTAATGTGGATTTTTTCTATTGCCTTGAGCTGCCTATTGCATAGATAAATGAGATGTATTTCTGAAGCATAAGGATTCCCATGTAGTGCTGTAGAAGCTGCTAGGATTTTAGGAGGGATTAGAGCAGCATTTGGAAACTATACGGGAACGTGCTTCCTTCAAGTTCTTCTGATTGTATTGAGTACTGGACTTTTGCTTCATTCTTTGTGTTAAAATTTGCTATTTAGTAGCAAATGTGGTTACAAACCTATAAACAGCAAAGCAAAGGAGGGGCACTGTGAGAGTGTTTAAGCATTCTGTTATTTATGAGTATGATATACTTTGTTGTCAGAGTGTACTAACTACAATGCTTCATTTTCCTGCAAAATTGTCTTTCTTTAAGGGACTAATCCATAACCTGTCTGATTTGATTTAATAACTTCTGTGGACTCCAGTGCTTTTTGGATCATGTGTCAAGGAAGGAAGAAAGGAAGTGTCATTCATCCAAACAAAGTTGGAGCTATTGCAACTACAGGGCACTTTTAGAGAAAAAGTAGTTGCATTTCCATATATGAGAGGTCTCTGAATGGGCACGAGGTGCTTGCCTTATCAGTGGTTAAAACAGATATTAGCAATTGTTAATTTCTCTTTCCTGACCACCATTTTGTCTGTAGAAAATGTTCTGAGGTCTTTGCGCTTAAGCAGATCACCAGGATGTTCCTGGATAACTGGTTTCATATGCAGTTTGTCAGTTCACAGGAGCCTAGCCAGCATTTTGTGTAGTAAAGCCTTCATTGTGCTGAACAAACACAGTATTTTTTCAGCATTATGATAAGGGACACAGATATGAAACATACTGATTCAAGAGGAATGCCTGTGGCAAGAGGAGTGAAGTCTTAGGGCTAAGTTTATTTAGTGCAAAGAAAAATATAAAAATTTAGGAAGCTCTTTTCTTATGGCTTCAGCTTCCAACCTCATTTATAGTAAATTGGAAGAGTTTTTGATGAAAGACAGCGGGTAGTGTATGCTGACACTTTCCCTCCTCCTCAAAAATATGTATCACCAGCTGGTTTATGTGACCCTGATTGTTCCCATGAAGTCAATGGTAAAACTGGAATACTAAGCAAATATGGCCTGCATACAAGCACAACTCATGACATGGCTTGGAATCTATAAGCCAACCAACTCATGGCTTTCTTCTCTGCAAGAAGTCAGAGATGAGCAACTACCGTAAGTTGTATGGCTATCTCAAACAGACCATTTTATTCAGTGACATGATACAAATAACAGCATCATGCTAAAGGGTAGAGATGTTTGGTTTGAGTCATATTGTGATGCATTTCCATATTAAATTAATTTAGCAGCTCAGTTCTGGCAAATCACCAGTAGGTTACTCACAAGTATCAGACACTTGCTGTGTCCAGTTCTAGCATGATACCAAATGTTAAGAGAAAGTTAAAGCTCTGCTCAAAGTTGTATTTTAAAATTGAAGCAAAAAATTAAATCAGGTGTTTATTATATACAAACAGTAACTGCCCCAAAACACAGAGAAAAACCTCTCTGAACTTCCTAGACCTGATTGTCTAAGGACCATTTTCTGGAAGGTGCTAATTGCCTCCTAAGGGATGTGAAATACTCTCAAATCCCACTGAATTCAAGAACCCACTTGATGTATTTCAGTGAATTCCTGATGAAGTCAGCCCTCTGAGTTCTACAGACTCATGGGCTCTCAGCAGTATGCAGGATCATGTCGTACATGGACAAACAAAACAATGTTAGTACAGTGTCTTGGATGACAACCAGGGAGGTTATTAAGTGAAGAACATCAATTAGAATTTATGTAGCTGTACTGCTCATTTATAACTTCATTTTTTAGACACAAATACATCTTTAACTTTTTGCACTGTCTGTAGTCCCATCAATTCAGATATAGGGAACTATTTAATGTCTGCAACTCAATGCATCTAAATCCTTGCAGGGCTAATGCTAAATCCCAGCAGATTTAAGAGCAGGGACAAGACAGGTCTGCTGTTCTCCCAGTCACATAGACAACTGAACTTCCTCAGGAGCTGTTCCTGAAGCCCATTTTGTGGATTTTGATGGTTCAGATGCTGCTGAAGAGGCAGCTCAGCTATGCATGTAGGGATTATGTAATCACAAATAGTAAAATAAAGGGTAAACTCAGGGTTAAAAGTGCCCTCCCTTTGCAGAGCACTGAGATGGAACAATGTTTTTAGGGTATACATGAACCCTTAAAAAATACAGCAAGCACTTCTTAGTACCTCTCTGGAGCTTTTGGGACTTATCCTACTTACCCCATATTGGCAAATTTAGCTTTTCAACTTCACTGTGAAGTTGATCACTACATTATATTGGCAGCTCTTATCTATTACTGACATGTAACCATCTCTACAGTGAAATGCGGTAGCCTTTTCAAAGTGGCATTGCACACTCATGGGCAATAACAGGCATGCTTTACTGATCACAGATCATCAGATCCTCAGATTTACGTCTCACACAGAAGACCTTCAGATCTCCTAACACCTGATTCCAATACTGAATCAGAAGGAAAAACATTATCTACTGCATCACTAAGCTGTTCCTGCAGTGGTAAGCTTTCTTGGAGGTCTCTCTTCCAAATACTAAGCAGCCCAACCAGTCTTTGCTT
The DNA here is from genome assembly GCA_013398175.1 of Climacteris rufus. Taxonomy (NCBI): domain Eukaryota; kingdom Metazoa; phylum Chordata; class Aves; order Passeriformes; family Climacteridae; genus Climacteris; species Climacteris rufus. The sequence goes on from VZRZ01005884.1 coordinate 847,002, forward strand.
TAAAGATCATAGCCCAAGGTGGTGTGGCTGCAGGCCATAACTCTAATGAAAACCTGGTACAGTGAGTAGATTGTTCCTGGATCTCATTATAGGCAATTGTTCCACTACTTCTGCTGTTTTTAATTCCTAAACCTAATATTTACCTCTGAGCATTCAAAGTTATTTTGAATTTTATCTTGACAAATCACTAAGGGGTCCATTCTTCTTTCAATGTGTGCATTTAACTCTCATTAATGTTCATATGAGTTATGCACAGAGCTCAGCTCCAGCAGGTTTTTCCAGCAGGGCCTGAGTCCCAGCCCCTAGATGGTGTTTCAAAGTTTCTAATGCTTCTGAACAAACACAAAATTCTTCTGCCCAAATGGAGCAGAACAGTGCTTCCTCCCACCCTCCACTGTGACCTTCTGGTCTGCTACACATATCAGTGGTAAGGAGTCTGTCCCCTTTTTTCCCCCCATTTCCAGCCATGCTTATGTATGCGTACTGGGAATCTTGAGGGCATGATTTAGCAAAGAACTCATTCAAGCTCAGCGTTACAGAATCCTTGTGCAAGCTTTTACTGTAGAGTAACTGACAGTGTATTTTGTATTGAATCAGGCTCTAAATTATGCCTAACGTTCAGTTAACTGGAAAGGAAAACAAGCCTGGGCATATTGCACACCTTTTTGACATTCTCTGAGCTCTCTGGCAGTCTTTCAGTTATACTTCTCAAAGATACTTTTCCTTTTTTCTTCATATTCTTGACAAAATGTTATGTATCCCGGACTGAGCACATGATACCTAGAAACAAACAAACCCTGAAGGAATTAATTTTTAGACACAAGAACCTAAAGGTTTAATAGGTTGAGTGTTGTTCATACCGTATTAGCTTCTGTAGCATGAGTTGAGAGACTTAGCATAAAGGTTTTGGAAAATTATGATTTCCTGGGGCTTCTGCACCAACCCTTTGATACAGTGCAGGTTACTTTATCAAGCACTGACTGAAGCAATCTCAAAGAAAATGCTGGAAATAGAAGGGGCTATTTCGAAAGGTGCATTCTCCTCTGCCTGGTGAAAGGAAAATAAATCTCTTCCTAATAGAGAAGAGCTGTAGAAAACAGGCCTGGAAATACCAATGTCTGCATTACAGAGATCTCTGGATACTGTCATGAAATAGCCAAATATGTCGCTTCTACAGGTAGAGCTCACTGGAAAAGAATCATTCTTCCACAGATTTTAATGTTTTCTTTGAAGTTGGAGGAAGGAAGACGGGAGAATTACCCCCATTTTTGACAAAAGCCAAAACCACAGGAAGCACAATATATCTGAAATTAACTGTGCTGCAGGGAATGCTGAACTGTCTGATGCTGTCTGACATCATTTTGGTCAGTTTTAATGCTGTGGGTTGCAGAGAAGAATCAAATTGGAAGGAATGTTGTTGGTTCTGAGGCTTCCAGGGCTCACAGTCCTTTGTACTATCCGTGCTGAGAGTAAGGATGCAAGATTTCTAGTCCACTTGGCTCCCAACTTTTGGAACAGTGTTGGAGCCAGGCAGCCTGAACAGATTTCAGAAGTGGGAATCTGAAAGCTTTGGGATTCAATGTGATGACAGATGTCATCCTGCAGACACCTACAAGTTACAGTGAAAGTGATTTTCAGGCGTGCGGCAAGGGCCCTTCATCCCAAAAGCTCTGGTTTGACTTAGGTTGGCAAAACTTCCAGACAGATAAGTATCCACTACTGAGAACTTCAGTGGAAGGACATACAGCAGTCTGGGAAACTGGGCTTCCCAACAGCTCAGCAGACAGGCTGGCATGAAGCCAATCATGCTAAGACCTGCTTAACAGACAGGATGTCACCAGGTGTTGGTTGAAACACTCTGGGGACAATTTATAGATTTTGATAAACCAGCATTTTTGACAAGCAAATTTCACTGGAGAATTCCAAATGAACTGTAGTTTCCAGCAGTTTGAGATGGTTCAGATGTTGTTTCATTTAAACCAAATCTTTCTATAAAATGCAAACAAATGTCAATTACTATGCGTAACTATGTAATTGACTATGATGTCAAAGTTATCTCTTTGGGGGCATGGGTTACTAGCAGAAAACTAGTTTGTCAGTAAATACTGTTTGTTTTCTGTACAGAAGGTCAAGAGTTCTAGGATTTTGCCTCCTTTTCACTTCTTAAATGGAGCCACCTGGCTGGTCAGACAGTAAAGGAAGGTGTATGTGTGTAGTGGGGCGTAAGTAAATAGCTGCAGCCTCAAAGAGGGAAAGTGCTGTTGAATGTTGTGATTTGCACTCCTTCCTCGAGGACAGAACTAAGAATTTCATGCTCAGTTATAAGTTCTCAGTCAGGACAGCCTCTCTTGCATCCTGACAAGATGCAAGATCTAAACAAGCTACATAGCCCATATGTGTTTTTCTTGTGGAGATTTCAGTTTATCATATGAACAGAACCCAACGTGTTTCTTCTAATTCTCTAGTTCTGGGACAAAAAATGGCTCTGTGAGAGTCTGCCACTCATTTTTGCCCTAGTTTTTTTACTTGGGTTGCTTGTTGGGCTTTTACCTAGTAATATTTCAATGTCTCTTCTGTTTCTTCCCAGTTAACCAGGTTATGTTCTCGAGGTGCTTTTTGTCCTAAACCCTTAAGCTGGTTCCCTGAGGGCTTCCCATTTCCTGTCTCTCCAAATTGTGCAGTGATGCAACATGGTCATCATGTTCCTACTGGTTCCAGTAACAGCCTCTTTCTTAATCTCAGACCGACTTTCACTGTTGCATGGGAAATCTGGTGTTGATGTGTCTGATATTGCATCAGAATCTCCTATCTTATTCCATGTCCTAATATCTAATGTTAAACTAATGCACTAAATCAAACATTATGCCCTGCGGACAGGCAGTCCAATATAAAAGTCACACATTTACAGGCTTTCATGCTTAAGAAAATTAAATCATAGAATCATTTATTGGAAATAGAATCATGTTTTGGAAAAGACCCTTTATAGAAGAGTAAGAGCTAACAACTGCATCTGGATAGTAGCCGTCAAAATGTTATTTTTAATATTCTATATATTTTTATTTTTCTATCCTCTGTGAAAAATTATCCAGAGCTGGTACAGTGAAGTGTGCTTTCAGCAACGATGAGAGTGCCTTTGATGCTCTCAAATGACAGTTTTACCTTAGAAGGAACAATAACCAAGCTTATATTTTCACTAATTGGTGGCACCAGCGAGCTCTACAATTGGTGCAATATCTTAGTTTTAAAATAGTGAGCTCATTAGAGGCAGTAGGCTGCTTCCATTGGAACGGTTAACAAGCTTCAACCCAGAACATTTCTACATGCCTTTCCACCCCCTCAGAGACTGCCTTAGTCATCATAGCCTAGTAAGAAAGCAAGACAGATTGGTTGCTGAAATGTGAAGGAATTTTACCATTCCGTGGTATTGGAAGTATTGGAATTAACATATTATTATTGGATTCCAGGCCTTTATTACTTTAATGTCTTTATTTTGACTGTGGTTCAGAAAAAAGCATATCTGTGGAAGAACTTCTGGCTTAATACATAAACATAAAACTTTTAAGGGCAGTATGGTGGAAACATGCTTGATTGAGAGCTGTGGGCATTAATATAACTAATGAATTTAAACTTACTTCAGTACCCTGTATTTACTGAAACAACTTGAGCTAAGCAAAAGTTATATTGTCTTACACTGGAAGGAAACAATTGTTCATCGTATATATCACAGAATCATAGAATGGTTTGGGTTGGAAGGGACCTTAAAGATCATCTAGTTCCAATGTCCCTGCCATAGGCAGGAACATCTTCCCCTAGACCAGTTTCCTCAAAGCCCCGTCCAACCTGGCCTGGAACATTTCCAAGGATGGGGCATCCACAACTGCTCTGGACAGCTGGTACCAGTGCCTCACCATACTCTCAGTGAAGAATTTTGTCATAATATCCGTTCTAAACCTGCCCTCTTTCAGTTTAAAGCCATTTTGCCTTGTTCTATCAGTACATGTCCTTGTAGAAAGTCCTTTTCTGGCTTTCTTGGAGTCCCTTCAGGTGCTAGAAGGTGGTCCAAGGTCTCTCTGAAGCCTTCTTTTCTCCAAACTGAACAATCCCAGTTTTATGAGCCTGTCTGCATAGGAGAGGTGCTCCAGCCCTCTGATCATCTTTGTGGCCTCCTGTCAACTTGCTCCTGTTAGGTCCAGGCCTTTCTTATGTTGAGAGCTCCAGAACTGGACACAGTACTGCAGGTGGAGTGTCATGAGAGCAGAGGGGCAGTGTCACCTCCATGCACCTGCGGGCCACACTGCTTTGGGTGCAGCCCAGGACAGGGTTGGCTTTCTGGGCTGTGAGGGTGAATTGCTGGCTCATGTGGAGCTTCTTGTCAATCACAGTCCCCAAGTTCTTCTCCTCAGGGCTGCTCTCAATCTATTCTCTGCCCAGCCTGTGTGTTAGTGCTTGGGATTGCCCCAGTCCAGGTGCAGGACCTTGCACTTGGCCTTGTTGAACTTCCCAAGGTTCACACAGGCCCACATCCCAAGCCTGTCAGTGTCCCTCTGGATGGCATCCCTTCCCTCCAGCGTGTCAGCTGCACCACACAGCTCAGTGTGTCAGAACTGGCTGAGGGTGCACGTGATCCCACTGTCCTTGTCACCAACAAAGCTGCTAAACAGAGCCAGTCCCAATACCAACCCCCAAGGAACACCACCCGTTACTATTTACTGGATTCCACTTGGACATTGAGCTGTTGACCACAACTCTTTCAATGTGGACATTCAGCCAACTCCCTATCCATCAAGTAGTCCATCCATCAAATCTATTCCTGTCCAGTTTAGAGACAAGGATGTCATGTGGGGCAGTGTCAAATGGTTTGCACAAGTCCAGGTGGGTGACATCAGTTGCTCTTCCCTCGTCCACTGAAGCTGTAACCCTGTCATTGAAAGCCACCAAAATTGTCAGGCAAATTTGACTTTAGTGAAGCTATGTTAGCTGTCATCAGTCACCTCCTTATTTTCTGCGTGCATTAGCATAGTTTTCTGGAGGATCTACTCCATGCTTTTGACAGGCACAAAGGTGAGACTTGACTAACCTGTACTTCCCCAGGTCTTCCTTATTTCACTTTTTTAAAAATGGAGGTGATGTTTCCCCTTTTTCATCCAGTGGGAACTTTACTGGACTGTCACAGCTTTTCAAGTATGATGGAATTTTGATTTAGAATTCATCCCAATCACCCAGTGGAGCAACAGGAGCTCCTCACACCCCAGCCTGAGGTGGTAGATAGTCAGCTGAATCTTTCAGCTAGCTTGATGTAGGCCCATCACTTTCTGTATCCAGTATTACAAAGCCAGCAATGTACTTAGCTCCATGTCTAATCTAAGTTCAGATGACCAAATATTTTTCTAGAGATCACTGGGACAACTACTGGATTTGAAATAAGACACCAGAGCTTTTCATTTCAAGACCATTGTCCTCAAGGCTAGGAGGAGGATGTCTTGCTTAAATTTTCCTAATTAAGACAAGATGACACTGGCAGCTGAAAATGCTGTTAGGTGTCAATAACTGTAAAATCCAAATAACAAACTATCCAGTACTCTCCTGAAGAGAATTCTCAAGAGCTAATTTATGGAAATTTTAGATGATTGACTGCCTAACATCAATCATGTTATTTGGGTATAAAATCTGCTATATTCAACAAGTGCTACGAACAATTGCATTTGTACATCTCAAACATGTCTTGGGTATCTGGTCAGAGATTTAAAAAACAGGATTAGAAGCTCCACCTTTTCAGACAGTGTAGTTACTGATACTTGACTCAAGCACTTAGTAGAAAAATGTGCTCAGTACTCTGTTAGGTTACAGGACGATCACACAGGCTGAGCCGAACACAGCCTACTGTGTTTTGGGCTTTTGTTGATTGTTTGCTGCCATTGTATTAATATGATCTACACTGTTTCTGTGGGTACTGTTTCTGTGGGTGTGTAGACCTAGTTTTTTTTGCTGGAATCAGAATACGAGGTGTAAAAAGGTGACCATCTGAAATATGTTATTTCTATGCCACTGTGTGCCTCAGTGGAAACAGAAAGGATTTGGATTACTTGTCTGCTGTTTTCTGTTCCTTGCCTTGAAAGAAAGAGGAAGGTAGCATGGTCTGTGTCCTCTGCAACCACAACCTTTTCTAAATGCTTTGGTGTGTTATTGTAACTTGCCTTTTTCCCTCTTAAAAGTCTCTCTACATTATAAATACCAATAAAATGTTAGTAGAAAAAAAACACATAAAATGCATGTTATTTGTTTTAGACGTCTGCAAGATACAGTCAGTGTAGGAGGCTGGAATTTTTTTACAAGGGGGAGTATTATTTTCACTTTTTAATTTCACATTGACCAATATTTTTACTTTGGGTAAAATAAAAACATACATTTTCCTGAGCCTTTACCAAGATAAATTTTCTGAACATTAGGCATTCCAGCATATATAGCCAACTCCTCCTGAGAGGCCAATGGATAGATCCGTTTGCTTTGGAACATGGTTTTCTCCCTCTCTTGTCAGCTCTTGCCTGTGTCAGCAATGTGCAGTATCGTGGACAAAGCAAATCAAAGCTTTAAAATGGACTGGTCCTTGCTGCTTTATCGTGTCTTCTGTCCTATCATGGTTTAGGTCAAGAATTGTGGTCAAGAGGAAATACTGACCTTTTTGCTCTTTGCATGCTGGGGAAAAGGTGAGCAAAATATGTTGGAGTGTAGCTGTTGCATGTACCCCAGGGTGGCAGAGATGCCAAGGCACTCTGGTAGGGTAAGGAATGTTGGAGTGGAAAGTCAGCTGATCAGCTCGATCCCTTCTTTCCATTCCTGGCAGTGAGTCACTGTAACCATGTTGTTAAATGAAGTCATCTGTTACCTCTCCTCCAAGCCATATGATTAATACATCTCATAACAAGCAGATCACTGCTCATTATTCCCCAATGTTCTCAGATGCTTCTCTTTTATTTTTCCAGAGGTATCTGAGCCATTTGTAGAGCACTGGGGTTGCCAAGTAGGCCAATTGTCTTGCAGAGATGGTGGTTGGTGTGCCATCGGAGCCCCAGTGAAATCTTTGAACAGTTTATTTATGAATGGGATATATTCATGTACATTTGAAAGAAGAAAAATACTTCACTTTGTATCTTGACTTACATATTTAAAACTTACTTGAGTAAGTTTTGTAAGTTTGTATTTTTGTATATTACTGTGCACTGCTTGAATGACACTGTAGGGGAAAACTATTCTCTCTCCTAGAATTTTGAGGGCATTAGTATTTCTTAGCTCTGCAGTTTTCACAATTAAAGATGCAAACAATAAAAAATCTTTTACCCTAGCAGATTTTTATTGCTGTTAACATACAGTTATATGATATGCATAGATAGAGCTTTTCATCCAAGGACCTCTCAGTATCTTTAGAAAAATATATCACAGTAAGTTATAAAGAATTCCTACTCTAGGACATTTAAGTCCTATGCTCTTCTTATGAAAGTTTTCACAGTGAAATTGTTTGAAACTTTATTCATCAGCCTGAATAAAGACTAAGGTAGGAGCTGAGCCATCTGATTTTCATTGTAGCCTGTTATGTAACAGGGTTGTGTAAACCTTCCATGGATAATCTTCCACAGGCAGTGTGATGTTCTTGACAGACTTCCAATTTTTTCTTATTTTACTGATAGCAATAGAGCAGTTTTTACCCTTATAGACCAGCTTTAATCTTTGTTTAAACTTTTACTGAGAAGTTGAATTCTGCTCTGCTAGGGAAGCAATGATTTAAGCATCTTATTCATTAAGTTTCCAAAATTCATTATAACCCTTTCTTACTTGTTCAGAAAAATGTCAGTTCTGTAGAATACGTGATGACTGCCATTGCATTTGGGTCACAAAACTTGCTGCTATTATTTAAACTTATTGGTAGTGCTGAACAGTGCATACTTTGTCTAATTGCAAGCTGCTGTGGAAATGTACTCTGACTTGCTCTTACAACTGCATTTCATGAACTGCTCAAAGTTTGAGTCCCTGCAAACTAGCCTCAGTGTGTTGATTATCATGTACCTGTCTTAACCTTCTGTATCCTGTATAGCCAGGCTTTCACACATGTTCTCTCAGGGAGACTTTGTAGTCTGGGAAATTCTCTGTAGATTTTTATTAATAATGTTCCTCCTCTTTGCTATATATTCTAGTGAATTAGTTACAGATGCTAGCATTGAATTTATCACTTTTGGTTTCAGAGTTTGTCCATTTTGAGATTAACAGAACAGTTTATCTTTTGAGTAAGTCTATCTGCTTTTGTTTAATTTGTTTTGTACTATGGGTTTTTTCTTTGAAATTCTACAAAGTATAGGCTTACTTATTTTTAATAAATATATGGCTCTGGAGTGTGAACGAAAGGCCCAGATGTCCCCTCTACATGGACTGCAACAGATTTTTGGATTCGCCTTTAAAAAAACCTGACATTAAACCATATGGAATTTCTATAGTAATTTTACAGGTAAGATTGCTACTTTGGCAACTGTTTTTCTCTTATGATTATCAAAATATATTATTTGGGAATTTACAGTGAAAGTGTGTTTCAAAATATTGTAGCACTCATTTTTAAATTCTTGAAGTCAAGATCCTAAGGTGACTAGCAGCTTTCATACCAAATCAAATCAAATCTGTAGTGCAGGGCAAGCACTGAGTTCTTCTGTATGATGTAGCTAAGCAAGTCTTCATGTGTGTGAGAAACAGTCTCCATTAATGGCTAAAGTACTAGCATCTGCAGCATTTGGAGGAGTGGACTGTTTCTCACAGCCAAAAGAGTACAAAGGAGGGTCTGAATTACAGTCCACATAACAAAATAACCCTTCTCCGTTGTGAACATTTTGAATGTATAATTATGACAGCAGATAGTTTAATGTTCACCTGCTATTAGCTGGTTACTGATTCTGCTGTGTGGACTTGCTTGCTTAGCAAATTGTAAAAATACAATCAAAACAAAGAAATGGAGCTGCCTCCACTCTGGGAAGGACTTTAGATTTGTCTCTGTCAGTGATCCATGGCAGACACTTGAGATAACAAGTGTCTTCATTTGTCCTACATTAAGAAGGTGTAGGATGATTTTTCTCCCTTGCAGTATTGAATGTCTTGATAATACATAGTGTTCTGGGATTGGTTTAAATTTGGAAAAAAAGAGTTTATTATCCTTTTAACAGTGCTTTTAAAACTCAGTTGTGATAACTGGCTTTTTTTGTTTGTTTCTGTAGAAGTTTTTTGGGTTTTGTATCTTGAAAAGTTTTTTGTCATTTATTTCGAGTGGCTATAAATGGTACCAAATATTTTGAATTCCCTAACTTTTAACTTGATTAAGGATTTTTTTGCTCTTTATCATGACAGAAAAAAAATCATTTACTTTGTCTGTGCCGTTCATTAGCATGCTTCCAATGTCCTCATCTTGTTCATCTCCCTTCTAGACTAAATAATCTGAATCTTTTCAGAGCATCCGAACAGTCTGATTGTTGTTCACTATATCTCATTAGTTACCCAACACTTTTTTTCCTTTCTTCTGGCAGTTGTAGATTTTACTGAGGTTTCATTTGCTTTTTTTAGGTCTTGGTCTTGACTAAAAAGGTTTGCATTTTCTATGTTGATGTACATTGCCGTTGTGAACAATTAATTCCGTGTCCCTTTGCATAGCTGTTTGTGATGTCTCAGGGTATCATTATTGTCCTCCTTTGTCCTTGGATAAATACCCTTCCACACCCTGCAGATGCTGCCATCTCACTGCTCCCGGACCTCCCAAAGCATTAACAGGCAACGAAATAGAACATGAGCCCTTCAGTTAGCCTTTAGCTGTACAGAAAATTGACCTGAATGCCATGCTCAGCTTTCTGCTACACAACTTTTTACCCCAGCAATATATGTCTTCCTAACTACCTGGCTTCCTTAGCACCTTCTCGTGAAGAAGCTTATCACATGCTCTTTCTGCCTGGAGTTACCTTGTGTCAAGCAGCTCTCCTTACCTTGCTGTGGTAATGACAGAGATGTGATGAATCACAGGGGATTAAGTGAGACCTAGTTTGCTGTTATTTGAATCAGTCTACTAAATTCACCTGGTCAGGTATGTGATGAGTGACACAAGACTCTAATTCCTTGAGCATTCTGAGATGTCAGTTGTGCACTGAACAGACAACATTCCCATGGCCCGACTCTTTTGGAACAGTACCTTTCTCATGTAAGAGCTTGTCTTTTGCCAGAAGCCTGGCCAATTTATACTTAAGATCTTCTGAACTTTTGGTGTAATGTCATCATCTGTGCCTGATGACTCATTGTTTTTTTAATTATGAGTTTGCTGAAGAATCTTTTCCCTGACACCTCAATTTCCCAACATGTATCATCTTTATTAGCTGAGCATAGAGGAAGAAGCTTGGATCGTGGTCCCCACCTACAAATCTCTATTAAATGCCTGGGAACATTAGGTTTTAAAGTGTGCTCTGAAGGTCATGATATTTTCTAATAAAACCAAATTTAGAGATATCGCAATCCACCACAAGTAGCAATATTTTTCTCCTCAAATTCTGGTCCTTTTTGTCAGTTTAGTAAAAGTAGAGCAGTATGTTTGGTTCTTTTTCCTACCCTTTTCTCAATTTTCCAATTTACATGGTAATTTGGTAAATGGGCCAAATAAAATTTTGTGGATAGGTCCCATTTTTGTTCTCATTTGTCACTCAAGAAAAAATTTAAATTTTGGTTGATAAGTCACAACTTTCCACATAAAATTTTATATTGAAGTAATAGGATTCAGCTTTCATTACATTTTCATCCCACAATCACCTGAAATCCCATTTGTTCTGATAAATTTGCTTTTGAGATATGTGTTGTATATTTATTTTGCCACCTGTGACATTTTTTGCAGGAACTTTAAAGAAAATAACAGTAAAAAACCCCTAGTGAATGGGATTTGAAGAGTGCCAGGCTTACAGTCCAGGGAGGGCTGTACATAGCACCATTAAGGTTAACAAGAAGAAGAATTCTCTGGTGGAGACTCTAATAAATGTAGTTGCGTGCTGTAATAAAGAGCACATGAAAATGGACGTGGTATAACAAAATTATTCATAAAGAGAAATGCAAAAAGTTGTCATGCTGAGTGGTTACATGCAGTTATGTGGAGCACCAACAAGGGTATCACTAGAAGCTGAGTGCTGGGGTACTCGTAGATGTTTTCTAACTAGCATAGAGTGTAAACTGTTTTTATCTTAGAGTATACAGACAAAGCTGGAGTTGAAAGGGTGCTAAATCTTTCTACTGAGAGTTAATAATTCAGAGCCAAATGGCAATAACAACTCATGTAGGTCAGTGTAACAAACACAGCAACTTGAAGATGTTTGATGGAAGGTTTTCAGGCTACATATTTTACTGGTCTGTCTCCTGGATTCTTTTTGATACAGTATTATCACATTCTCACCCTGTGCTTTATAAATAATCAATGAAATGTGTGCATGTGTGTGAATGTATGTGCACGCAAGTGTTAATGAAATACAGTGAGCAAACTGAAATACTCATCAGAAAGGTTTACTGTGGAAGCAAGGAGCTCTTCCTAAGCTGCTACTGTAACATTTCGAACTGTAGTGTTAGAAAACTGGAGGCTGAAACTCTGCTCATATTCCAGAAGTACAAAATGTCTAGGAAGTGCAGTAATTCAGAGAGTTGGCTAAGCGTTGTTCCAGCAACTCATTGAGCTAAAACATCATTTACCCACAACATCAATATGATCTGAGTTTTATACTATCATTTAAACATTTAAACAGCAACAGATTTACAGCACAGACTCGAGATATGGCTGTAACTAATACTGTAACAAAATCAATAGACAAATGTTTTAGTGAAGGGCAGTCGCTGCTGTTCTCACTGATGTGTTTGTGTGCATAACGCAGTCACACCAATGTGCTTTAAATTCAGCTCATAGGAAGGAGTTTTAAGCTCAGGGATTTAAAGCATTCAGACTTCTTCAGACCAAAATCATATCAAGATATGGCTAGGAGTATCAGTGGCCATGTCTAGAGCCAATAAAAATCTGTGGAAGTGTTTTTCTACTGAAATTGGCCTTTGGGGATTTGCCTTTGAGATTACATCTAAATTGAAGTAGTGAGCCAGTTCTGCATGTGGTGGAAGCAAGAGGGCTGCTAATACCAGAGCTCCTCAAGAGCTCTGCAGATTCTGCCAGGTTAGTTAAGATGTTTCTACTGCACTTAGACTTCCTAAGACATGGAATGATGAAACAGTTTGTACTGTTTCATCAGTGCCTCACATCTTCAGAAGTTGATTTTAGTGGTCATGGTGCTCAGTTGGGATAGTATAGCTACTTGCTTTCACATTTCAAGTATTTACATCAATCACCATAAGCATTTTGTCACCTCATAACATCCTGGCTTTAAAAATACATATATAGAAACAGGAAAAAATGGTAAAAGCTGAAAGGGTGGACAGAATCTCTGACCTGCAGCAAAAAAGGTCTGTGTAAATATCAAGCATAAAAATTATAACTTGGAGCATTTACCTCCAGAAGTTACAATGTGTTGAGTGTCTTTGATCCACACACCTCAGTCATTAAAGTTACTAAATAGGTTTTTCTTTGTATACAGATCTTTTACCCTGCATTTATGGGTTTAGAGTGCCAACCTAGAAATAAAGACTTATATTGATTTTTATTTTGAGATGAACATAGACTCTAGTATTCAAAGTCTATTTAATGAGAAACCAGTTGTCTTTGTCTTTTATTATTTTCCCCAGATTAGCTACCGAGGAACAGAGTCAAAAGTAGAAATCATTAAGTAAATTTAAGAATTAAAATGTTGTTCTCTCACCTTAACAAGGAATTGCAATGAACAGTTTCCATGTGAAATAGGGATTGAAATAATTTGATTTGCTTCTCAATGGAGAGTGTTTGTGCATGCAGCTGAGAGGAACAGGTAATTTAAGCTAATGTACTTTAGTCTACCTTTAGAACTGGCTGAAGGCACACGCATGAACTGTTTCTATTGTTCAGCTGACAAGTCATAACTTGTGAAGTTATAGGAGTGCAATTACTTTTAAGCATGAGCCTCTATACTAAGATATTAATCTGAGGCGCTCTTCTAATTGCCAAAAGTAATAAGTTTGTTCACGTGGAAGAGGTATCTCTTGTTGGCAGAGGACAAAAGGGTTAATGAGGAAGTGATGCCAAAAAACAAACCCACATGTTGCACTGGGAAATGTTTCCGCAATAGTGTGTCATTGTTCGGGTGAGGAAATGTCACGTGCAGCTTCAGACTATTTATACTGCCTAAAATCAATTTTGAAAAATGTAAGCACTGGCCACAGTGGGGCCCTAGCAAGGATTTGAAATAAACCTCCCAGGAGGAGGATGTAATTATTTTCTCTTAATATCTAAAATATCAGGTTTAAAGGGAGAGGGTAAAAGCATTCATTCAGCACAAGTGCCTCAGTGTGTTTATTGAATGGAATCACACAGTCTGGAGGCCAGTACTGTGCTGCCTCACATGCCTGCTATCCCACTAATTTTGCTGGGATTAGAGGGGGTGTAAATGAGTGCAGAATTTAGCCACGGGATTCTAAATCCACTTTGGCTGAGAAACCACACGTGGGCATGTGTTCACCTTCATGCACAGACACACACAGTCTGCCTTGCACTGCTGCAGGTGGAGATTGCTGTGGTATGTTTGTGGGGTGGGGTCCCCATGGCAGGAATGCCAAAAATCTTTTTAATGTTATTCACCTCACAGAAGTTGTAGCTGGCCTTGACACTGGTATTTTTGTCTTCAAGATGTATTGCTAATTTTAAAACTAGTCAAATGTGCTTAGTTGAAGAAAGCTGTGTTGCCTTAGTACTTTTCATTGCATTTGTCAGTTTCCACCTGTCAGCCAGCTTGATCATATTCAAATGAGATATCCACACACCAGCTTCTTTGAGCAGCAGTAAATGACCATGGAGGGCTGAACAGGAAGAACATGTAAACTCTTTGCACTGCTGAAAGATATCCATGGGTCTTTTATTCAGGAAGGTACACTCACAGAGGCTGCTATTGATGGAATGTTCTTCTTTCCACCTAGGGACAGATGCAAAGCTGAACCCTGTCCATTTGTGGATGTAAAACCAAAGTGAAAGTCCCATCCAGAGAGGTTCTTCAGTTGCTCTGAAGCTCTGTGAAGGCTGAAGGTAGAAGGTCAGAGTGAGACTTCCTATCTTGAGAATTGCCATAGTGTCTTATCCCTTAGCGATGAGTACTTGATCTTGCAAAGTAGTGGAAATTATTAAAAATTATTTCCATTTCTCTTTGCCATCATTAGTAGAGAGTTTGTATTCTCCTGCTTTTGGGAGAATCGACAAGCATAGGGTCTGGGCATCTGTGTGATGTTAGGGTGGCCATGTCAAAATTAAGGTCAGGGCCTGAGTTCAAATTTCAGAAATATCCAGGTAACTGGAATTCAGATGCCATGTTTTACTCTCCTCCCATCTCTGATTTTACTCAGATATAGTAGGAGCAGAACAAAACAAGCCAGGTCTGTTCAAGAGAGGAGATTTAAAAGCAAAGATGTGAGATCTACAGGAAGGATTGCTGCTATCTCTGGGTCATATTGTGTCATTGATTTTTAGTGTGATCTCTTAACTGATTCCAATTGGGACTTAGACTTAAAAATTGATGATACAGTATGGCCCTATGTAATGAAGAGTAAGAGCTCAGGTTTGCTTGCAGTGATGTAAATCCTGAGTCACTGCACTCAGCTGGAGTTGGGTCACTTGTGCTGGAAGAGCTTAGAGCCTTGTCCTGTGGGGTCAGGGAGGGTGTGGACCCCACAGCACATCAGCAGCTTCAGAGCATCCGCCCATCTGCACCCTCTCTCCCCTCAGCCAATCAGGTAATGAAGGCAGCTTACCTCTCTATGAAAGAAAGATAAACAAGTATTGAAGTAACCACAGGATAAAAGCATGCACAGAGGCGATTACAAGAGAGCAGCTTATGCACTGCAAACTCACATCCCGTGTTACCCTGTGGTAACTTGCTTGTAAGCTGGTTCTTTCTGAACATAGTACCAGAGAGCAGACTGCAGCCCTTTACATCACCCTAATGACTGTTTCTCAGAAAATATTTGCAGCCTATTAAGTTCTTTCAAGAAAAAAGAAAAGGGGTGGGCTAAAGAAAGTCTTCCTTCTGTGAATATTTTCCTTAAGTTTTGAAGTAAGGGCAGCCTAACGGTTCTTACTATTTAGTATGTAATAGTACTTAAACGTAGTCCAATTGCTATCCTTAAGATTCCAGCTTCTGTCTGCTAGAATTTGTTGTATCTGTCAATAAGAACATTGCAGTAATAATTAGAGTGGTGCCTGCTGATACCTCTGTGGTTAACATTTGTCATTAGTTTTATTATAATTCCATGTTTATTAGTTGTAACTTGGACAGAAAACCTGCTCTTTAAGATGAATGTACCCATATAATTATAAACTATTGCTTTTTTTTTTAAAATCCAGGCATTTTTACATTTACAAAATGCCAAAAATGAATGCTTAGGAATGGTTTACAGTGTAAGAAAGCCTTTTATTATTTTTATTTGATCATTTAAAAATCCCGTTGTTTGCCAGAATTCCACTAAGACCAACAATGAAACAAGTTAACACCTCAGATGCTGGGATACAATAAACTACAAAATGGCCCCAAGCATGCATTTCTTTCCAGAAATCTTCAAATCTTGACAAATGCATGGAAATATTTCTTGGGAACATACTGTGCTATTGGAGATACTGAAACCCACAAAACAAGAACTGACTTCAACTTTCAAGTATATCCCTGCAACTCAATGAACTACATTCTAATTAATGCTGTAATTTGGCCCAGAAGATTTAGGGCAATGGCTGAACCTTTTGGTTAACACATAACTGCACTGAGCCATTGCATGAGTCTCAACCCTGTTTTTTGTCTTACAAATCATTGGCCCTGAAATACCTATTAAAGGCATAAACGGGTAATTTATAGATGAAGGGCCAAATTCACCAGTGCTGGGTCTGGAAGATATAAATAACACTTTCTTGTTTCAGCATGGCTCATTGCACTCTGCCTTCCTTTGGTGTTTTCTGATGATGGAAGGAGATTAATTTAATTTGTGGTTGGGATTTCATATGAGCCTTGCTGTTAGTGGCTGCTGAATCAGTGCATTCCTCTATTACTCTGGTCATTTACTGCTTGGCTGTCTAGCACACATTTTGGGCAGCTGTGGTACTTTCATTCCTCTACTGCCACCACTGAACAGGGCACTGGGCTTTGGCATAGACTGGTAGAAGCTGACATAATTTTGGTTTGAATTTGTTCTGGAATTTTAGGTTAGCATTACATTTGTTCCCTCTGATCAGTACTACTAACAGACTGACTGCCAGTCTTCTAATCAAAACACTACTTGAACACATATATTTGTTTAGATTAATAATGTAATCAACCAATTGTTGATCAGGAGAAAAGTCTGTGCTAGAAATCAAAATTGTGTTTTGATTCGGTTATATTGGAATATTTATGGAAAAATGCCTTTGACCAGAAAAAATATAATAAACTACATATCTCATTAAACCTTAAAAAAATGGACGTGCTTTATGTTGCTTCCAAAGAGCAGATCATAATCCAAAAGTATCTGGTCAATGCTGATGGATAAATGGGCACAGTACTTAAAACACTGGGGAGCCTTGAGGCAGGAAATGATATTCATTTATAGGTATTGGTGCTTCATTAGGAAATCATAGCTGTGAACCAAGATTTTACTAGTTCTTGTAATGTAAAAATCTGATTACTTTGATTCTGTTCATTGGCGACTTTTCAACTAGAGGCTTTAGCAATAAATTTGTACAAAACAGAGACTGTTCAATTTCAAAGCTACTCCAGGAAAAAAATGCACCTCTGCTGGTGTTTTGTATTAAAATTTATGCCATCTATCATTCTAATAGATTTTCTCTATGATTTGTCCATGATCTCATGAGTTCAAAATACTATCTTTTCTCCTTGATATTGCGCTTTTTAGAAAAGCAATCCGTTTTCTAGTTCTCTCCTTTGAAGCAGCTCATAGTGTGAGAGGTCCAGCATCAAGAGTATTTAGACTAAACCATGCAGAAACCCCAATGGAAGTTGGCAGGTAAGCACAGCATCAGCTCTTAAAAACTAAAAAACAAACCAAAATGTTTTAGAGGACAAGAGGGGGTGACTGAATCCTTTTTATGCATATGAAAGCAAGTAAGATCAAGCTTTGCATATCATGTACTCTGATATTCCTAATTAGAAAAAAAAAAGTTAGCATATTTGGATTAATTTTCTGGAATCCTTGAAATCCTATCCTTGGAGTAAATGTAATAAGGTTACCATAATAATTGCCATTCTGCTGTGATGTTACAGAACAGCAAGTTACATGCACTTTCAGTGTATGCACATACAGGTATTTATGTGGACTTTTTCTCCAAATTCGGAAGAGACTTTATACCAGGACATGCTCCCTACCTTTCTGCAAGGAATTACCTTTTTGTATTATATGTAAACTTTTAATTTACTTCAGAAATCAAATTTATAGTGTAATTTGATGAGGTATGTTGTATGTAGCACTTCTCAACCAGTGGTCTTTCAAAGAACCAGCAAGCAGCAAAGGGATGGTCCCTACTGCTGGGCTGTAAAAAGAGATGCTGTATTTCTCTCAGCTATGAGGAGATGCATGTGCTGTGTTTCTAGTTACTTAACTGCATGATAAAAAATAACCTATATAAACATCTCCACAGATTAGTTCTGTACCTTAAACACTGCTCTCTTTTGTCATGGATGAAAAGGAAACTGCCCATGGAAGTATGTTTCGCAGTGTAAACGTAGGTATAGCACACAAGATCGAACCTATGAATGTATCCATCGTTTTGAGTTATTATAGGGGCACAGCTTAACTCACTGAAATTAGGTACTCTCAGTCCACATTAGTAAGATGCCTGAAAAGCCCACATTGTATGTGAATAGCTTAGCTCAGGGCAACCCACATAAAGTGACACTGTCCACACTGTGAACTTGAACCTTTTTCTTATATGTGACAGAGGATGCAGGACTGTACATGTTCCAGTCTCCATTTTAGATGGATACGTATGCCAGCAGTATTGCAAGTACCTTGTACAGTCTGTCTCCATCACATTATTTTTAGCCCTAGTATGTTGGTATTCATTATCCTACATAAGAACAATAATTATGTTTTTATAAAGTTTGCAAAATAATGTGCCAGCCAGACTGGGATTATTTATACAGACCACATAGTTATAGAGTTTTTGTGTATGCAAATAAATCAGAATAATACCTTTTCTGTATGTCCATATGTGTGTTTTATTTTTTTAAATACAAGAAATATAAAAAAACGTGAGAGCTATAAGAATGATTAGATGTCTTATAAAAGGTTTCTTAGTGCTGCTGCTGACCTTCTCAGTCTGTTCTGCTTTGCTTTGGTATGTTTAACTGCCCCAGGAGGTCATTATGAGACAGTGGTGACTGTTTTGTCAGGTCTTATTGTTTAATTAGATCACAGTTTATGTCAAAATTCTAAAATTCTTTTGGCACATGCCAAAATTTTCACAGTTTTTAGTTTTTAAGTTGAAATATTTCTCAAACAATAAGCAGCAGCTACAAGGGAGTAGACAAATTTATTTAATATTTACAGTGTGCACTTAAAAAATTGTGCCTTGGGTTAAATTCATTGAAATGTGACATCTTATTTTCAAGAATATCCTACGATTAGTCCCTTGAAACTTGTATTGACATTAATATAAGCCTTAAGAAATAGTCCTGGCAAGGCTCACATTATCTATAGTAAAGCTAATTTTTTCTACTGATCCTGCCTCCATTCATCTGAAATGGTATAAGATTGTATAAACAAACCCTCATCTACAGAATTAGAAAATGATGTTTTTGATATGCCTTTCCTGCCCTTGAAATTATATGCCTGAAGTATGCAATCTGTGATGTACTATGTTCCAGTAATGGTAAGATAATTGGTACAAATTTGTAGGCTAGAGGTAAATGCCAAACAGCCATACCACAAATTTGTTGTTTGGATGATCTACTTGTTCCTGAACAAGGCTACCTACCTATCTTTTCCTTTGCCATATTTAATTAGAAGCCATTGTAGAAATTAGTGGAAAAGCGGTGTATTACTCATTCCTCAGTATCCTAGTCAAGAATAAATTTTCAGTTGTCACATTCTTATTCATCTTGTACAGAGCCAAATCAATTAGTGCCTTTGGAAAGATGCAGTGCTCAAACTGAGCCAAGAATGATGATGTTCAAAGGATCAAAACACTAAATGACCTCATACAGGTCCTGTGTTCTGGAAAATGTAGCTGTTTTTTCCAGTTTTCTTGTATGGCCTGATAAAGTGTATTATCTCTCTCAAGACACTTGGTGTCTCTTAGCAAAATAAACCCAAAAGGCCCAAATCTCCCTCACAATTAGTAAGGCTATTCTGTGTCTTGATTCTTCAGTGTATGAGGCAGGAAATCATACAAGCTTTGGGAGGGGGTAATTTATTTCTCCAGAACTATTGCCCTTCCATATCTCAGTATCACTATTCTCTAAGCATTTCTCTGTTGAATATTTATAGTGAATGACCCCACAGCCAGGGATTGCCGTGAGCACTGTAGTATATCAGTGCTAAGGCATTTGATAGAGCAAGGTCTGTGCTACACCTTCAGAGCAAGCCACTATCATTGTCCCTCCCCATGTAACACAGGAGCTGAATTACTCACAGAGACAGATAAATGACAAATGTAGAACCCAGACAAGAGCAAAAGCTGATGTAAAGTAGGGACTAATTACTGCTGCAGTTGGGAGTAAAGCCCATGAGTACAGCAGATATAAAATGAGGCTGCTCCAAACAGGCTGGAGCTGCTTTGGAGTGACTCTGGGACGGAGAATTGGCTTGAGAACCCTGATTTCTCCTACTTTGTCTTCCTTGAAAGGAAAGTGGCAAAAAATAGTGACTGATGCACTGAGGAGAGGTCCAAAGGTGACTGTATGGTAGCCTGTGGTTTGGGTTTTAAGTTTCTAGCACTCATGAAAGCTGTGAGCCCTCATCATGAAGGTAGTAAAGTGAACAGTGTTTATGCCAAGCACAGTCATGAGGGTACACTGTAAAAACAGGGAACAAGAAATGTGTTGTACTCACCTTAATGAGGCATATTCTCAGTCATAAACAAGATCTAAACCTACCTGAGGTCTGAAGAGATAATCACCCCAGGCGTGAAGTTGTCTCCATTTCCCCTGCCCCATATTTGGGGGCAAGGGGCACTGGGCAAGCCAAACCTGCCCTGAAAGTACCCAAGATTCAGTCACTCATTTGATATGCTCAAGGCCTGTCCACATCACTCATTTCCTGGCAAATTGCTTCTACTTGAGTAATGCTGCCCTGTTTTATCTGAAATGGGCTGGAGCTAAGCTGCACACCTCCCCAGGATCAGGCGCAGGCTCAGTCGTGCCTCCTGTCATGTTAAACTTTCCCCATCCTGGAGAAATTTTGCAGCCCTCTACTGTCTGGGTAGAAACTTGCAGATACATTTTGTCAGCAGTCCCTCTGGGTCTGCATTCAGCATATTTTCAGCCTGGCCATTTGTTTTCTAGACCTTCTCTATTAACTCATACCCAGTGGTAGCTTTTGATAACTGCCCCAGTTGCCAGCCTTTCCTCAAGTATGTTCCTAGGAGGTGTATCAAGCTGAATTTCACTAATATGTTTGTTGTCTGTAGTGTATGCTTATGGACAAATTCCCTAATTGCTCAGTTTCTGTGTAGCACATAAAAGCCATCTCATAAGGTATCCTCAATTTACTGTGTTGACTTATAGAGGCTAGAGAGAAAGCAGAGAGGAGCCTTTCACCCTCATAGCTCTATAGAGAAGATCATCCTGTTAACTGCATAGTTGGGGATAGGGCCAACTCTCTGAGGATAAGCATGTCCCGTGCTTTCCCATGCCTCAAAGCATGAGGAAAAACAGATTCACTCTATATGTGAAAGGGGTTTTGAAAAAAATGTTCAGGAGTGCGAACTGTTTCCTTGCTATAAGGCCTAACATTTGTATCTCATTCACAGAGGAAAGGATAATGCCCTTCAACACCACAGCTTACAGGTTGAGAGAAAACCTAGCTCAACCTTGAGCCCATCTCTCAACTCATAAAGAACTCTGTTTCACATGTGATTAATCTGCCTTTTTCTCCTTCTATACCATTTTGCTCAGCTCATGTAAAGGTTTTCTGTTTATGGTTTATGTTACTATTTTATTATAAATATTATGTGGGGGATAAGTATGTATATTGTGTTTCATGCATTAACAGAAGGAAATCTCTGCTGTGAAATACTGGCAGTGTAATACAGATTCTGTAGAATGAGAGGAATCTGATTTTTTTTTTCATTTCAGATAAAAACAAATGTGGTTAATAAGGCATCTAGATCATTTTTTTAAAAACTTATATTGTCAAATTTATTTTGACAAAGTTTTAAAAATTAAATTGATAAAATTATGCCATGTGACAATATTTATACTCAGAATCAATATGTGTAGTAGTATGTTTCAGGTTGAGTTCACAAGGCTGAAACTGCTTTGTAGCAGATACTACAGCGCCACATGACTCTCCTTAAAAACAGCATTGACAAGCAAACGGATGCTGTTTGTGGTGTTAAAAGAGCATATTGTGTACAGATATTTGTAAAGAAAGTACATGCTTAAATTATTACTTAGTATTCAATTATTAAACAACTCTCAATTATAATTTACAATTGGAACTTTGGTGCTAAAATGCTGTGTTAGATAGGAGCAATGTGCAGTTATGGTTCCTCATAGTTATCCATAAGCTCTTTTCAGAGAATTATCTCACATCAGCTCTCCCCACAAGCAAGTGATTACCTGAATATCTGTGGATTCATTGTGTCTAACACACAAGCTCTCATTGCCAAGAGCCCTTTTTAGGTACTAATAACACCTTCCCAAAGCATTATGTGATATTTGAGGCCTGCTTATGGTATTTTGAGCTTTCCCAACAAGATATTTTCAAAGCTCACTCTTTGCATGTTTTGTGGCACTGTAACTGGAAGGGGGCTGTGTTTATGGTGCAGACATTAGCATAGTGGCATACTGATGTGAACATGGCCACAGTGTGTGTAGTGAAGTGACAGCATGTCTCAGCACCATTTTGACTTTGGAAACTACTCCTGTGCCCACTGTTAGGGACAACAGATTGCTTTCTGATGGAGGGTACTGGGAGTTGCTGCCTCAGGTTGAACTAAGGTGCAACCAAACCTGCATTCAAGGAGGCTCTCTTGACCCTTGCCTGGTAGGCCAGGGTCATATGGAGAAAACTCCATTAAATTTGATCTAGTTTGGCCTGCACATGCTGTGATATATGATATTTATATATAGATCTCCAGCAAGTAAGATGCTATTTAAGCTGATGGCAAGTGGATAGAAAAGATGCTGTACCATCTTCCTCTCTTTAACTTTGAGTCTCACCAGGTTTTGTTCCCCTCTGCCTAGACAGTGGATTGCAGATGGAGCAGTTGCCTGACATATATATAAAGAAAATTCTTTCCTGTTTCATTTTCAACAATGCTGTCAATATGTTCTTAAAGCTTCTTCTATTAACACAGTGTGTGATGGCTTTCTCTGCTCTCTCTGCCTTTTCTATACATGCTCTCTTGGCTCTTTGTAATCTGCAAACTCCAGTCATTTCTGTGGCTGTATGTATTATAGTGATGGATTGGAATTAGGTGTCTAGCCCACACAAACCTCATTCTACTAATGAAACATATTCTTAAAGCCTTGGTTTTGATGTCACTATTATTCAGCACTTGATTTTCAGTTAGCTTTTTAGTTTGCCAATGTGGGGATCAAAACAGATATTCACGTTTTTTGAGGGCTTTTTGAATGGCTTCAGGCTGTTCTTTGAGACTGTACTGGGGTGAAACTAGTGAGCAAACAAAACATTTTGTTAGCAAAGTGAGAAGCTTTTAATTTTTCTTTTAACAGGTTAGGAATTTAGAACAACCCGTTCACATCATCATGAATAACCAATGCAATGTCTAAGGTATGTTTTGGTTGTTATTACTGTAGCACCTCTACAGCTACTAAAGAAATAAGGCCAGACTTTTTTTATACTGAATGAAGATAGTGAAATGGAAAGTTTGTAAAAGCCATTGATAATACTGTCAGTAGGTGACTGTTCCAAATGTGAATCCAAATGTGAATATTTTAGAGTGGTATGGGAGGTCTCTCAAATTCTGTGGAAAGAAGTTTATCTCTCAAAAGTGTATACATAGTCCCTGTCCTTTTGACAACTAAGCTGTAGTCATGTTTGCTTTATTCCCTGTCCTGTTGATCAGGCTTTGCAGAGTGGATTCCATTAGAAGGGATTTCAGCACAAAGCGAACAGGGGAGTTTCCTCCCCTTCAGCATAAATTGTGGCATGGTGGTTTCAGGGAAGTTGAGTACAAGTAATACTCAGGACCTCCTGAGGGAGTTGGGGAGAACCTGAGTAAGGCTCTATTAGTAGTTCTAATTGAAAGAAAAAAGAAAGAAATTACGTCCTATACTAATTGCAAGTGTCTGGTGTTTGGATCTTATCAAGAATCCTTTGGAAAGAGGAGTCTTCATATACACTAATACACTGCTTAAGTAGCAGTTACTCTAGTTTTAAATTACATCTTCTGCCCAGAGCTAGCTGGTTTCAGCCAGATTGCAGCAAAAAGAGATGCTTGCATCTCTCTCTTCTTTGTCATATGCATGTGCCTTTTAACTTTAGTATCTCGGATTTAATATTACAAGGGAAATTAGACTCTTGTAATTGGGAATAGTAAGTGTTGCACTGAAAATGTAAAAATACAAATGTAAAGACTTTGAGATATAAATTATGAAATCAGAGTTGTTGATTGGTAACTGCAGAAATATGGAGGAATTAATCTTGTATTTCTGTTTCGGAAGACTGAGAGAGGTTAGCGTGTCAATACTTCATGCTTCTGTCAGAATGAAAAGCAGGAGGAACAAAACCACAACTAACCGACATGCAGATTTGTCAGGTATTTGATTGCAAGTCAAAGAGTTTTTAGCACATCCCAAAGGTTGGGGAGACATCGAATTAAAAGGCCCTGATGGAACCAGCTTTTGAAACATTGGAATCTGTTAAGCTCTGCTGCCTACTTGCACGATGGGCTGTGCTGGTGTACCTCAGGCTGGCAAACCAGAAAAAGATCACTGGAGAGGTGGCTCTTTTCTGTGGTTTCTTGCTCTTTCCAGTTAGTAACTTTTATTTACTTTACTTTTTCTTTATTTACTATTCTCTTCTGACCTCTTGGAATATGAACTGTCTTGATTTGGATTTTGCATCATATTTAGAGGCAGTATGGAAATTACACATTACTCAGTTTGCCTGAGTAAATAACTAAGTCTCGGTGAACATGTCTAAGTGAGTCCTAAGGGGGTTTAAAGTGGTATGATATGCACAGTGAGGGATCTGGAAGAAGAGGTAAGTTACCCTGGCTTAGACTTCCTCCAGACTTAATTGGCATTCTTCAATTTGCTTAGACTCCCCTTGGTTGTTGGCCCAGCATCTTCTCATAAGTCAATTTCTATTTCACACTCTGGAAATAAAACAGAGTAGAAGCACAGGATTTTGAATGTAAGCAGACCTATTACTGGTTTGATCATTATTTTGTAGAGATTTGATTGCTACTTATGATCTGTAATAGAGGTCATTATTTTATTACATGCTTTCTGGGTATGATTATGTCACTTAAATGAAGGTGTTCTTTCGGTTTAAGTTAGTAAGAGTAATATACTTGGGATTTCATGAAAAATAAATCTGAATTTCCACAAATCTGCATGCATTGTCCTATGAAAGCTTTTTTGTTAGAATATACAGATACAAGTAGATTAATAAAGTATAGAACTTTGTGCAGACTAAAAATATTATTTTTATAGAAAAATTATATTTTGTTTTAAATTTTATATCTATTATCTCCAATGCTGCAATCCCATTATTCAAATGACAGGCTTTGAGTGTGAAACATGTAGTTTCTTCTTGGATATGTAGCCCTTAACAGGAAAGGGAAAGCAGTGTGGCTCAACAAAGTTGAATGTTCCAAAAATAAATTTAACATTGTTAGCATTTACTTTGTTGAAAGTTATTTGGTGAATGAGATGTGTCATTGTTCGACTGTGTTGCAGATTTCAGAGTTAGGTTTTATTCACAAATGTTGTTCCTTCAGATATTTTTCCTCAGGTTTCTTAAGGGCCAGTAACGGACTCTAGCAAGTCTTTAATGCTTCTGAGGAAAACTGAGCTAAGTCAGTATTACTCAGTCTTGAGTGAGGCTGGAAAATGCCTGATAGAGACATTTGCCACTCATCTTGTTAAATGGAGGGCCTGGAAGGAGAAGAACAAAGAGTGGGTAGAGAATAAGTTGGGCAGCTCCTCCAAAGAGGCAAGAGATGTGCATGTCTCCAGAGATCACAAAAGGCTGAAATTATATATAAGGAAAGAGAATTAGGATGAGAGAGTATAGTCCTGAATGGAGGGACTCTGGATCTGAGGAAGGGTGACATTGATTAGTGGTACTGTTGGGCAGGATAGCTTGGTCTCTTCATGCACTGCTAACTCTTGATGTGACCAGTTCTGTCTGAGAAGTTCATCCTATATCTGTGCTAAGGCTGCTCAAAAGCAGTTTAGCAACAGAAATGTACAAGAGATGGGTCTCTTGGCCAAACTGGTTCATGATCAACTCTCTGTGAAACACTCAGACCCTTTCAACCCTCACATGGACTGAGGACTCCAAAACAGTTTACAGAAATAGCTTTATAAACACACCACTGAACTGATCCCAGTGCAAGAAAGAAGGGCTCCTTTGCGCATCAAGTCACATTTCTCCTCTGTACTTATTTACATCAAATTTCTGTACCATTTATGTAGGGTTTGTTCTCAAATAAAATATTAGTTATGTTTACCTATTACATGGGAAGCATGCAGGCCAAGCACAGCTACTACTGATAATAAACATGTTCACCTGTACAGCAGGCAAAAATGACATGAGATTAGGGAAGATTGGTTAAATACAAATCACACTGAGAAACAAACAAAATAATCTATAACATTCTGCAGAACTTTTCAGAATGGTGGCCCAGTTTGGCACTAACAAGACATAGTGCAAATATATCTCAGAAAGAGCCAAGAAATATCATGTATAGCATGTTCACCACTGACTTATTGTACTGAAACCAGAGAGCTCGTCTACCCTTCTTGTGGTATTTTGTACCTCAGGAACCTTACCTTTTCTATTAAATGTTCTTGCTCTAAGTTTTTTTCCAATGGACTGGTAACAGTCAGAGCTCACCGGTTTTTTGAATGGTTGCAGTTCATGTCTGTAACTGAAAACTTGCTGGGAAAGCTTTATGTAATGGTAGGAGTTCAGATGCATTACTGTAATATGCATATAGCTCTTTGTGGTTTGTTAGGGAAACCAAGGTAGGAGATGGCCTTTTTTGTTTTTTTTTTTCCATCTTAGGTTCCAAATGGTATCATCTTGCTCTAGAAACCCTTGTTTGGGAAATCTTGTGATTCTACTATGTTTTATTTTGGTGGAGTTTTTTTTTTTTTTAATGAAAGGCCTTGAACTTGGAAATATTTGGATACCCTCCTCCCTTTTCCTAACTCTCCTTTGACTGAAGATTGTCCCACATTTCTGTGCAGCTGCCAGAACTGGCCCTATGTTTGTACTTCAAGTGAGCTTAGCATACTCCTCTGTCTTGAAACACTGTCTTTACATCAAGACCCGGTAACTCAACTACTAATTGCATAAATAGCCTTTTTCAATAGAAACAACCTTCTCAGTTTGCTAGGGAAGCTTCTAATTTTCTGTGTACCATAACTTTCTCTCTACATGGTTTCTGATCTAAGATGCAACAAAATAGGTGGCTGAATCAAAGAGACGTTTTTCCCGGACCTGCCTCAGAAAGCAGCATGCAAGTTGGAATTCCATTTTTTAATTCAGCTTCTCCCTCTTGGAAAAAATTCACTGAAGTCAAAGTATCACTTTTTATAGCCTCAGTAACTCTTTCTGGATTTTCAAAGTCAATTCAGCTCTAAGCTGAAGTAATTATGGCACATGCTATAAACCACAAGCACTGTAAACTCAGCATGGACTGCTATATCACCATCTTGGAAGCGTATCAA
This sequence comes from Climacteris rufus, assembly GCA_013398175.1. Lineage (NCBI taxonomy): Eukaryota > Metazoa > Chordata > Aves > Passeriformes > Climacteridae > Climacteris > Climacteris rufus. The sequence goes on from VZRZ01005884.1 coordinate 874,241, forward strand.
TCTCCTTTTACTCTAATTTGTTATAAGCACTGTTTCTTTGGTGGCTTTTTCTTACCCTCACATTCATATATTAAAAGAAATGAGAATGTGGCCTGTTCCCAATCCATAAGAAAGTAGGACACTTTTGGAGCCATGGAACTTGGAATTAAAGTGGCCTTAGAACAAAAATTAATAGATTGTACGTTTTTCTCCATGTTATCTCTTCCGATAGAAAGCAGTATACTATTAACTTAAGGCTATTAGTAGATGAGAGTGTGCCCACTAGCAGTGAGGATCCATTTGCACCAATTATTGTAGCTGTACTTACTAAAGTCAAATTATTTGTGATATGGTAAGAGATAGTCTTTTTTGTACAAGGCATCTCTAAGAAGTAGGCAAGGAAACTTTGGATGTTTTCTATGTAAGGTTTGGCAGATAATGAAAGAATAAACCACTTACAGTGCCTTATACATGAACATTTCCTTGATGTTTATAAGTTTTACAGAGAAATTGGTTTTCATTCTTTTTTTCTTAATTTTTGCAAATGTGCGCTCATCCCAGTTTTGCCCAGGCCTGAATATGAAATGCCAAACTACCACAAGAAAGCCTAGGCATTGCAATACTTTTTCACCTGAAAGTCTCATGAGACAGCTTACAGAATTCCAGCTCAAACTTGTAGAACCAAGATGTTTACATAATTTATATAAGGTGGGGCTATATATATGTTAGGTGATTAGCTACAATAATAGCCAAATTTTCAGAGTTGCTCAGCACATGCAGAATTTGGGCTTCAGACCCTTACAGAATGGTGATAAAATCCTTGGTCCCACGTAACTGTGAGGAGGGGAAAATTATTATCCTTTACAGGATACAAACAAGTTTTTATTTTAGATCACAAGTGTCTCTGCATATCATAATTATTATGACTTTACATTTCTAGGTGGTAGCAATTCAAGGCTTCAAAACAGCTTGCAATAGTTAGCTTCAGAAAGTACTCTAGTATTCACATCAGAGTGTTTGAGTAACTAGTGTGACATCTACAGATGTGATCCAGGAATAAAAACCTACCCCTCACTTTCATAAGGAATTATGGAATTCTGGTCCCATTAGTGTATAAACTGTATCACTGACAGAAAATGGAGACCATGATAAGGGCTACTGAAAGTTCTTCTGCTGTTAAATATTTATGGGTTATCATATGTCCTTTTATTTTTCTAAATCAAACTGTTCTGAACATAAGGGATAGCTTTGTAAAGCTCAGTGGATTCAAAGAAAAAGGATATCAGTGCTTAAGACCTCCACACTGAAATATCTTGGATGACAGGAAAAAAAATAATTTTGCCAGGGCCACTGTCCACAAGGAGATAGGTGTGATAAGCATGTTGTTTACACTTTGATCTTGCATGAAAGGTCATTAAAAAACACTCACTGACTGTGGCTCACACACTCCAAGAGCAACTGCATGTATTGCAATCTTGAAATGCTGCAAGATGGAACCAACTTAGGGACTGCCACATGTGGCAGGGTGTTTCACGAAACTTCAAAGTATACAAGTCTTAGAAAACCAAGACTTGTAGAAAACAAAAAAGAAGACAATCATTGAGCTTACAGAACACATTTTTTTAAGAAAAATCAATTGCCATTGTTTTCTAAAATATTTGCTGATCACAAAACAATGTGATTTCTTGTTCCTAGTGGACAAAGCTACCTCTAAGAATCTATTTCTTCCCATTCTCATATGTAGCGTAGTGCAAGAGGCATTTCTGAGACTGATTCCCCCACCACAGCACTAGTATATTTTAAAAAGAGGCAAAGTGCACTTTATGAGGAAATGAGAGGGGGCCCAGAATGCCTTTTAATTTATTTTTATAATAAACATCATTAAACAGAATTTTGAAGCCATATATTTTTATTTTGGATGTAATGCTTATAATGTAGAAAGGAGCCATTTCATGAACGATTGAAATAAGCAGTTGCTAACAATGAAGTCACTATATTATTGAAACCTGATAAACTTTCCTGGATGATTTGGAATTTTTTAACAACATTTTTCAAGGCTGAAAAAAAAAAAATGGAACCTTAATTTTGGCAGAAATGAATTTTTTTTTTCTGTGACAGCGTCATTTGGACATGGAAAACCTGTTTCAAACCATTCATGGCCCCACCTCTCACAAACTATTTATTATGTACTATAAACTACATATAGCATGTAACATAAAAATTAAACAGAATTGTTCTGGAAACATAGATATAGATTGAGAGTTAATTAAATGAATGCATGGGGAAAAAAACTGTGTGAGATACAGGGCTAGGGGTTCCCTGCTGTACCTATTTAATGAAGTCTCATCCATCTGATGGCTCCTGGACCCACTCTTCAACACTTCCACAAAAATGTCACAATCTTTATGGGGGAAAAGTGTGGAATGTGCCTTACCCACATCAAGTACACCATTTTACAATTCCAATCCAATTAATTAAGCCTCTATTCTTCATGCATGAGTGGCCGTCTCTCAGTTACACACCCAAGGCAAAGCTCTAAGGGGGCCAGGCAGCCAAAAAAGAAGGTACATTATTCCCAGCTCTCATTTACTTAAATACATATTTTTGGTAAAAACAAAATGTTTGAAATTACTTCAAATAAAAGTGTGTCTATTTCTCCAGGGCCAGAGCATCAATAACTTACATCTCAGGAACATGAGCTTTTATTATTTTTATTTTTAATGCAGAACCATAATTAAAGCAGGGAGGAGAGGACAGCCTCCTCTGTGAATGAGAAAATTAGACTCAGTGTAGTGAGATGGGAGGGTAGAAGGAGACTTCTGAGGCGTGATTAAATGAAGAGGCAGTATGGTGAGGGCAGATGAGACACAGCACAGTGGGAGTACGGAAAGCATGGTGAAAGAAATAAACAGAAGACAGGATGTTAAGGTACCACAACCTGACTGCACTCCTGAAGAGTTAAAAATGACCTGATCATCTGTCAGGAAACCACACAAGAGGGGGGTGATTTGATTCTAGTCCCACCTCCCTAGGTAGGAATGTTACTTTCCTGTGAGTAAGGGAGAAGAGTAATTCTTTTCTTCTTATTGCATAGCATTTTCACTGTTATTTTTAGCACTCGACTTCTAAGTATGTTTCCTATAGATCATCTGTCATTTCAGGGCTAGCAACAACCATGCTATTTTTTCTGTAATCATGTGGAATCTTTTCATTTATGCACTCATTATTTATACTGATCAAAACCTCAATCAATTCACTGTGTTTTCTGGACACCCAAGATCCAACTCAGGCAAGCACTTGCTCAGGTTCTCTCTTGTACTGCAACTTCACCCCAGCACAAAAAGTGCACATTAGAAACAGCACCGTGTACAAAGCCTATGCTTGCTCCTCAGTATGACCCGGATGTCAACGTGAGGTCTCAGACAAAATTAGCCATAGTAGTATAAAATGTTGCAGGTCCCTCTTGTTAGTACCTGCCAAATAGTATTACTCTCTGTGGGAAGAATCATGTTAGTGCTGCCCAAAGGCAGTGGCTGTCATTGTAAGTAGTCAATCATTTTAGTAAAAAACCCCACCATGGCCAGTCTTGGCTTGTCAGAGGGATCTGAAGTGAGGGGTTGGAAGTGGTGTCAGCATCAGCTCTCCTCTCCTTTCCCAGTGATGGTATCTGTGCCAGTATGATCAAAATGCCAGTGCAAGTATGTCCTTGACAGGTGCTATTAGGGCAGGGGATTGTTTCACCTGTTGCAATTATACCTGGGAACTTTTTTACACTTTTCTGCAGAGGTGAGATTTCCCAAATGAAATTATATTTTCCAACTGTATTGCAAGTTTGAGGCATTTCACCCATTTACATATCCCTTCAATCTGTCATCATTGATGCTAGAAGGGAAAAACCTGAAATAGAGAGGGAAAGCTGACAAGTCCTAAAATTAAAAAGTTATTGATTAAGCCATTTGACTTGTTCTTTCATTCCAGTATTGTACTCCAGGAAACAAATGTTTAATTTATTTTGGATAAAGGGATTCAATTTGTGATAATGCCATGGAAATATAATTTCCTCACAAACTCAGATTTCTCATAGGAAAATGTTAATGAGTCTTTTCTATTACACTAAAAATACCATGTAAAAGAGCTGGTTGAATAGTGCCCAAACAATGTTTTTGAACATTTGTCAGAATTGTGCTTGATTCAAGAAAATTCATGTCCCATTGTACCCTTTGCCAACATTTACATGAACAGTTTTTGTTTAGGTAAAGGTTGGCTGGTTCCCTAAAAATTATCAGTTCATTCAAAAACAAAGAAGAGATACATATCAGGTCATTGTTAAATGACCAACCACAACCTTCATTGCTAATAATAAATGTTTTAATTTGCAAGCAACCTTAAAGATCAAAAGTGTTCATAAAAAATGCAAGCATACTTGATATTATGTAAAGTATAAATTAGGTATTATTCATCTGCAGAAAGAGTATCAACGCCTGTTTGCATTGATAAATGCAATTATTAGATATATTGCTAGAACTCCGACTTGGTCCAAAAATACTCATTAAAAGGAAAAAAATTCAGAACGTTATCACAATTCCTTCCCTGCAATTAATTAAGCACCATGTATTGTTTAAGAGCATAATTTTTTTCTCACTCCAAAATATTTTGTTTTCAAAATACAAGGAAATATAAAGACCTTTGTATTTATCTTGTTTTGATGCAATGGCAACATTACAGTAGTAATCAGAGTACTCAATCAGAACTGGGCCTTCTGTGTACATAGTGCTAGTAAAAAACATTAATTTCACAAAGTACATAACCTAAAGTTATATCAACAAAATAAATGCCTTTGAAATTGTGAGAACAGAGTTCGTCAGCTCTTCCCTAAATTATATAGTACAGTTCACCATCAAGTGCTGCATTCTCTATTTAAATTTGACATATTATAATTTCATAATTAGGGCTTATTTTGGGCTGGAGGAATTGTTGTCTTTTTTTAAAATTCTCATTACATTTTTTAAAAATATTTTTACTTTATTTTTTAAAAGAAGCTGTAAGTACAGGGGAAAAAAACTTCTAAACTCTGAGTGTTGCCAATGTGGTAACTTGCACCTGAGTCTGTAAAGAGCCTGAAACAGTACCATTGAAAGGTAGGATTTGCAAAATCTCTTCTAACATGTAAGATTAGTTTAGATAACCCATGATAATTATCTGAAAAATTTAAATGACTGATTTTGTAATTACTTTATTACTGCTAAAACTGATTAGAAAAGAAAGGGACTGTAAAATATCAGTGGTCTCAGAAAAGGTGGTTTTAATAATAAAATCCAATTTCAATAAGGAGGCAGGTGGTTTACCCCCAGTTCTAGGATTTAGCTGTGGAGCTACTCTCCACATATACCAGGGATGTGGCTTCACTCCCTCTGGCCCATGTTAAGACCTCCCCAGCAAAGGACATTCTGATGCTCCTCTGACTGAACAGCCAAGAGCTGTCATAGAATGAAGGCAGGCAAGACCAGAGGAAAGCCCGTACGCATCATTCCATTCTGCTCTGCAGCCTCTTCTGGGAAAGAGAGCCACTGGATCACACACAGCACAGCTCTAGCAAGCTCACAGTTCGTGGTTGACTGTGGACTGCTCATTGCTCTCAGCCCAGATTCGCCTTGGACGCTCCCCTGTTAGTTTGCAGGGAGGAGACATCAAACCCAATTCTCTCACATTCTGCTCTAGAAAGTGTAAGGCAAATATTTTCCATATCACAGCAACTTCATTCTCAAGAGCAACAGATCTGGACAAACCCAACCCTAGGACTGACTGAAAGTTCTGGATTCAAATAGTGATTTTGGGTGAAGTTGCAGCTGTGGGCCATATAAACTTGATAATAGTTGCCCATGCACTCAACTGAAATTCTAAATACACCCCCTTGAACTCTGAGACAGTTCAGCTTGGTTTTCCTGTGTCTTTCCAGTGAACCCAACACTAGTTTTCTCATGAATTTTAGATTTGGTTATAAACATTTTCAGTATTTCTCTTGTGCATTATTTCATTTTCTGTGAGCTTAGTAATTAATTGTTGGGGATTTTAAAAAATGTATTGGTTTCTTGTAAAGCTTTTTCACCATGTTTGCTTTTAGAGCCCATAAATCTTACTGTGTTTTATAAAATAACAGATTACTCAGACTAAGATATTTAGTAATATGTTGAACTGTGTTGGTATTTTATTTTGTTTCTTAAAGAACTGTCATAAAAGTTGTAGATATTTAGTGATATTAATTAAGAAGTATAGTAGTCATCAGATCAAACCAGTAGTTTCCTTTACCAACAACCATCCAAAACATATACTTATTCCTTTCCTTCTTTCTCACTTGTAGCCTCCTAATATTGTCAGGATTTATGTCATCATTTATCCACTCCAGAATGCTATATTCCCTGTAAACTATTTGGTGGGAGGGGGAGAGTGGCAACAAGAAGCCAAATTTATTTTAGCAATTTTGGGTTTTATAAAAAATAGTATGTTTCATGAAACAGTGGTACCAAATATTTCTTTACATTAGTAGTTTTCTCCTTGTTGATTCATCCTCCATTCATTCTCGCTCCCCAGTGTAGCAAAACAAGAAAAACAGATTACTGTAAATTTTGGCACAGAAAGGTATTTGCATCATTTTCTTAGAAGTCACGTGCTTTGGATTTCCTCTTGTTTATGATATATTGAAATGTCTTCCAGATGTTTTTAATTATAAAAAGTTTTCAGGAAAGCAAAGTAATCCGTAATAAAATTTCCTCTACATTTTTTAAAATAGCCAATAAATTAATGTACTGTAGCTTATCAAACTGCCACATAATTCTACATTTGACCCTGGTGCAGTAAGGTCTGGCATTTCCTTAAGACAGCTAGTTTGGTCGGAGGCAAAGCAGGCTTCCCTAGGCATACTTTCAGTTCCTCTTCCAAAGGAGAGCGTTCCCTTCCTGGGGCCAAGCCAGCTGTGTGAGTGCTCATTGGTGGAAGCAGCTCTGACTTCCTACACAAACACAACCTCCTCTGCTCCACCAGCTTGGAAGAAGCAGACGTGTGACATGGGGTATGCCGAAGATTGGATTCAGGACAGAGACAAAGAGAAAATATTTTAGCTGCATCTTTGTGATGCTGATGGTGTGCTGCATGAGATTTTCATTTATAAATTTTTAGCAGGTGCCCAGATTGATGTGGTAAAATCTGGAAGAAAACACAATAAAAATAAGCTTTGTTCAATTTTCAAGGACATATATGTGGATGGGCGGAAGGTTTTAATCATAAAAGACATTTTCAAGTGGTCAAAGAACTAGATGAGTGACAACAGCTCTGAACTCTTAAAAATCTTTCTAGAATCTACCCCTTGTATTCATTCATCTATTTGTTCATCCTAATGACACACCTGATGAGGGTCCTTACTCTAAGCCTTTACTTGTGTAAGAAGTTAAGCGTAATGGGAAATAGAAACCAACTTTGTCATTTCTGTGATTTTTCAAGCTGTGAGTGTATGCATGTGTGTGGTGGGTTACTTTTCTCAGAAATAATCAAGATCTAAAAGAAAGGTATAGCTTCACAAACATTTGATGAAAGAGTTATTAGGCTGTTGGATCGTGGGTTTAGTGGTCTGCATGTATCTTTACATTTGTCCTGCCAAAAGATCTCTCTCTGAGCAAAAGGGATTTCAGCTCGTGTCCTGAAAGACAGCAATACAAAACATTTGCATTTGGTACTGGCCAGGTATGGGAATTCACTCTGACGTGAACTTGAGGCATTAGGTCTAGGAGCATGATGTAAGAAACTGTAAAAGTGGGAAAGCATACAGCATTGTAATGTACTAGATCCTCTTGTCTGTCAGAATCAGTTCTCTTCCAGAGGTTGGGAAGGGAAGGAACCAAACAAAAAAGAAGTTTGTATGATGTTTGGGTCCTTTTTTTCCAAGACTATCTAAACACAGCAGGACTTGTAATAAAAGCAAATTACTGTTAATGTAGCTATCCCAGATTCTAAGGTGGCATAAATGTTGTCTGAATGGTGAAAGTGAGCCCTGTTGGCTTGCACCACTTGAGGCTTTTGCCTTTTCTCACTAATTTTCCTTGAGTACTATTTCATAAGCCAGTTTTGCAAAGAACAGTAAACAACCATGCAAAATTCCAAGGTGTTTTTTGGCTTTAAAAGTGTAAAAGCAAATGTTTCACCTTGCTATTGAATCTGTGTTTGTTGCAAAAGCAGTATAGCACAGAATTTGGACCCAGTTTCAGCAGAGAAGAGACAGAATACTAAGAAACAGAGGTTAAGACAAATGTCCCTTTTATGCCTCTTAAAAACAGTAACTGAGGGTAGTCTTTCCATCAAACTAGAAAATGACAATCAATGCTAAACAAGCTGATTTTTTTTAAAGGCTCATGGAAGTAATTTACATGTGATTTAGAGCTTATCTGTGTAAGGATGGTGGAAGGACATGAGAAGGAAGGAGGGGAAACTACAGACCTCGTTAGACTGGCAGCCATGGATGAGAACTTTGACCAAATTTTGAAAGGGATATAAAATGCTAATACTGCCACTCCCTAAAAATATCACCCCCCAGAACTATCCTGTGTTTTGTGATGCCAGAATCTGTTGGACTTCATTCTTAGAGTACTTTAAGAACTACATATCCATTTACTTCTTTACAAGAGTCAGGCGGAACTGCTGAAGTTGACTTGTCATGCATTCCTCCACTGCCTGCACTCCATGAGTGCTGTTGTCCATACTCAGGCAAAGCTGTCACCGAGACAGAGGGAAGTTTAGGTTTGAGTTTGGCTGAGATGAAGAGTATCACTTACCTAACAACATCTCATCTGCTGCACTAGGTTTCTGTCGTATTTGAATCATTTTTTGATAGAGAGACAGGAAAACCTCTTCCCCTTCGGATGCAATGGCAATGAAGACCCTTACAGACAGCTGTGAAGTGAGATGAACCACCTTTTTGAAAAACAATATATTATTAAATGTTAGACTGTACTTGTTTATTGTTTGTTGGACACTAGTAGTACCTGTAGTGCTACAGTTGTTTGGAGTCAGTATAAAGCTGTGTCTCTTCCCTCCTAAATATTTCCCACATGGGGACTGAAGGGATTACAGTACTAAGGAGGATTTTCAGGGGAGACAGAGCAACCTTGGTGGTCAAGATCTGATGGCTGCTCTTGCTGGTACCAGCGCTGGCAAGGTGGGGAGAATGGATCTAGGAAAAAGAACCAAAGCCGGGGATTGAAGCATTTCAAACCATCTTATAAAATTCTTTACTGACCAACCCTCTGTTAAATTAGCTATCTATTACCTAATCCTGTTCTACAATGAAAAGCTGGTAGTGTCCAGTCTTCGTGTCTTCGAATCAGCAGAGAGTAGCAGTGCTGCTGTAAAGAAACCATGAGGTTTTGCTTAGATTCCTTTTTATTCCACTATTCTTCTCTTGCCCTAGTGCTTTATCCCACTCCCAGAGGGGTGCCCTGCTCCCAAAGTGCCCTGTCCCCACGGGATGTCATTAGCAGAACTGCCCTACTAAGGGGGATGTGGTGGCACCGCTCTGCCAAGTGACACTGGGTCTTTCTGAGCTGTGATGTGTCAGCAATGGTTTTTAAGCAGTGCCTGCCGTCTAGGCACAGGCGGAGACGGGCAACTGTGCTCCAACTATGAGTGTGCAAACTTGTCCTCCCACAGTTGCTGTGCTGGCCACCTGAGGCCTCGGACCCCGGGCATTTCACAGAGAAACCTGAAGGACTTATGAGAGAAAAGCTGAGCTACAGGTGAGAAAGAAGGTGTTGCTTTCTCTGGAAGAAGAATTTACAGTGCTTTCTGGTATTTTTGCTGAACTAACGCTGTGCAAGCCACGGTGTACAGAGGGCAGTGCGGGGAGCAGAAGCGATGCCAGTGTCCTGGTCTCCGGAGGCGTTCAGAGACCGCCTGAGAGCTGGCTTTTATTTGCACATTTCATGTGCCCTTCACAGCTGCAAAAGGCAGCCTAGCAAAGGAGCAATGGGCCCAAGGCCTTCCAGCAGCCGTGTTTGTGGGAGTGCAGTTAGGCTCCTCAGCCTACCTGTGGGATTAGGACTGGCGAGGAGCTTGTGGGATATTTGCTGTCTGGCACATCCATCAGGGAATATTTATTTGTTCGTTAATTTCTTTTATGAAGATTGTATGGGCTACACATGCAGTTCCTCACTGATCAGTCTTTGTTCAGGGTTTACAAGCCCTGACCTGATGGCAGTACAACAACATAGCCTGCCTCCTGCTCTTGGAGCTCGTGGTGTACAGCAGGGTGCTAGGAGAGAGATTGTAAGGACAAGACAGTACTGTGCCTCTGTAGAGACAGTTATTCTGCTTTTTGGTTGGTTCTGTGGGTTGGTTTTTTCTTTATTGAAAAGTTTTTAAAGCATGTACACAGTACTTTGATATTCCCATTGCATGGTACTAGAAAAGCAATTGCATTAAGGGGACTTAATTAATTAAAGGGGACTTAATTAACTAAAATTACAAAATTGGTTGCTGGCATAGCTTTCTATGTACATTAAATTTTTGTTAAACAAAAAAGAAGCAAAGAAGCATACAAGAGGTGAAAGCAGTTACCCAGGAGGACTTCAGAGATACTGTATGAATGTACAAGGATGGAGTGAGGAAAGCTAAAGCTCTTGGGGATTTGGACCTGGCAAAGGGTGGCAAGAAAGGCTCCTGCAGGTACGTTGTCAGTATAAGAAGGCAAAGGACAATGTGGGCCTACTTCTTGGGAGGGTATGAAGAGTACAGAGCCAGGCTCTTCTCAGAAGCACCCGAGCAAAAAAACAAATGACAAAAGGTACAAACTCAAATACAGAAAATTCCACTTAAGTATAAAAAAAAATTGTTTAAATTGTAAGGGTGAATGAACACTGAAACAGGTTGCCATGAAATGTTGTGGACTCTCTGTCCTTGGAGATATTCAAAACTGGACTTGACACAGCCATGAGCAACCTGTTCTTGTTTACCCTACTTTGAGCAGGGGTTTGGACTGAGCAGTCTCCAAAGGTGCCTTCCAGCCCCAATTATTTTGTGATTCTGTGAAATTCTATAATTTGTGATTTTAACAAATAGCTGTACTAACACTTTGGATTAAATTAATTTCTCTGTAAATCAATTGAATATTTGTTATCAAAACTCTGTCAACTTAATTTAACTTAGGCCTAAGTGTTCCATAAAAGCTTTTATTGAATCAGAGGTCAACAGTAATGCGTGCTGCTTTTGATTCCAATGAAATCAACCTGTGGGGTTTTTTTAACAAATAAATAGTCTTTTCTGAAAGTGAAACTGGCTGGAAGCAAAAGTGAAACTTGCTTTATTGCTTTTCATTGTTCAAACTGCGAGAAACAGCAAAAGTGAATGGAGGTCATAGGTAGTTCTAAGTAAATTGAATTCAAAATATTTATTTGTTTACCATAGCAATGCCACTTCCAATAATACAGTGAAGAAATCAGGGTGTTTCCTGTTACACTTATTACATTGTCAGAGCCCATTTGATCTTTTGTTTGAGCTTTCTGTGGCTTTTCCTCCTTTCATCACAATTCTCTTACCCCACTCCAGTACTTCATGGTTGTAAATACCTGTAAGATGCAAGTTGCTATAATTTGTGACTGGAGGAGGTAGACTAGAGTAAATTATGCAAAGAATGGGAGTAATTTGCCCTAGAATGAGTGCAGCCCCATGCTGTCATTGGCTCCAGGAGAGATGCTCGTTTGTGTCTGAGTGTGCCAAGAAAGGTGAAGGCTGAGTTAAAGCAGATCAGGCCTGCTTTATTTTACATACTCCTGCTGGATGTTTTGCTGAAAATTCTGCCTGATCCTAAAGTCCATTTGTGTTGTTGGGACACTAACTTGCAGACATTTCTTTTGCCACTTACACCCGTCACAGCCCTGTTCCTTGCCATGCTGCCTGCAGCTGCTGACCTTAAGCTATGTGTGGCTGACTCCTGGGAACCAGTGTTCCTGGTTTGCCAGCCCTTGGTTTGCTTGGGCTCATTTTAGGTAGCACTTTATGCAGTGTGGATTCAATTAATGTATATTGCATAGACTAGTGGTACTACATGAGACAGAATACTGTCCACCAGGCATCTCCCTAGCTGGGTGTGGATAGTTGACAGCATTTTTAAATCACTCCTAAACTGAAATAGAAGAGGTCTGTGATCCTCTACATTCCTTAAGCAGTGTACAGGAATACGTGTCTGTAATTCCTTTGGTGGCACGTTTTCTCCATGCTTGTTATATATGACCTATAGATATTCCCTCATATACCTGTTCCATGGACTCCTTCCTCCTGCCCTTGGCAGTAATGCTCGTACTTGGCAGGACCTTTTCTTTCCCGTCTTATTTTGTGTGAACGCCCAGTACATAAACAGATTCTTTTCAAACTAATTTACTATGCACAGTTTTATCTTATTTGTTTTGTCTTTCTTCCAGGTCCATCTTGAAATGATTCACTGTAAAAGATTTATTTAAATTTTTGGAGTTTCTTTTTAAAGAAAACTCTGGTTCAGCAGTGTAAGATGCTGTAGTACAATACTGTCTTCTTTTCTTAATTCTTATATGTTTCTCTTCCTAGTTTCCTCGTGGAATAGTTGAGAAAAGCAATTGCCTCCACTACTTAATGCATTGCAATTCAAAAACTCATTCCTTCTATGTAATTTTAAATCCCAACCCAGCTGGTGATTCTTAGATTTCAGGCTCTGAATATGAGTTCAGCACTTTCAAATGAATCACTCAGAACAGTACTTCTGTCAAAGAGTCTTCTTTTTTTCCTCGAAGGTTTTCCTGATTTTACAGATGCAGGCCCTGAGAAAAGAACATTTTCATAGAAGTACCAAATGCAGAGGAAAATATCAAAGTTTTCACTTTTTTTTCCTGTTTCTTTAAAGTTCTTGTTCTCTTCTATTGTCATTTAATGCAACAAAGATGTGTGGGATATGCTGCCTTTGCATGTAATTGGCCTTGTTCTTATTTATTTGTGCTTGCATCAAGATTTAAACTGAAACGTCAGTGTTTTTGTGAAGACTTGTCTTTTGAGGAGCACTTTTTACGTTTTTCATGAGCAGTTAGTGGGCAAAGATTCTCCTTTTAATCTGCTGTCTGTGGACAGTTCTCTTCAGAAAACAGTTAATGGATAATATCCCAGCTCTCACCAGGAAGTTTGGGTTTTAATAACCTGCCTGGTTATTGCAAACATATTATCAACTCTGAAGACAGAAACAATGAAAGTGTTTAATGAACTGGGATACATTTTCAGTTTTGGTCATTAGCACACAGCCTTGATCTTCATCCTTAGTTTCTTATTGAAGCTAGTTGGATTGATGAAGAAGGGTGTGGATTGATTAAATAGGGTATAAAGGAAATAACATAGTTTTCTTTTTTAACTTTATCCCCAAGGGTGTTTGTTGAGTGCCATGCTGCTTCCTTCCACAGAGGAAGACAGAGGCTTTAAGGTGGTGGTCCCTTTGTTGAACTGTGAAGGGTAGAAATGCTTTTCTGGACAGTCTGGGTGAGGATTGTTGCAATTTAATGCAGATAGTTAAACACAAAACTATCAAGGGAGGCTTCTGAACAAATCTTGCCTATATGATGTTTACAAGTAAAAAATGTCAAAATAGATATGGGAAGCATTGTCATTTACTTCTAATATTTCACTGATAGTATTCACATCTTAAAAAGACAAAAAATACAGACAACAGTTTTGCAGTCGGATCAGGATATTTGCTTACTTGCATTGAGTTGACTAAGTATGATTTCAATGAAAATTCTTAACTTTAAATTGTTCATTTTGAACCATATAGAACAGCTTCTCTTTTTGAATAGCAGTGCACACTTTGAAATAAATTTGAGATACTAAAAATATTACTGGAAGGAGTTCACTCTTGTAAGACATAACCAATTTTTATAACCCTTTTGATAATGTTTTCAGTAAAGTATTTAAATGAATCACAGATTGACAGATATCTTGTGTTGAATGTAGAGATTTTGTTTAGGTTTTTTGCAAACCTGAAATTCCTGTGGAGAAAAAGGGTCTGACAAAGAAACAGTGAAAATGAAAACCAAAATGAACAAAAAAAGAACACTTTGAAACATTTTCAACCATCTTCTTTCACAAACAGTGAGTTCCTGAGCCAGAGAGATTTGATATTCCTCGTTTCTGGGAGAAGGAGTATGGAAAAGAAAAACAGGTCTGTAGTCTGTCCTGCATTTCCAGATGCTTGTTGCCTCCCTACTCTAGTATGATGACTGAGCTGTTCGGATGAGAACCCTTAACATGTACTCCTCAAAAAGTGAACTGGACAGTCATAGTTGATTTAAATAATACTGTCACTGTAAGTAGGGTTCATTTTCACTAAAATAGGTGGGGCTATAAAGAAGCAGCCTTAGCTAACAGGTTTGATGTGACCCCAACAATGAGGCAATGACAAGGATGAGGATAGAAGCCTTTTCAGCCTGCAGAGCTGTGAGGGAAGGAGGATCTGTGAACACAATGTACCTGGTCCACATTAAAAGGCAGATGTTTGAGAAAGGACATAAGATGAGCAATATTAGACCCAAAAGCTCATCTAGCCCCTTCCTTGTCTCAGGTGTCATAAAAAGTTGAAGAATGTAGTTATTCCCCTCTGAAATACTTCTGAACACAAACAGCCTGTTCTTGCCTTGCTGACCCAGAAGAGAGGTTTTCCTACTTGGTAGACCTTCATAATTTTTTCTCAAGAATCCAGTCACAGAACTTGTTCAAACTTTTGCATCCACAGTGGCATCCTTCTTCAAGGTGTTCCACAGCTTGACTGTACATTACACTGGTTTGAGTGTGGGATCTGTTCATGTTAATTGATGCTTCTGAGGTCTTGTATGGAAAGAAGCAGTGAATGGATCCCCATTTACTCTTGCCATGCCACTTCCAATTTGTTAGGTCTCTGTCATATCCTTGCTGTGGCATGTCTTCCATACTGGATGAACCCAGCACATTTGTTTGTTTCCTGTCCAGCTGTCATTCTGCAGCTTTTATTACCCTTGCCACTCTTCTCCATGCCTTTTCTATTTGTATATCCATTTGAGAAATGGACTTATGCACTGATGCAATCATGCTCTCTATTTCTTTCACAATGATTCCTAACATTTAATTTGCTGTTTTCTTCTGACAACTCTCGTCTTTGAGCTGAGGTTTTCATTATCTCTTATACTATCTGTATTACTTACTTGGCTATTTTATTACCTATACTGTGCTATCCAGATCTTCCTCTTGGTGCAGTAATGAGCTTGAAGACCATAATTTTATACATAAGGTCAGAATCGTTGATTCAGTATGTTTCCCTTTACATTTGCTTACATTGAATTTCATTGATAATTTTGTCGCTCAGTGATTCATCTCATAAAATCCTTTTGCATTTCTTCACAGACAACCCATGTCTTTGCTACCTTAGTCCAGTTAGTTTCAGTCTCTGTATGAAGTATCTGAATCCCCAGCCTTACTTTTAGAGCCCCTTTAAAACAGACTTCTTAAAAGCTCCTGCTGGGTAATGCTAACTGGAGCTGAAAGTGTAAGTTCGAGGCAGCAGGGTGAGAAGAAGGTGTTGGAGTCAGGTTCCTGAAGGTGGAAAGCTGATGTACTTTCACACTGTGAAACTTTAGTAATTGATAGAAGCAGTTAAAACAGAACTCTTAAATGTGCAGAGTGCTGAAGAATATTTTTTCCCAGTTGGGCCCCTCACCATATGTACAGTATTATTACTGTAACTGTATTGTATCATATAAATGAATTATTTAGTGATTTATCCACTCTACCATGACTATGTGACCAATCCCCATTACTAGATCATGCTCAAACCTTTACAATGGCCATATATGCAGCTTTGTGTCCCAGAGCATTATCTGCTCTTTAGGCAGTAAGACCTCATTGGGTGTACATTATTGGCTGCTGGAGCATGCCTTCTTGTGTCCATCAAGCACAAGTCTGGAGAGGGCAGTCTGGGTCTGCATCCCCAGAGTGAGCTTCCAGGGTGGCCATAAAGTCCCAAAATTGTTTTCCTGCGGTAAGAGTGGACATCTGTAAATTTTATGAGACCAAAAAGCAGTTTGTTTTGCTTTGCTCCAGTTGTTCCTAGGTAAAGTGAAATAGTAAAGCGTGGGAAGAGACATTCAGGTGACAGTCATTTGTCATCCAGATTTTAACTAATGGCTGGTATATTCAGACTGGTGATGCTGTGGTGTGTTCTCCCATTGGTACAGGTGCTGCTGTGAAATTCTTTCCTCTTTTCCTTTTGATTCTGAGTCAGTTCCCTCTCATGTTGGCTTATCTGACAATTTATCATCTGGATCTTTTGTTTTATGATAGAAGAACTGTGGGAGAATAAGCAGTGGATGGAAGCGGTGTTTTTAGATGATCACCAGACTAAAATTAAAGCTGCTGTTGTCTGTGACCTACCTGATGTTCCAGTGCCTTCAGAAGCATAGTGATATTGGACTATACAGCCAGGATCATCCACAGGAAGCTGCATCTTGGGGCTTAGGCTTCAGTGTGGATGATGTGAGGAATCTTGCCCTTAGGCGGCAAGAAGCAGGTGCCTACACTGTGACTGAGAGAAAATACACTATGTCAGTTTGGCAATTCAACAGTGAGTTCACACTGGGAAGGAAGAAGTAGATCCTGAGTGTTTATTATTCTCAGTTTATTCTTTTTAACAGAAAATGAAAGATCGAAACAGCCCAGCTGCCAATGAAATAAAAGTAGTAATTTGTCCAACAGACTTCTAAATCTGTTTCCCCAGACATTTTATTTTGTCAGTGATTTAGCCCTGACAAACTTTTATTTCCCATGCATCTTTTTTATGGGTTGGACTTTATTTCCTCATTTAGCCTCTTTTTATTAAAAGAGACATTGGAAACATAAATACAATTGATACATTACTTGTAACAAACTGGGAACGATCCAAAATGTCCAACTGCCAGGAAGAGTTTGCTGGAAGGGCAATTAGCCACAATGCCACATGTATAATCCCAAGGGAGGGTAAGTGGGAAAGGTTTGGAGCACAGTGACTAGCCAGAGAAAGACACAAGGTTGGTCTGGGCAGTGTAGCAGAGCATCCTTTACAGGAATTCCAACTGTTCATACTCGTTGTTCAAAATTGCATAATGCTATAAAATAGAATCGTGTCCTCTGTATTATAGAGTCCCTGACTCTGCTTCTCAATTGAGGAGGAAAAATCCTTTCAGAGGGAGAACTTCCATCCTGTCCTGTGTTATAGGGAACAACTTTCTAAAGATCCCAAAGGAACTCTGCTTAGACAGTTACATGGTTTATGGTTTCAATATATATATGGAGGCTCAATTCCTACACAGAATCTATACAGATGCATATCCTGAAATTCTCATGAGTCCTTGAGGGCTGGACAAATCCTGCCTTAGATCAGAAGAATTCTTCATGTTTGTTTTTGGTTTTTTTTTCCTTTTCTTTGCCTCTGGAAGAACGAAATCATTATCAGTGCTGTGATGACTTCACACTTCTACAACCAATGATGCAACATTGTAAACTGGGCTTGCAGAGCAATTGTTTTATTCCTCTGAATTGTGTTTATTACTGGCATATGGATATGAAAGGGTATAATTTTGGTAGCTAGATCTAATCAGCATTTTGTATATAAAATGCATCAAAACCAGACATCAATAGCAGTCCATCTTAGTGTGTCTGCATTCCAGATTGTTGTGTAGTGTAAGTTAACTGTTCCTTTCATTTCTCCTGGAGCCCAGCTGGTCTTGCTTAATTTCACACTATTTTATATTCTGTTTATTACTGAGGCCAACAAGTATTTTATTTTAGCTGTTTGTACATGTTAAACAAACATGGGATCCGGGTGGAATGTCTCTGGCAGAAGCATGTTAATTCCTTGTACCCCCAGAGTCCATTCCACACTTGAAGGAGTGGACTCAGCCAATTAAGTTAGGCACCCAAACAGGAAAACCACAGACACACGATTACACTTTCAGCCAAAGCTAAATGGTGCAGCATGAAAGTCGTGTTGTTGTTTGGCTTTTTCACAGTGAGGCCTGTGTGAACAGAGACAGCTGGCAGTGCCTCTGTCAGAGCCTGCCCGTGGGACACGGGAGAAAGGGAATTCCTGCTTCATGGAGTTGGCAGAATCGGTTTAGTTCTCCTTTGTGAAAAGATCATCATAGGTATGCAGCAACAGAAGAACACCACATTTCAGTTTCCAGGTAGTATCTTAGTTGTCCAGAGACTGGAAAAGTCCTAAAGGATTTTAGGCTTCATTTTTCCACAGACTTCTGCTCTTGTTGAGGTCACCAGGCCCTGAGCACTATTCACAACATTTATGAATCACACAGAGCTGCTGATGAGGTGGACTGTGGGGAGAGATGGTGAGTGTCCCCCCTGTGTTGGCTGTCTGATGGCCTGATGGTGGTTAGGAAACATGCACAGGAGATACGAATTTGGGCATTTGTAGGAACATTTCAAATCCAGTCTTGTTAGATTTAAAAAGAAAGCACACTGCTATAAATCTCCACTTAAAATAAAAGAGTAGGCCTGCTGTTTTCTTTGAAATACTGTAGTGCAGACAATTCTGTGATGTAGCTCCAGGATAGCTGGAGACACCTTTTTCTTGGTCTGTTCAGATACCTGAACATCTCTCATTCACGGAGGTAGAGATTTAGATCCTACGTTCATTTAGATCCTATGTTCATGCATCTTCCTGGCTAGTTCTAATGACTCCTTCTGAGAGCCCTGTGCCAAACCATTACTGCCAGCACTTCCTAAGGTACTCATTCTTTGGTTAGGAAACTCAGACTTTAACACTAGTTTTGTTGTGTACCGCTTCAGTGGCTGGACATCCAAAAGTTAGGTGTACCAGTGTACAACTTGTAGTACTTCATTTACCTAGCCCTTAGCTACTAGGATGGTATGTACCTTAGGAATCCTTAAGGGCAGTAGGAATCTGAATACAGGCTGCTAAATCAGTACTTTAGGGAGTGACAGTGAAGGATCATTGTGACTGTAGTCTGTCATGATGAAACACAGCTGTGCCGCTGTATTTCTTATTATTAGAGACTGACCTGTATATTGTGTTCTTATACTGCCATTGCCAGACTATAGCTGGAGAGTGGAGAGTGCTTGGAACTATGAACTAGTGCTCAGTAAACTGGTTTTAGACTGTGTCCTTTGTGGAGTATATTAGACTGTGAGCTCTGACTTTTTTTACTTTTTTCTTCTGAGGAAAGCTTGAGTGGTGTTTTTAACTCTGAAACTGTAAGCAGTTTGGTCCTTAGGTGCCTTAAAGACACAGTTTCACTACATGGGATCCTGCAGTGATTTAGTTTGGCTGCAGTAACTAAGCTAGCAGTACCCTCATTTAACTGGGAAATAGCTCGTTACTGTCTTCTTTTAAAATTCTTCAGATCTGAACATTATTTTCCAGCCCTTTGGTCCAGAAGAGACCAGGCTTCTTGCTTTAGCCCATGCATCTAATAGTAGCTATTTGATTTTCAAAAGAAGTGAACCAAGTTGCATGCAAGCATTTTTTTTTGCATGACAGATCTTTTTCCTGTTGTTTTGATGGTGTGGTAGATACTGATTACTAGTTTAGTAATGTTCCCTCAGTAAAAGTTGCTCGGGCGTGATATTTATAAAGTAAAATAACTCAAGAGTGTGTGCAACTCCTGTTTTCTCTGTGAACTGAAATTTTGTTAGTCTTTACTCATGCTGGTGGGTGTAAAAGGCCAAGGGATGGTTGTTTGCCTAATGAGGGCAGGATGCAGCTGGGAGGAAGCTTGAGACTCCGTCACAGAGTCTGCAAACAATCTAGTCACATCAAATAGATGCCCACTGTTTGCCAAAAATCAGTGAAATAGGGGAGATAATGAGGGAGATAATGAGGATAATGAACTAAAGAAAAAGAGAACACTGTTGTTCTTTAATGCAGTGACCTTTTGTGAGATGTGTCGTTTACACGGGTGTTTGTGTGAGTGTTGGTCCATGCTGATTTTACAGTCCTTAGTTGTGTGATGGCTGCTTACCAAAGTTTCGGAAGCACCCTGTGGCTGGCCTCACTCTAGGCTCGATAAGTTCTTGCAGTAATGCTGTAGTTAATGGTTTCTGGGAAAGCTGATATCTATCTGCATTTGAACGAAGACATTTTGGGCTAAATATTGAGAAATCACAGGTATGTTATGCAAATCCTGGGTGTGCCAGCCAAGCCTGTAGAAAAAAGCTCATTAGGATTATTCTCTAGCAGAATGACTAATGCAAAGGGAATGAGGTACTTTCCTCCCTGAGTCAGCAGAGATTTGACATAGCTTTCAAAGGGGCTGCACTGGAATGCAGTCGGTTTCTTTGTGCAATAGGTATGCTAGTTTATTTAATTTGGAACTGCTTGCTTTAGACCAGAGACTACCATACTAAATTAAGAGGGACACATAGCCAGATACTCTACAAACAGATTTAAACCAAAATAGCTTACTCAGTTTGGAAGAAATGAAGTACATAATTATCCAAGGTACATTAAAAGCACTAAAGACAGCAGCATATGAAAGCTGTCTTTCCTCCTGCTCTGCTCTTTGAGCTTTGCCAGATTTTTATGTTTGAGGAACCATATTTACAAGTGAGGTTTTCGTTACATCCCATCTCTGTTTAGTTTTCACAGTGACTTCCACATGTAGTATCAGGAAAATTAGTTGCAGCTCAAGATTACAAATGTGGTATTTTAGGATGGAGTAGCTAAAGAAGACTCATTAGCAGTTCTCCAAAGCCTTTCTTAGGTGGAATCTTACTGGTAACATTTGTGTAAAACAATGGGATTTTTTTTCCTTGCAAGTGCTCTAGTCAGCTAATAGCAATCAAATTTTTTTGAGTGGTGTGTTATTGTTAGCCCCATAAAAAGAAAAATAAATTGCTGGTTTTATCAATAAAGCTATACAGAGCCAAATACCAACACAAAGAAAATTTCAGTATGATTTAAAATGTTTAATCATGTTTCATTCCCAAGTAACACACTGGTATTTGTAGTTTCAGATTGAGAACTTTATATTTTGCCTCTGCATTTTCTTAATTTTCATCTGTATTACATGTTTCATTCTGGATAATTTATCAGGCACGGTGAGGATATTTAGAGATCCTTTCTAAAACTCCTAATCGTTTTTCAAAGAAAGTTAACGGAAAGGGTAGATTTTCATGATAATCCTTTTAAAATTAAAATATAACACAAAAACACTATGTTTAAGTGACATTAAGGGTCTCACTTAAACCAACTAAAGCTGGGAAATTCAAAGTGAATAACTAACAGTCTGTGGTAAACTGCCCTCATGTATTGCAGCTGACAGTGCGGAAGCAGAGGTTCAGAGAGCAGTTCAGATAATAATCTTAAGAGTTTGGATATTGCCTGAGCCCCAGTAGTTGGGAGAGCAGGATAGATGTCTTTCAAGATCATTCTTTCTCATGAGAGATATGGCATTTCCTTTTCATGCTCATACTGAACATGGTTTTTCTCTGACCAGTTCATGCGTCATTCCCTGGTTAACAGCACGGGCTGAGTAGTACACAAGCAGTTTCCAACAAATAGAGACATGATATTGTAATCTGAACTCTGAAGGATCCTAATCCCAGGCTTTTTTTTTTTCTGTCCAGTCTCTATTAAAAGAGACCCCAACCAGCCAGAAGAAGAAATATCAGAGGAATCCAAATTCCCCCGTTTTCATTTTAGGTCCAGTTTGACCTTTTTTCAACTGAAAACAGTTCAGTATGCTGTGTTTACACACTTCATTAGCTTCATATTGCCAGCATATCAGATAAGCATTTATTTAGGCACAGCAGGACTTCTTAGGGAGAATCTATTGTAGAGCTCCCGTGACTCGTGTGATTTATACATCATTCTAGAAGTTTATTAAAATTTTCCAAATATTCTGATGTATCTAAGGAAGGGGAGGTACTATGTATCTTAGTAGCTGAATGTAGCTTAGTAGCTTAGTATCTTCTTGAAGCTGAATGGCAGATTTTTGTGTAGAAAAGGAAATTCAGTATTCTTGGTGCTTTTATTTCAAATAAACTAAAAATACAGTTAATTTGATGCAGCAATAAACCTTTTCTTTTCAGCCACCAACATTAAGGTTAGCCCATATTTTACCGGACTCTTGCAAGTAGAGCCTGCAGTCTTTGATTAATGTCAGAATCTCCTTTCAATTTTTCTCTGAACAAAATACTTTAAATTTGCATAATTGTTTAAAGTTGCACATTTTGCTGATACTGCCCCTACTAGATACAAGAAAACACAGCATTACATTACATTACAGACAGGATCAAAACAGAAAGTGGCCCTTTTGTGCAGTTGTGTATTTTGTGAATCAGGGCAGTAATTGGAACGTATTAACGATTACCTTGACTCCCCCTTAACCTGCTCCGCCCCTGCTCCCCCTGCAACCATCGATGGAAACTCTGAGGATATTTAACACATTTTAAGCTGTCCAGCTCTATGTAGCTCCTTGTAAAGTAATTTGGAATGATGATTCCTACTTGGTGAGACGTGCTCAGACATAAACTCACACATACACATAACAGCACAGAAAGCATGAACCTGTTAAGGATTTCACCTTTTAAGAAATGACAGAATAATTACAGGACAACATGTCCTTCATGAGTAAAAACAACTAAGCTAAAGTGCTTTCAAAGCTGGCATGGCCTACTTCTCTTCTAGCAAGCTGCATAAATCATAAATTGCTAAGGGATTGATTCATACACTGAGTGATAACTGGAGTCTGTATAATGGTGTATATAAATGTGTGGGTAACACAGACGAATGCTGAATGGAATTCAGTTCTTTATTACAGCTTGGCAACAGAACTGAGTTGATAGAGCCCAAACCCTGGCTTTGTATACAGATGCAGAAAATGTAGAGGATTAACCATGTGCTTCCTTAATGAAGGGTAAATAAAATATTCCATTTTCAGACCTCTTCGGGAGGAGATTGTGATAGTTGGTAAGTTGGCCTAAGGCAAAACTTACTGTGTTAGAAGTTCTCAGTCCTGGAATTAATGTTCCTGGCTTTAAAAAAGAAGAAAAAAAAAAAGGGGGGGGGCGTTTTACCTGTCTGTGGGTGAATAGACATAAAGACATAAATGTGTTGATGTTTGCAGCATTTAAAAGAAAATGCCTTAGTTAAAAATAAAAACCTGAAATATCACCTGGCTTTTCAAGTTCTCTCTTACCTATCACAGTGTCTTTCTGGTGAACAAGTTGTTAAACTTCCTGGTATGTTTTTATGACATGAAATCTTTTGGATGCTGCAGATAATCTGTATTAGTGGGATGATGTTTCTTTCTCTGAACACTTTAACTGGACAGATTGCACATACGCTCTAGTATTACCAAAGGCCAGGTGAATCCTGAAGAGCTGCGAGCAAGGGTAAGTCAACCTCTGAAGGTTATCCAGAGATTTAAGCTACATGAAAATTATACTTGTTGGAAATACCTACTCTTTACAGGCAAGGGTGCTTCTTTTTCTTGCACATACATAATTTAAGGGCCACAGTGTCAAAGGTACATTTAATAGGCTTCTCCTTCTGTACAAAAAACCTTTGCCCCTTAATACACAATGGCACATTGGTTGGTCTAAATAGCTAACATTTGCATGCATAGGCAGTAGATTCTGTCATTTATGCTTGCAGATAATAGAATTTACATGCACAAAACTCATTTGGACTTGGCCTCAGAACAGATTGGGAGGACAGGTATTTAAGATTTGAGGGACAGATGCACAGTAGGGGACTGCTGGGGTAAATGATGGTTGAGTCTGGAATATTGAAATGGGGATGCTAAGGAAAGAATGAAGACAGTGCTCATCCGTGTTTGAGTTGTGCTGAAAGCAAAAGGAGTTTATACAAAGAGCAAGGCAAGAATGATATCAAAGGTCACCTTTCATTTGAAGAGAACTTGAAACATGAAATTTTCTTTTTTGAAATATGTTTTTGCCCAGTGGTCTCTGTCCAGTGATGGCCTTTAATCCATCTTTCATGAAATTTCAGCCAAAGCCTAGTACTCCATGTCACTGATACCAAGTAATTTAACAGAGATTGTAGATATGTAAGGATCAATCCTTCAACTCAGGTGAGATTTTTAGGCTCACTGAAGTAAATTCAGCAATGTTGGTTTTGTGCCAGCAGATAAAATGTCCTTGAATAGTTAGATTCTTTTAAAATTACTACTGATTATAGAGTATCCCTCTATTTGATTTTGGTCAGCCAAGAATAACATTCTAGTTCTGAATTTTGGGGACATCTTTTACAGTGTAAAAGGAAGTTGGTATGCAGATCTAAATGTTTACATTTGAAACCCCAACTAAACAAAGCTTGGCACCTACTCCAGGGCCATAGCAGAGAGGAAGGTATCGTCAGAAACTGAACTGTGGAAAGCCTTTTACATTTTAATATCACACTGGTCACTCAACCTAGCCCAGACTCACTCTTTCCTTAAATAAGATCTCACTGAAATAAATATGAGTCATGTTGAAGTCAATAGTATTTTTTCTGAGTGAAGAGAAAATTCTTGTGGCTCTGTTTTGGTGCACTGACTGTGTAATATCAAGGCCTCTGCAGCAATGCACTTAAACACAAGTGGGTGAAATATGGAGAGAGCAGAAGTCTTAATTTCAAATTTCTTGGGTTTGTCAGATTATGTTATATAGTATCAGATTGTTCTGTGAAAGCTGAGGCCACAAGAGTCCTATTACACTTTTTGGGCAAGATCCTTGGATGATGAAAATTGGTGTAGTGATACTAGATCTGTGTTGATTTCAATAGCTCAGGATTTAGCCCAGTAGGTCTGACATAGCTATAAAACCTCACTCTGCACTTTGAAAGTTGTACCCTATAAATGCTTCCATAGTGCAGTTTTTTATAGTGTCTATAGGAAACCCACTTTGTCTCCGTAGTTTAAAAACACTAACTAACCAAGGCTGACTTCCTGTCGTTCTCACACCATAACTGTTAATACTAATAAGTGGGGTTTAAGTGTACTGTCTCTTAGTGTGTTTGATCTTTATTTTTTTATTTTTAGTTTGTCACTCTGCACTATTTGTATCTTGGACCATTTTTATAAGTACAGAAACATAAAAAGAATATGACTAGCAGGGACTATCTCCGTGCCCTATGTAGGAGAGTATCCTTCTCTGACAATGCATGGGTTTACTTGCAGAAGAGTACCAGATATGGATACACATGCACACACAATTAGTTACAGTAAGTGTCCTCAAGCA
Source organism: Climacteris rufus (assembly GCA_013398175.1). Lineage (NCBI taxonomy): Eukaryota > Metazoa > Chordata > Aves > Passeriformes > Climacteridae > Climacteris > Climacteris rufus. The sequence continues at coordinate 899,498 of VZRZ01005884.1, forward strand.
CTCACATTCCTTTTTCACTTGGTAACTAATGAAATTACATGTTTGCAAGAAAGTGTCATGTCTCATCGTGTTAGCTGCTCCAGTGTCTAGTCTGAACTCCATTGCACTCATTGCCTGTGCCGGTGCTTTGGCATTAAGAGCTGAGGTGGTTTTCCTGACAGTCATTTGAAAGTGTTTTGCAACAATTACCTTATAAGTAGATTTGTTTCTGCCAAGGGAAGAAAATCATACTAAGTGAGCTATAGAATCAGGCATCCATATGCTTTTCTGTTAGTATATGGCAGCTTGTATTTTTGTAAACACGAAGGTAATATAAGAGAATCCATTTTTTCCGTAACACAAACAGTTCAAAAGAGATTTGTAATGAAATGGCTTCTAGCAATCTTTAATATTTCATGGTCATTTTGGGGGAGAGGGGAAGAACCTCCAGCATCATTCCCCTGTTAATCTTCTTCCCTTGAGAGGCTTCAGGCTTGGTTCCGATTTCAGCTGCGAATTAGGCTGTGAGTTGGTTTGAACTTGAGTGTCTTCAGTAAAACCAAGGAGAACAATAGCAGCTTCACACTGTGTCAGCTCCAGTGAGTAATGCTAAATTGCTTGCATTGTCACAACCACATGCTTCACTTGATGATCCTAATGGGTCCCTGCAGATCCAATGGGGATCACAACACTGGCTGCATACATTTTTTAAGATTGTTTCAAGATATCATGGAACACATCCAGAACCCAGAGTGATGTTTTCTTTGGGGCCCCAGACCATGGAATGTTTAATTACTGATGCCATTACTAAAAATAGCCATAGGAAAAAAGCACAGTTTAATCTTTTAGTGAAATGTTTGGGGAATGGGGGTTAGGGCAACTTGTTTTAGAGCACTATTTCCATAAAGGATAGAATTTATATAATTATAGTAAAATTATGAAAAAGGATTGTCTGCCTTTGTGTTCTTTCATATTCAGACAGTGGGCACATTGTGCCCTTGTTAAGCAGACCTTGCTGTTTCTAACTTGTATATTTTCTTAGCCCTTCCATGTCATACACTAATCTTCACCTACCTTGTAAAATTTTGATTGGATGTTTGATGCCAGTTTGAGAGGTGATGTGTAGCTTGGATTTCCTTGCATTTGCATAGAGATAATGAACCCAAATTATGGCTAGTGGGATTTGTTAAGCATATTGCAAACTGGGAAAGAATCTAAACCAATAAGTGTAAGCAGTACAGAAGCTTTCACAGCTTGAATGGAGTGAATACTGAGGGCATACTCTACTCTAACTTTGATGACTCCTTGATTCTGCTGAACTTTTGAGTTAATTAGAGTCACAGTGACCACTAGAATTTTATTCCTCTATCATCTTGAAGCTCAAATATTTGTCTTGGGACACATTTTCATGTTGACTTGCCTATTTGTATTTTAAATTACACAGCTAGTAGCAATAATCAGATTTTTACATTCCTGAAAATTGATCTGTGTGTCAGAAGACTCAAGAACGTCAGATAAATGAATTTTCAAAATAAGCCAGCAACTGAAGAAATAGAAGTAGCCTTAGTGACTCAGTAACATGTATCCACCTCTCTAAAAGTTTGTTGAGAACTTGGGAAATTCAACCTGCAACTGAAAAGCACTGTGTATCCCCAGGCAGCCTTAATTTGCATGATCAGCACTTACTCAGCAGAGTACCATGAGTATGTGAGACCTTGGTGTATTGAATGGGTCACATTTAACTGTCCTTGAACAATTTCTCCTATGTATTAAACATAAACAAGCTTTTTGTCATATTCAGCATCACTGTTTCTCTTTTCTCTACATTTTCTTTGATACAGGGTAGTTTTTCTACAGGAAATTTTAGAGGCACACAGTAAATATGTTATGCCAGTTTCCTCCCAAAGTCTTGTTTAAGAGCTCTGTACTTCTCTCATTTTGTATTCCTTGTTATTTTTTTCCCTAAGAGTTGGATAATTCCATCTGAGCAAAAATTCAAATTAAAGTTGGGTTTTATAGCTGAGAATTGTTGGATAAATTGCACAGTCTCTCTTAGTTTTCTAAATAGCCTTTAGACACTGACTGTTCTTCTCTTGTCATGTAAATGCACTGTCATATAAATCTAATATGCATGGATCAAGCTGTCTGTTGGTAACTGGAAAGAGAATGCAAGAGACTACTGGATTTCACAAGCTACAGAAGGAAACTGGTAGCAGAGTTCAAATGTAAATAAAGGTGGCAGGAAAATGTTCTTTTCTCTTTCACAATAAAACCCAAGCAAGTCCTTCTTTAACACCCTTAAGAGTTAAATAAATGATTTCTTCTTTATATTACAGGAGATACCTTTCTGCCCATTAAATAATTTTTGATGGCATCCAGTAAACCTTTCTCAAAGGTAGTAAGTGGTTTTATACCCTGAACAGTTTTGAACAGAGCTCCATGAAGTCACTGTGTGCTATGACAAAATGTAAAGCTTGCATTCAGTGAAGAAAAGGAAGAGGAAGAGAGTGGGAAAGAAACCCTTTAAAGTTACATTACACAAAGAAACTTTTAACAAGCATTGGTTTTAAGCATGCTACTAGCTTTGATGTAATTAGCTTGATATTAAAACTATGGTACACTTATATCTGAATGAAAGGTACTGTAGTTAAATTATACATTCTATTTGCAGTACATTTCCATTTCACAGATTTGTAAGTTTACAGTCCTGCATATGCAAAAAATCTCTGTTTGGATCACCAAATCCCATATATTGTATGGGATGTCAAAATCGAACATGACTTTATGTGAAATATGGGGTGATATGTCAGCAAAAGAACCAGACTTGTTCAGGATTATTTGAAATTTGGCCCACTCAGTGTGAAAATCTAAACACATTAAAAGATTCAACCGTAGGGGAAATGAACACCCCTAATATATACAGGACCTAAAGAGCCATGAACATAAAAACTTGAATTTCACTGTCTGAATTTTAAATAACTTCTTTTAGAAAAATCTTCATTCTTTCATTTTTTTTTCTTAAGGAAAACCTTAGCAGTCTTCACATTCTTCAATAGAAGGTTCATAGGACACTTTTACTGACAAATTGTCTTCAAGGCCTCTTTTGAATATATTACCTTCACAGTGTTCTTAAATTTGACTGTCTTAAAATAGTCAAATAAGGTGGATAACTCCCTTCAATGTGTTTTCAATTGCAGATCATGGCACTTTCATCCAACAATTTTGAAGAGATAACTTTTAATTACAGTAATAAGAACCACATGGGCAATGATTGATGCAAACCTGATGTGTTCACTTACTTTATTAATCTTTTTAATTAGAGACAAAAGCATGCTTTATCTTTAGAGAAAAGAAGAGTTGTGATGTGCTTTTTCACTTTTGTAATAAAAAATAATTTGATTGCTTACCAGAAGTGTGTGTTTACCTGGATGCAAAAGGCGAGCACAACTTGCACATTTTCTCTTCCAGTTTGCTTACCTTCAGCTCCGTGTGGTGCCCCATATGGCACGGTACTGTTGAGATTATGGAGCTCTTCTGTTAGTTTTACTTCACTTCTACAAATTTTTTGTAAGCAGAGTTTACAAACTCAATCAGAGAACAAGAAAATGAAAGACAGTTAACACCACCATATGTCAGAGCAGTGGCTTGCCAAAGAGTAGTTTGTATGAGATGTTGAGAAAGACCTATGAGATGTTTTGTTCTTTAGCTCTCCTTACCTTTAGGAGCTGAGACATCTTAGCACGTCTCAGGTACACTGTGGCTATGGTTTGAAGCAGTTGTATTTGAGGATGGTGTGAAAAGACACACAAACAGGATGACATTGATTCAGGTACTAATGAAGGTCTTTGAAAGACACTGTGAATTTTATCTGAACTGGTTTAAAGGGTTCTCTTGCCTTGAATATACAGAAGGCTAGATTCAGTTCCCTGTCTGGATTGAGATGCTTTGCAAACTTACAGCTAAGGTTTAGATTTCACGTTTGCCTGGAGTTTTTTGCCATGCAAGAACTCTGAGTAGGATTAATGGCTGTCATTGGAAAACAGCACAGAGGCTTTTCCTACTTACTATTGTTCATAATTTTTCATATTATATAATGCCAATAGTGTACCAAGTGAGTTACTAAAAAGTAAAGGGAAGGTCTCTGCTCTAGATGATTCATATTCTAATTAAAACTATGACATCTCAGGTCTTTATAGAGAGGTGTGAAGGCAATGAAATTTCTGGACAGGAAGGAAACAGAAAACTTGTGCACATAGGATGTCAAAGGCAAAGCCAGTCTGTGATACCTGTATTTTGTGGTTTGGATAAGAAACTTGTAAATTGACCTATATCAATGCAGGAGTTTGTGAAACTTCACAAAATGAAAGAACAGCACATGCTTTTGGAGACCTGAAGTTCTGTAAGCTTCCTGCACTGCTTTAGCAATAGCATATAAATAACATAGATTCCAGCCATGTTGTGGCTTGGTAGTCTGTGCTCACATGTTAGGATGCTGACTTTGGGCCAAATCCAAACACCTCTGAAGTCAGTGGAAGACTTTCAACTTCAGTGAGTGAGCTGTGTAGGCGTTTTGAGGTGCTTTCTTGTGCCAGCCAATTTGGAAATGGCAGTGGGAATAGAGAATGGGAGAAGTTCAGTTTCCTGTATCAACTCAAGGAAAGCAAAAAGAATTTTTTTTTTTATGTTACTATTTTTTAAGAAGCATTTGCCAAAATATGTTTGTGACTGTCAGCACATAAGAAAATAGACTGGGTTTGGGACAGGTGGTGGTAATGGAGAGAAAAGTGCAGTTTGCTGAGTGGCCTCACTTTGTCAATCTAAATTTCTGTGGTAGAAGTGGGTGTGCAGCTCCCCATTTGTGTGTTAAGTCAGAAGCAGTCTGCTTTAAAGCCATTCCAGACAACTTTTAAGTAAACCTACTAGCACTCAGTGCCATTCAAACTGTGACCTTGTCTGCAAGTTAGTCCCGGTGATTGCTTAAGTGGTGAAACTTGCAGCACAGAACTGGAAAAGTTGGCCTAAAAAAAATTAGGCAACATGCATTACACACGTTGGCAAAAGAGTTGTTTTAGCCAAGCCCATTCATCCACCCTGGTTCTGGAGACACGGTAACTCTCTAGAACCCCAGTCTAATGTAACAGCAGTGGCAGGAGGGAGTGGAAGTGCTCTGAAAGCCTACATTTTTTTCAATCTGTCACACTCAGCATGAGGATGTATGGTGAAAGCATGGAGGAAATATTGCATTTTGGGATTCCTAGAAGGGTGCCCTGGCATATATTCCTACACACGTTTGTCATATCTCAATTATTGAGCAATTGAATTTAGTAATAGTGACCATGAATTAACCATCTGTCAAAGATAAGGAAAGTCTGCTTTAACCCTCAGGCTGCCATACATGCCTTTATAGGGTGCCCACAGCATTCCTTTGGTTGCCAAAGTGGAAGTGTGGCAGCAGACCAAAAGTTAACATGGAGGGGTGGGGATACCTTCCCTTCTACTTTCTGATAAATAACTATCATTTTGCTCATTTGTTTCAGCCAAACTTTAGCAATATCAGAATAGTTTCTGCAGATTGTTTTGATTTTGAAAAGGAATGACTGCTTCATGCTGCCAATACATTTCAACTTTAAAGAATTGAGATCATTTTTAATTATCTTTAATGTTACCTGAGAAGAGATGTACATTGCATGGAAGACTCAGAACTGAAAACTATTGGATTTTCTACTTAAATTGCCCTCCGTCCTCCACTTAATCCATCTTCTAAATGAGGCAGTGTATATCTTTAAAAATGTTGTACTACTGTATCTTCGGAGTTCAAAGTAGTTCAGGGACCAATTGCCAAACTTACTTCCTTGCTGTGTACTTCACCTGTAAAAGAAAGATTGAATACTCAACATCCAGACCAAAGCTTATAAAGAAATAACTTTCTAAATTAGTTATTACATTTAGCAGGTTAACTGGTGGACATCTGTGTGGTGGGATTATTTTAGTTTGTTTTTTCCTCCTTGGATTGAACATGTTTCTGAGAGCTGTTCTGCCACAGATGACTAGTCTCTATTAGATTTTTCTATAAGTACTAGTTAAATATTGCAGTGATAGTCCCATTAATTCAATTTTGAGCACTGACTGGATCATATGTGCATGTAAAATATATATAATGATTTGTGGAAAGATTTTCAACAAAACCTATCCATGTGTCTGCTGAGACTTTACTGAGACAGCCGTCACGAAGGTTTTCAGTAGTGAAGGAAATAGATGTCTGTAGCATGTTAAAAAATGCTGGATAGTTTAGTTTGAGGGTGGGGTTTTGGGTGCTTTTTTGGTGTTTGTTTTTTTTTTTTTCTCTTTTAAAAATTCTGCTTTCATGGTTCCCTTTCTCCTTTCGAGTCTTTTCTGATAATTTTAAGTTCTCCCAACTGGTCCACTTTGACCTTATAACGTGTAGAAACATCCATATGGAAAACATCAAGATGCTTAATGACTTTCATGATTTCTTTGGGAGAGGAAGAGGGAAGGGGAAACAAAGGTCATTCATCGTACAGTAAACTCATTGATATAACTGAAGTGATCAATCTTCTCACCTGTCCCTCACGGTAGCTGCCTCTCTGCTGCTTGGAAGTTAACAGCTGATGGTACTGAGCAAGGTTCCTCATCCTTTGCCATGGGCTGTGGAAAGCTGGGCAGCTAAATGGCTGCTGATAGTTTTACCGACTTTGAGGATTTTTTGTATATTTCCAGCTCCATGCATCATCTTTGGAAGTATCACCTGCTGTCTGTTTGGAGGAGTTTCATGTCCCTTTTGCACGATCTGGACTGATGAGCTAAGCCCAAGCACCTAGCAATGATTTGCAGTACTTTCTTGTCCCATAATGAGAGATTGCAAATGTGCTGTCATCTGCATATTGCAGTCTTCTCAGTAGCTGTCTAGAACTTGCCTCAGACTGGGGTCAGACTTCCCCTTTGTAAGTCTGCACTGTTTCTAATACCTGAAGAAAATTCTGAAATGGAAAGAAATACAGGCAACACAAAAAGAAATTGAACTTTTCAATATCAGCTGAAGGATCATAGGGTATAGGGTAAATTTTTAAAAGATTTTTCTAATTTGTTTCATGAAGAGTCACATTCCATGAATGGTTAATTTGGGCCACACCATGTCATATATTTCAACAGTAATTTGTGCTAATATACAGCTATGTACTTTTGTCCTGCAAAATACTGTACAACACAGTCCTTTAAACAGTCTTTATCTTGCAGTTTTAGCTTCCCCCCACCCCCCTTGAAATGTCGGTGGTCAACCAACGTAAACAGAATTCCTTCTACTCCCTCCACATCTGCTATGTGTTATCTAGCACTCACCTCTGACCCTGATATTCATCATAAGAATAAGAATTGCATCCCATTCAGCTGCTTGCATGCACTTTAACTCAAATGATCACTGGCTGTTGAAATAGTATGTGCTGGGAGCAAAAATTGCTGAGACATCATCGGGGTGTTCAAACGGGACTCTGCTTTCTTTTGCACTTTTGGATAATTAAATAGAATTCTAGAGATAAGCAGGTCAACACAGTATACTGGAGGACAGATCTTGGTATAATTTAACATTGTACTGGCTAGTGAATGCAACAAAACAAATTCAATGCTAACTCTTACTGAGAAGGACTTCTGAGGTCTCTTTGCAAGCTGCTGTATCAAATGACGTTATGCATTTGCACAGAGAGACAGTATCCTTTATGGAAGCAGTAAGTTTAAAAGTATGTTTGTGATGCAAACAACAGTTAGTAATCTTCTTCTTTTCATTTAATACCACCCTCCATGTCCTGGTGGTATCATTCAAGGAACTAAGTAAAACTGTTGTGAGTAACCATTTTAAAATCTGATCTTAAATATGAAGATCCATATGTTAGAATGAATACAGATCTGGTCTCTGTGACCCATCGAATGCAACTCATTGGAAATTTTCCTTTTTTCACAAGGTGAACAGAATTACTTTTTGGACACTGTGGAGGAAGAAATAAAACTGCCAGTTTGTTTGCCAAAGGTGAATCGATTAAAAGTTTGGGAAATTTACCAGTTCTTTGTTTACTGTAGACTTTCTGCTACTTCCTCTCTTCTTTCATGGCAGAGGTGTGAGGATGGAATCTCCTGCTAGTCCCTTAATCTTCAAACTCATATCTTCAATTGAATTATGATCATAGTCATGCAATGATGGGAGCTAAATGTGAATTTGGCCTGTAGGATTGCAAAAATCTTAAGGGTCTTTAGCTGCCAAGTTTATCTCCCTCTTCACACTTCCCCACCCCATGCCCAGTACTTTCTATTTTCAGAAAAAAGATTTGGGGACCAGCGGTGTTGTGAGGCCAGTGTGGTTTATCAGCTGCCACTCCTGCCCTTTGGTGCTACAAGCTGCAACACTGCTTACAGATAAACAAAACCAACACTTCTTGTACCAACACTCTGGGGTGACCTCTGTCAGCCCAGCAAAAACTGCTCTTGCATGGGCACTTCTAGTCAGAGGGCCATCATGCATGTGGATTACAAGCATCTAGTAGTGCTCAGTGATACATACCAATTATCAGGATGTGAATAGATTTTTTCTTTTTAAATTGTTTATGCTTCTTTGCTTGCCAAGTTTGTTTCCTTGAACATGTCTGTATTTATATTTAGCAAAATTAACAAGGGATGAAATAGGTGCTGAGGATGTTAATTATGTAATTATATGAGCAAAGACATACCGTGTAATGGGCAGAGAAGAAAAATTACAAAGACTTTACATAAAGAAATTAAATCCCATGTTAGGTTTTTGATTGAGCTTCTGATTTTTACTGTGTTGCCAGCGGTCACTGGTGACCTCAAATGTAAAGGTGAAGAGTTTTATTTCTTGTTTGCATTTATTTAAGTATGCACATGTGCATCTGCTATATATGCACATTAGTTGGGGGTTTAATCAGCAGATTAAAATATGGGAGGCAGGATTCTCATCCAGGAAAGAATCTGTTTGAAAAAGACTGTAAAGTGAAATGAAAATGATCGTATGAACCTTAGTGGTATCTAAGTGGTTTCAGTTTGAGCATTGTTAAAAATCATGCAGTGTCCTTTGGTGCCCTTTTCATCTTGTTTATTTTAATAAAGACCAGTTATTTGAAAGGTAGTTCTCTATTGAAATTGACTTCTGATCACCCTATCACTTCACAAGTCTTTATACATCAGGAACACTTGAAAGTATATGCACATGTTTGTGGGGATTTTTCTTTTCCTCTGGAGAAATTCAATTATTTATGCTAGGATTATTTTTATTGTGAGTTATTTTTATAATTGAATCAAAACTGTGTAGGCTGATACAGCCCCAAGTTACTGCTCTGATCTGAAAAATCCTCAAAATGGTTGAATAGAATAACTTTGTCACTTGTTTGTCATACCAGTTATGACAATGGGTCATTCCATAGATGTCTAAAATGATCTTTAGCCACGTTTTATGAAGCCAGAACTGTAATCCAATAACAATTTTCTGGCTAAGTGCTTCTCAGTTGCCACTGGGGACTATCTGCATCACTGTTGCTGCTCTTAAAATGAGTTTAAGTTGAAAGGACACAAATTTCATATTTCTTTCCTTATTTTCTTGAGAGTAATCTAAGAAAATAATATTTTAAATAATTGCATTCTGGTTCCTGAGGGATATCAGCATAATTGCATTGAGGATACCTTTATTTTTTTATGCATTTATTTATTAACAAAGTACATTCCATCTACAAACCAAATGATTGGTCCACTGGCACAAAACAATAAAGTAATGAAACCTCTAGTTCATTAAATTGGAATATAGGGATTGAATTACTAATTTATGTTGGTTTAAATTTCATGTTATAAATCATAAGATTCTAAGATGTAAGAGAAAAATATTTCCCATGATGTTGGCTACCTATAGTTCCAGCCAGGAAAAATTTATATAGGAGTCATTGAAGGCAAAGGGAGGAGAGGTATTGAAAACCAAGACTGGCATGGTTCATCTGGTGCCTTCATGGGCACTTCATAAAGGCACAACTGAAAAAAACCAAAACAAACCAAGAAAACACAAACCCTTATTTAAACTGAGAGTATTCTGTAGGGGTTACTTTTAAATATGGATAGTGTGAAATGCTGGTTTTGGAAACTCTGCAAAATTAAGGTCAGGTAGCAAAAGAAATGAACAATGAGAAGCAGAGATGCTTCATAAACCTTTAGTGCTTTCATTTCATTCCTATGTTTTCTCTCCTGCAATCCACTCTAGTGTTTTATTTACTGTAATCTTGTATTCAAAACTTTCTTACAAATTTCAATCTGATATTAAGTTCACTCTATTCTGATCATTTTAGTTTGTTTTCTCTGTTTAACAGTCTCTGCAGCTGTTTGTAGAAGCAAAGATAAAACCCATGTAAGACAATATGTTCTTTTCCATGTTATGTTGACTGAATTCCTACTGGAACCTAGTCTTCTGATACCAGAGTTGAAGTATGAACTGGCTCTTATTTTAGCCGTTAAGACCACAGACAAGTCACTTTCTGTGAATAGAAAGTGTGTGCCTCACTGTTACACTTCTTCAAAAGTTGTGTTTGTTTCCTTCTTGAGTAACACAAAGTGTTTCCCAGAGGCTGCCCTCAGATTTTCTGGGGAAATATTAGCTAAGCTTTCCCTTTGTTACAAAGAATGGGTAAATGCCTATATGGCAATCTGTCATGAATATTTAGGAACTGAAAATTGATTTAATGAATTTGAGATGATGTGGTGTTTCCAGAATTTCTGCAGTGGAGCCACACTTACTGTGAACTTAAACTGCTTCCCTCTTCTCCACACTGTGGGCTTTTGTTTGGAGACCAGATAGGCACAGCAGGGTGTTTGTCTCTATTCTGTACCATATCTCACTTTTTACTGAGTTTTAAGGAAGACACTACAGTAAGTAATTTAATACATCTATGAAATAGGACGTGACATTCTTGTTTCACAGGCTTTCTCAGGTGGAAGATGCCATTATGATGGGGCTGTTTGCCTGCTAGAAATGTAGGTTTTCTTTGCAGAAAACTTATCAGTTGTTTGATTACTCATTAACATACTCTGAACCACCATTAATTCTGATACACAAAACAAAAGATGGAGGATCTTCCAGGTTAAAATTCACACTGGTTTCATGGTAGAGGAGATGTCAGTCTCTTCTGACCACAAGGACTGGCATGCTTCACTCCATCTCGGAGTCAGGTGATGGCTACAAGCCCTCAGGCAAGTGAGCAAGGATTGAGGCACTTCCATGAGTACCAACTCTCAGCTCAAAGCAAGGCCTGCTTGGATCAGGTTCCTCAGGGCTGGTCCTTGTGCAGTTTTGAGCATCTCCAGTGGCAGAGAATGTACAACCTCTCTCCCCTACATATTAGTGTTTTACTGTCCCAATGATTATTTTTTTCCATTTTTAACAATATTTAATTGCAATACTCCTTGTTGCAACTTGGTAACCCATATTTCCCATTCTGTCACTGGTGCACCTCTTTAGAAGAGACTGTCTCTCTCTCTCTCTCCCCCTCTCTCTGTCCTGCTTCAGACTGTGTTTGACACCAGCTAAAGTTGCCCTTGTTTTGCTGAACCTTCTCTGTCTTGCAGAGCTTCAGAATTTTCAAGAAATAGTATTCTGCCTTTTGTAGTTGCGCCTTTATTGAACTTCATTTTACTTGATTGAACAGGGGTAGACAAATTCTTACAATTTTGTGTAAGAATCAGGTTTTCTATTTCAAGGTCTGAAATGTGGGCATATTTGGGGTCTGTAAGGTGTATAATTTGGATTTGATAACCATATTATTGAAAGCTGGTTTATGAAGGGCAGGCCTTTGCAGGTCATACTTTTGCTATAAAACCTCATGTCACTTTGAGTGCATTATCTCACTGAAACTGTGTATTTCCCTTGAGGCAATGCCTGAACACCATGAACCTTGATTGTTTCCAAAGGTTCAGGAAGGTCCAGGGATCCTGAGTTCTAGTTTATGCTGGTTGTCCATAATGCACTTGAAGCTTATCTTTCTGTACTTCACTGACTCACAGTATGTAAGTACGTGCATAATATGAAAACTCTAAATGAAAGAAAGGTGCCAATTATCAAATATGAGATAGAGTTCAGACTGCTAAGACAGTGACTTTTCGTTACAGATCTGTCCTTGCTGTTCTTGAATCCTGCCAGGAGGATGATATTAGAAGGTTTTATGTGTATTTGGCTGGAAAAGATATTATTTAAATCAGTCTCATTACTAATTATCTGTTTTGTTTTTGTGGGTTTTTTTCTAGTGTTCCCGAACAGGAGATAATCTGACACAATGTGTATTTTCAGCATGGGTGAGTGGCACAACTGAATATATGCAATTTTTTGACAGTATTTATTGATGTGAAATTGACAGTCTGCAGATCAGGAAAGCAAGGTGTAAGTAGCGCTCTAGAAGTACTAGGAAAATGAGAAATGCAGAGTTGGGGAATACAGCACATAGCTGTAAGTCATTCTAATGTTGACAGACCACTTCCAAGGCATAAAACTCTATTAGAGAAATGAGTCCTTTTTCCATATCAGCTCTCTCTTGAATCTCTTCATTGAAACACAAGCTTCCAGGTCTGTAAGTCATTCTCACATGCCAGATGGAGTTCAAGCTGTTATTTCCTCAGCTACAGTCTTGTGTGTGAATTTCCTTCTCTCTTCTATGGATATGTACACCCCTACAATCTCCAGTTAGCTGTCTCCTGCCATAGAGAAGTGTAAAGGATGTTTTCTTCCTCTGCCTTTAGAACAAATAAAGGGCTGGATTTATTCTGTTATTTTAAAGGGGTTGTTCCTCTAATTTAAGAGTAATGAGACAAATTGCTTAACAAGTAAAGAACTTGCATTTCTCTTGATTGTGTAATAGAAGCTATTTTTCTGAAGTACATTACTGAATTGCATGCTTCAGAGGTGGGTCTGTGAAGAAATAAGTAGCTGATCATAAGTTTGAGTTTATATGAAACATTGAAAGTAAGTTCATAAACAAATATGGCCTGAGATTTTTACTTCGCACTGATTCTTGACAGCAGCATATTATCAGATTAGGAATATTTTCATATCGGAGTAAATTACTGAAAATTCATAGCAGACTCTGTGCTCCAAGGAGCTTTTGCTAACATTGGTCAGATGCAGCGCACCTGGGAGGACACTGTTGCTAAATGGTCATAATTATTTGTATTAATGCTCTCATGAGTGTCACATTCAAACCACAGCTCCCATTATCTTTTCCCTTTACTCACATCATCCTTCTTGTCCAACCAGTTTCTGACTCTCTCCACTGCTCCTTTGAAGTGGATTTGCTCTTTTCAGCTCCAGCACAGGCATTTGTGTGTATGCAGCTCCCAGCTGTGTTCCACAGGCCTATATTCCAGATGTCTCTGAGGACCAAACAAAGCATTACTGTCTATACCACAAAGTACATGAGAATACATGTGAAAATATCAGCTGCCTAATAACAAGGAGCCCACTGTGGATGAAGAACTGTTGTAAGGAGTTGTGCCAAGAGGAGAAAAAAATCTGTCCATTTTAAGTTGCCTTTTTTTTTTTTTTTTTTTGGTTGGTTGGGTTTTTACTTTGCCCTGACAAAGCAGGAGTTTTAAGCCTGCTGCTGGGGCATCAGTTACTTCTTGTGCAGGCTATTTAATATTGCACTACAGTATGCTGGACAGGTTGTGAGGCTTGATGCTATGAATCCAGTTTTGTAGCCAGGTAGGTGGACTCTCTGCTATCCCACATGTTTTGCTTAGGCCTCTTTTGTTCTCTACCAGTAATCTGTTGGTGACAGGATGGAGTTCAGTTTTGACAGAAGAGGTTCAGGATGGGAGACTGCTTGTCAAGTCGAAGAGTCAAGTGGGCATTTGCTGTCCCTGAAAATGCCTCTGTGCTGTTTACTCTTCTTCTGGGCTGCAAATAGAGTGTGAGTCCCCCAGATGTGTGGGGAGTCTGGGGGAGATAGTTGGCCTCCTAAACAGTGTCACAGCCAGCATTCCAGCTGTGTCTGATCTGTTAGGCTTCACACTTTCATTAATTCAGACAAGGTCCTCTTTTGATCCTCACACTGCTTTGCATGACAGGTTTCAGGGCATTAGAATTGTTACTCCAGTCAGCTTGTTGACTGGATTTGGTATCAAAATAAGGTGAAGCATGTCAAGTAAGACAGCTAGGGGCAAAAAATGAAAGTATGGAGAGGATATTGCAAACATTACTTTAGAATGAAGAGAAAATTTCTGAACTGACTAGCCAACACTAGGGTAGGAAGGAGATTTGAAAAGTTGGACTTGATATGCACAAAAGAACAGTTCTTAGAAACTTGAAAGAACAAGTAGTGTGTGCCATAGCACACCTAAAACAGGTTGCATCCTCTTTCATGTTGGGAGTAGCATCATAATATTAATGACTTTTTTTTTACCTCTGAGTATCTTAAAGCACTGTTCCACACACTTCATTTTTATAAAGTCTAGATTTAGAAGGGATGTGGGGCACTGGATGTCCTTTTTTCTACATTGGTGTTGGGGGGCTGCAGTTCTAATTTTAGGTCCAGCACCTTATAAACCATACTAGCATAATGTTGTTCAGACAAAAAAGAACCATTGCATTTGTACTTTTTAAGCAAATTGAACAAGTGGCAGTAAAGCAGACAGCAGCAGTTTTCTCTCACTCACATTTTTAGAAATGCATTTGATAGCCTCAGTGTTATAGTCAAGAAAGGCAGCTTTCTGGTTCTATAGTTTCTATTAAATGGCACTGCTTTAGACTAACTGGCAGTAGGCTTTTTCCTACTCACCAAGCAGTTAAATTCAGATAACTCCTCAGTCTTCAAAGGCTCCTTCTCTGGTCGCACCATAATCATTGTGACAGTTCCAGGTAAGAGTATTTGGCAGGGATAGCTCAAGGGTTCATTCTTTTCCAAATGTTTACTTTACCTGACATATCTTTCCTGGGTGCCACAGTGATTAGTCATGTGTATGTTATTTAAGGGAAGCTAAAGACTAATATTCTTCCATATAAGAAACAGCTAGGGGGTGTATAATAAAAACAAATAAATAATAACATCCCTTCAGCACTGAAGAAGATGTGCTAGGAGAGAATTAAAATAAGTTGCACAGCAAGCAAAACACTGTGTAGAACAGTGTGTGTGTGTGTATTTTAGGTAGGACAGAGAATATTGACAGTAATCAAGATTGCCTGAAAATTCTCACTTATAAATTACTGTAAACAGGATTTTTAATATTAATTCCTTCACAAACTTTGACTGTTTGTGTTTATAATTTCCATGTTGGGCTCCCTCCTGGGGCAAAATGTTTGGGAAGACTATAAACAAAATTGTTTGATTGCTTCTGGAAAGGAAGTGAATATGCATTGTTCTGTGTAAAATTTTGAGTGTTTTTTCTCCCCGAATTGCATCTTTCTTTTGTTATTTCAGTATATCATCAAAGCCTACCGTCAAAGTGTGATCATCTTTCCTTGAAGTAATGGTTCTTGTTGAGAAAGAGGCTATCGTTGCTTTATTTAATGAGCTGAAATGATAGAGGTCTGTACAGTGACTCTAAATATTCCTAGTGATGCTATTGAGTCACAGGCTTATTAGCAGGATTCCATGCTATGGCATTTGTGGGGAGCTGGATAGCTCTGAATTTTTAGAAACATGGTAATTTACAAATAAAAGCTGAGATTATGAGTTGAGAGTTTAAATTTGGGATGAAATCTACTGGATAATGCAAGTACAGCACTCACTCATTGAGCAGTTCAAATATTTTGTTCAATATATCAAATCAAATATTTTTTTTTTTCCTCTTAAGTGTGTGCCTTCAGGCCCTTTTTATTGCATGCTTTTCAAAACTTGCTCCAGAGACAGAATTATTAATTTCCTCCTAGGTTTCTGCATAGCACTCAATACTACAGTCCTTCACAAACCATTAATGAAGTTATTTTCATAACACCCCCATGAAACGAGGAGGAATTATTATCCTCATTTGACAGATGGAGACTGGGACACTGTAACTCAAGGTTGAAAGTACCTATTAATTTGGGAATCCAGTCTGAGACATCCTGCTCCTATCTTTTTCAGAATATATAACATTGGGTAGTAAGCTGAAAGCATAGCTCCCTTTAATTTCATCTGCATTCCTGAGTGCTCAGCACTTGGAGCAAGGCAGACCCCAAGTTTCATGTTGGGCGTGGAGCCCATGAGGAACACACAGATGAAAGCTGGCCTTGTGTGAAAAGCTCGACTTTAAGAAACTTGTCGTGTATCTCATAGATGTTCTTACAAAAAAAACTCCAAACTATTTGGAGTAACTTTTTAACTACCTGAAGTAGGAAACTGTCCTTTTTTCCCCCCTTGCTTCCTGTGTTCCTGATTCATTACATAACTCTGAATGTCAGCAATGCATGGGGCAGCACATCTCCTCCTTGGGCAGCAGCCTTCTGCCCTGCATGGATTCATCCCACAGACAAGTCCATGCCATGCACTGTGTAAAACAGTGAACTAGTAGAAAACTCACTTTGTGATTGTGTAAATGTGCTGGTTTTGTCTGGTGAAGAGTTAATTTTCTTCGCAGTATCTAGTATGGGACTAGTTGCATGGTCTGTTTAACCAAATGCCAAACTCTCATCCTGTCTTTGATCACAAACACTGAAGTTTGAGATGTATCACCAGAGAGAACCACAGAGTACTAATGAGATAACAAGTATATTGGTGTAAAATGTCTCTGTGTATATTTCTGTAGCAGATACACTACGAGCAGTGATGATTGCTGCTTAACAGGACTGATTTCCTCCCATCCCCCATCTCTTACCCCATCGTGTTATACCTAGATCCCAAACGTTGTAGAGTAGGGACTGCTTTGTTTAGCTTGTGTAGAACTTAGTATAGTGTGGTCTTGATCAAGGAACTTCAATTGTTTTGATAGGGTCCCTCTGTGTTCATGCTATTGATGTTATCTCAAAAACAGTGAATCTCAACTAGGTCATTGAAGTATTTGCTATATGGACTGTTCTCTGTGAGCCTCTGACGTGGTGATCACTGACAGTTTGCTGCGTGTATTGCCCACCTAAAATGTTGTAGGGAGAACTGCAATTTGTTCACTAACTTTTGTTCCTCTTAAGTGAATTTAATGTATTCTATACTTTTCAATTTACTAAAGTGCTAGTAGTTTATTAAAAGAGAACATTAAATTGACCTGTATACCTGTATCACAAGATTGTTGTGAAGATTAATAATTAGATAATGTTTACAAAGCACTTTTTATAAGTGAGAAGTGCTATAAAGTGCTAAGTATTATTATTGCAGCATGATAGAGATCACAAAACACAAGTGAATTAGCTCTAGGTTTAATCCTTATAAGGCAAAGCGTACCAGGGGCAAAATAACATTACAGTTATTTTTCTTACATCCAGCACTTCATTAACTACCACATAGGGTTATATAACTCTGTGAGAGTCTAACTTAGTAAAGTTTATAATCATAGCAGGAAAAGTTCTCACGGGTTTTGCAGTAAGACTTGTATGTACAGCCTTTAAGGTCACACAGAGTTCCTCCAGCTATGCAGCATCAGTGCCTTCAGTTGCATGTAGGGACATCACTGCCCACTTTGGCACTCTCCACATTAACCCCTATCACACAACGCCTCTGTCTAGGTTTGATAACACATGGCACTAAATACAGGTCTTCACTGCATGTAAAGGGGCATAATGCCATTAAATGAATACAGACATCTGTATCTTCTCAAGATTTTACTATACTTTCTTTCACCAGCTCTTTTCCACAGTCTCAGACACTTCTTAATCTTTGCTTTTACTCTAAATTTTTATTGAAAATGTGAGAAAGACACCCCAGCAAATCCATCACTTGTTTTCTGACTCCAGTCAAGTCTTTAAAGTCTTTGAGAAAATCAGTCAGCATTTTCTTTCCTCTTTAATTCTCACTTACTGCTTATTTTGCTGCAGGTGGCCTACTCCTACTGCTGCAGTCATTGCTTTTCCTGAGGATGCCATAAACACAGAATATTTTCTCAAGTCAGATTGTGGTCCTGCCTATTTTCTGCCTCATCCTCTGTAGGACAGTCTTGAGCCAAAACCTGGGGAAGCAGCATTTATTACTAAGTATAGCTCCCTGCTGAGAAAAGGAATGTGAAGTAGACTCCCCAAAGAAGTGGTGTGCCAAAACTATGGAGGACAGTCCATTAAGAAAAATTATGTACCTCTTTCAATTTTCAATTCAATTTAAGTTTTCCTAGACTGTTTTTTTTTTTTTTTTTGGAGGGGGAGGGATGGTAGGTTGTTTCTGGTTTGGTTTTCCCCTCTTCCTTCTTCCCTTCTTCCTATAGGAACTGTCAGTACACAGCCTCTTAAATCCTGGCTGTTGGTAGATGGACTTCTCTCTCTTAAATTTACACTAGCCGCCCTAGTCTGACTAAAGCATTCCTCTATCTTACCTTTTTTTAAAAAGGCAAAGAAGTAAATGTACACCAAGGCACCATGTCCATCAGTACAGCTTACAACCAAACTACTGTGGTGAGCTTAATGCATTTCTTTGCTTCTGAAATGTGCAAAATGTGTATTAAAATATCAGGTCTTACATGAGAAGCACTGAAGAGAAATAAGTTTCCTTGAGCACCAGATACATGAGCTTCAGGGGAACAATTTCTGGACACCTCAGACAAGTGTTTGTCAGGATCTAATTACAGCTCATTGAGTAAAACTGCAAAGCACCTGTTCTGAGAGAAACCTGCAGTCACAAGAGCTCACAGGTTCATGGATACCTATGCACATTATTTAGACATCCTCAGCCTGCTTCAGGCAGTCTCAGGAAGGTGACACTGGGGTCCTCTCTAAGAAGGACTCCTTCTGCCTTCATGTCCAGACGTTGACCATGGCATGTATAGAGGCCATGTGAGCTAGAACAGATGGAGGCTGGTGAGAACAGCCCTGTGACCTGCCCAGGTCCACAAGCACATTCATATGTGCAAGGTAGGTAGCTGAGGGTGCCCTGTGGGACTTGTCCACATGGTAGACACATTGGCCATCCTGTGGGAAGCAAGGCAAGCAGAGGTCAACTTGATCATAAGCACAGCCCAGCGTCTCTTGTACATACTGGTACCATAACTTTGAGATATGAGAGATGCTAGAGTGAAAACATAGATGAACAGGCAAAAGACTTGATTTAGGGACCTGCTGATACATTTCTATTCTACTTGTGAGTTTGTACAGTGATAGGATTTCTGCGTGCATAACACAATGATGTGAGGGAACTGTAACTCTGTAAAGGAAAGGGAAGCTCCACCAAGCTCTAAATTGGAACCAGCTGACTCCAAAAACCAACAGGGTGGAGAGCAGATTATTTATAGTCAAACCAGCAAGGGGAGGATTATTTATAGCCAAACCTGGAAGCGAGGCGACAGGTGGTGAGAAGCACTTGGGTCAGACAAAGACATCTGCTAGGAATGTCAGCAATACAAAGGTAACTCTGTATCCAGTAGTAAATGATAGGAAAGAAATTACAGCTGACCTGGAGGAAGAAAGGTTGCAGAGGCATATTTGAGGAAAGTAACAACATGTCAGACAAAGGAATTAACTAAAAGTAGGCATGCTGCCAAAAATAAAACCTGTGTACCATTGAGAGACCTAAAGTGAAAAGCAGGTGAACTAGATGCCTGGAGATGAAAGAGGACTGACCTTCACAACATAAATGTGACTCCAACTGTTGATACTAATGCAGTATTATAGTACATAATTATTGGCTGGACACAATAGATTAGATGTGGGAGTGTTTCAGTAGAGGGCTATAAATGTTGTAGAACAGACCAGCCATGAGTATGGGGTATAGATGTCTGTGGTCCAACTATCTACTATTTCTCAATGAAGAGGTATACAATACCTTGACTGGGAACTGGTGTTCTTCTAGTGCAATGTTTTAAAATATTTTAGGAGTATCTAAACTTTGTGTAAGTTCTTCAGTGTGGAGTTATTTTTAAATCAGAAGAAAACTCACAAAAAAATAGGTAGCCTTTACTACTTTTTGCATGCTCCATGAAATGATGTTGAAGACCTGATTCTTGTTCTAATGTTGGTTGCTGTTACTCTGGCTGTATCTAACACAGACAGAAATACATAGAGACCTACTGCTTGAGTGTAAAGAAGGGGTTGTGCAAATGAAAGTTGTTCCCCGCCTGTGCAGTTGTGAGGATTGTTAAATGAGATAACGTTTACCCATTTATAAAATGGTTTTGTGTGGCAACAGGCCAAAGTTCAAAGAAGCAGTTTCTTGACAATTCACAAGATTAGGCCAAAGATCAGCTGCTTCTTCAGACAGGCACAAATGGAGAGCTCTCAGTCATACATTAATTGCCTCAAGGTATCTATCTGTACTTAGTAATAGCCACAGTATAATTAGGTTTCATGTCTTTGTGAGAGAGCATGCTAACCTTTGTGATTCAACACTGGGAATCTACTGCTGGACTGTTTAAAAATTCTAAAATGTACTTTTGGGACATTTACCGTGTCTAAAGCAAATTCAGCAGGATAGAAAAATCTCTTACACTATCTTGTGTTGTGGTTATTTTCTATTTTAAAAATAAATTATGAAAAAATATAAAGTTAAAACAGAAGAAATCTAGATATAGTCAAGGAGACTATTGTAGGAGAGACTTGGATTTTTAATTAAAAGTGGGAAAAGTTGCAAAATGAGGAGTTCTAAAATGGAGTGGAATTTTTGGGAGAGGGAAGGGAATTATTTGAAAAGGAAAAAATAAAGTACTGGTCAAATGAAATTTCAGGCAACTTTTAGTTAGCATCTAGAAATTGTTGACATAAGATATTATGGGAACAGAGAACTTAAGAGGTTTGAAAAAGATCAGCCATTTTTATGGATAATGCGAGAATCTAAATTACATTGATAAGAATAAAAACATTAATAAAGATGTAAAACTTTATGCTTGTGGACAGGAGTCAAACACATATGAATGGGGTTCTAGGGAAATTTCTTGCTTGATGTGATTATTCCATAATATTCCCCTTGGATTTTTTTCTTTCCTTTGTAGCAATAGGTACTAATGCAATTGAGGATCTGCTAAGAAACTCTGTGTTTCCTTGCATTTATTCTTGTATGGGAGGGGAGAAGAGGGTGGCCAAGAATATGCTCCTATTCAGTGCTTCTCAGAAGGAAATAACTTCTAGACAGATGTAGAGAACACAAGCAAAGCAACTGGCATGAGGGCTGGCTCCTCAGTTGTGTGGAAGAAAGACCTGGTCAGATTTTCCTTAGCTCTCAGGCCTTCCATCCACCCGTTCAACCAGGGGTGAACTCTGGGCAATGCAGAGTATAGATGACTTTCTGCAAACCCTTTGTATTTTTGCCCCCATCTTCTCCTTCAAAATAAGTTTATAATTTGAAGTATATGAAGAGATTATTCCTGCTCAAAAGCTATGGTTCCTCCTATGTAATCTGTCTCCTACCAGCCCTCTGCAGGTCACAGGATGCAAGCAGTCTGTCAGTGGCAGTGCTTGTTAGGTCTGTGGCCTGGGGGCCGCAGTGCAGCCCCCAGCCTGCCAGGTGAGCCAGCAGATGTGTTTTTCACCCTGCCCTCCATCAGACTGGGACTGCATGGAGCCACATGGTGGTTTGCTTTCCTGACCTCTGTTCTGTATGGTGAGATAGAAAACTCAGGGAATAACTGAAAGAATCTTACCAATTAAAAATGGCATTAGGTTAGTGCTAATGTTTTAGTAATTTCCAAAGGTAATGCATTTAATCTGGCCTTTCGCTATTGCTTGACCCTGTGGCTGCTGTAGCCACTTCCTGGCACTGAATTAATCTGAATGGAAATATGAGTGAAAAAGCACAGTAGCCACACTGTATTTATTATGAATTTGAGAAGGAAGAAGAAATTGCTTCAGCACTGCCTCCTTTTCATACTTCGTATCTCTAAAAGTAGCCAGTTAATTACATTCCATGGTTACTGCCATTGTAATATGTGCTTATTTGAAGTGCAAAGATAATCATCGATTGTATACTCTTGACTACACTATTAATGGTTTCAATACCCACATTGTGTTTACATTTTACTTTATAACTAACGCTTAGCCATTGTGGTTTTAACATGTAGTAATTCAGTGAATACTGTCTCCATGTAATGCCCTTGCCATTTTATTCTGTGGTATTAAGTGTTGTTTTTCTAGGAAGGTCTTGAAATGTGGGGCATTATGTATGAGTTATGCTAATTTGTTAGGGCAATGAATACATTAATTTCATTAGTAAATGGCCTCAAAGCAATAATTACCAGTGTAGGTGTGTCAGAAACGATCATGTTCAGTTTTGCCAGTTAATTATTAAGATTTTGTTCTGAGGGACCCAGATTTGACATCCAGCTTCAATTTAGCTATAAATAAAGGTCTGAAATATATCAGGCTGAAGAAATCTAGCCAAGAACTTGTTTTGCTCTTAGAAATTTCTATGTTTTGTCTAATTGTGACTGCCAATAAGATGCCAAAATAATTAGTGTCAATGATATGAGGTTTATACTATACCTCCCGAAAAGGCACATCATAATGAAACTAGCGATTGTGCTTTCTCATTCCTCTTATCTTGCCTTATGTTAAAGAATGCTGAATTATTCAATGGCAGTATTACTTGCTAGTGCAGTATTAAATTTGAAATGGCTGCAGTTTATCGTTAAAGCTGAAGGGTGGTTTTTAATGGAGTTTACTTCTAATGGTCTAATTAGGTTTCTAAGTTATATCTGTGCACTTCTTGAACTTTACGTGGCTAACTCCTGTAAAGGAGACAAATGGAGGCCCCTGTGCACCTGGATTACTTTCCTTAGATGTGATCCTATTTTTAATTACAGTTACCTGTTGGGAACACCTAATAAACCATTCTGTAATAAACATTCTGTAATAATGTGCTTTTAGGCACCTTAGAACTGTGTTTTTTCTGAAGGAAACTTGAAATTGAAGAAGACCAATGGCATCCTGGCCTGTATCAAGAATAGTGCATCCAGCAGGAGCAGGGCAATGATTGCCCCCCTGTGCTTGGCACTGGTGAGGCTGCACCTCGAGTGCTGTGTCCAGTTCTGGGCCCCTCATGACAAGGAAGACATTGAGGTGCTGAAGTGAATCTAGAGAAGGACAGTGAAGCTGGGGAAGGATCTGGAGCACAAATTCTGTGAGGAGCAGCTAGGGGGGCTCAGTCTGGAAGAAAAGAGGCTCAGAGGGGAACTTGTGGCTCTCTACAAATATCTGAAAGGAGAGTGCAGTGCAGCCAGGTAGGGGTCAGCCTCTTCTCACAGGTAACAAGTGATAGGACAAGAGGAAATGACCTCAAGCTGCACCAGGAAAGGTTCAGGTTGAACATCAGAAGGAATTTCTTCATAGAAAGGGTTCTTAAACGTTGGAAAGGGCTACACAGGGAGGTGGTGGATTCACCATCCCTGGAAATGTTCAAGAAATAACTGGACATGGTCACAAGATGGTGATCAGTCAATGTTTGGACTTAATGATCTCAGAGGCCTTTTCCAACCTAAATGATTCTTTAATTCTGTGAAAAATTGTGTACATGACCTGAGATCTATTTCTCAATTATTAAAATGACAACAAATAAGAATTTCCAATGTTTTATTTTTGTGGTCTGCTTTGTAAAATAGAACCATACAAAGAGGGACAGAGACCTTCTGTTCTCATCACTGAAGCTACTTACAGCTGCTTTCAAAATTTATTTTATATCATAAATTGTAAGGCTGAGCTTTCCATATCACTAGAGAATAATGTTGGAAAAAAATAGAACTAATAGCTGTTTACTTTTTAGTTATATCAGCAAACACACTGCATTACTCAGTTGTATCATAGGAAAATGTGCCATATATGGAGGTAAAGGACATATAGGATTCTCTGTATTCCCCACCAGTAGACATGAATAACAGGTGCTCACAGCAGCTATTTCAGCTCTGAAATATGTTTTATGTTGAGTACAGGACTCTAGCCAAACTCTTCAGATTTAGAGTGTAGGCCATCATTAGTCTAGTCCAGTAAGTGTGTACTCTGCAGAGTTTGCTTGCTGACCTTATTTCATAATCCCAAGCAGAGTCAGTGAATAATGATATGACATTTCAGTTCTTAGATTTACAGATACAAAGAGTGGGTGTCTAATTATGGCTTTCTTCTTTTGCATGATTGATAACTTTCCATTAGTTAAGCTGATATTCAGTTTGCCTTGGGACAGATACAAGCAAATGCAGCTGATCTTGTAATGAGTTTTGGTGTGTATCTGAGCAGCCTGGTTACTTTACCTTCTTTTTGGTCAAGCTCCTGAGAAGCCTAGGAAACCACACGAGGGAAAATAAGTATTGTGCTCCTACTACAGTACTTGGAGGCCAGCATATTTGCTTCTCTTGCTGGATGGTTTTTATTCTGGACTGCTTCTTTGCTGCTCCAGTATTTGTTTAGGGACTCAGAAGCCAAGGGAATGAGTTTCTTTCTGTCTCAGATTGTGTCCTTCTCCCATGATACTGTGACGAAAATGAGTCTTCCTTTATTGGGCAATTAAGTGAAACATATTAACAGTATTCCAGCAAATCTAGAGTGGCACAAATCTATCAGAGTAATTTAGGAATACTGTTCACCACAGAGATTCTGTAATATGTAGACAAAATCCCTTCTTAAATTTTATTCCAAAAAATAATTCCCTTGGGAAATCAAGTTTTGTAAAAAGCTGTCAGTAGCAAAGAATGTTTTTTCTTCCCCCCCCCCCCCCCCCGATCAAACATCCTAGTCTTTTAAGGAATAAGTTGCCTACAAGTTTGTTACTTACATATTCTTATTTTTCACTCTTAGTATTGAGTTTAAACATTTAATGATGTATTTAGTATTTATTGCATAGTTTAATAAAAGTTTAGTGATGTAAAGGAGCTGGTTACAAAGATATGCCCCACTAGAAACTCATTTACTTACAAAATCAAATGCTAAGTAAAATAAACAGCTTGGCTTTCTACTGACATTTTATAGCCACCTTAAGGGAAAGGTGGGGATGGGGGTTGTGCTGCCATGTGGGTTTAATTCATGAACTTCCACTCTGAGTGCTCAAAGGCAATACAGTAGTTGAGCCAACTTTCTCTGTTAAATTACAAAAAGAGGGATTTTTTTTTACCAAATACAAGGGATCAACTGCAGCTGCAAAGAGGAAATTTAGAATTATCATCATACCAGTATCAGAAGGTCCTTTATATTTATAGCTTCATAAAAGTTCACAGCTAGAGTATTTGCTGCCAACTCATAAAAGAACTAATGAAAATTTCTGCAGATCTTTTTTTGTGGACAGTGATTTCTTAATCCCCTAAATCCTGATGAATTCTTATATTCAAAACATTTGTGAAAATGGATGGAAAAGGACTTCTTGATTCTTTAATAGGGTAGGTCACATTAAACTCACTAAGGGACGAACTGTGCTACAGTCTTACTTGGGTAATATTGCCATACTCCAAGTGTATCTATTAACACCAAGGAGACTGTTTGTGACAGTATTATTCAATGCAAAAAAAAAATTACAGCATTATGTTGCTTTTGTAAAAGCAAATTGCTCTATTGTTTGGATAAACTTTAAAATTTTGATTATAACCATAAAAATCATTATTGTTTCAACATTAAAAAAATGTAATTAAGCAATAAGTTTCTTTGAGATAAGTAGTATTCGGCAGTAATGAAAACCTTGTGTTTTAATGTACCTCAAAGGGTGTTGTAACTCAATAATTCACAGGTTCTCTAAGCTTTTGTGAATAAAATTAGAAAGCTGCCTCTATTTTCATTCCTAAAAGTATGAAAATTAAATCAGTGTTTTTATCTCCAGCTGCTGTGGAAAACCATTCCTAAAAGAAAAGCTAGTGATAGTAACAGGTCAGGAGAATAGTTATCAAATTTGAGGGTAGTGTGAGTTTTGGTGATTTCTTCTATCTACTGATCATTCCCCTCCTTCATACAATTGCCATTGTTGTCTGTTTGGAACATCAAGGCTGCTCCAAATTTGTCACTTTTGTGTTATTGCTCTCTTCTTTCTTGTAACCTTATCTACTTGGAGAGAACCTGTGCCACCAAGAATAACATATTGTCATGGTTTAACCCTAGTTGGCAGCTAAGTACCACACAGCCATTCACTCACTCCCCACTCCTCCCACCTTGGTGGGGAGGAGCACTGGGGAAAAGAACATGTAATCCTTGTGGGTTGAGATAAGAGCAGTTTAATAACTGAAAAACAAAATAGTAATAGTAGTTGATAGTATGATAATAGTATCATAATAATTGTAGTGAAAGGAGAAAGAGAGAGAGATGGATGGGTGGACAGACAGATGGACACACAATGCAATTGCTCGCCACTCATTGACTGATGTCCAACTTGTTCCCCAGCAGTGATCAGCAACTCCTGGGCAACTACTCCCAGTTTATGTACTGGGCATGATGTTCTATGGTGTGGGATATCCCACTGGCAGTTCAGGTCACCTATCCAGGCTGTGCTTTCATCAAGTTTTTTGTGCATCTGCTTGTTGGAAGACCATGGGAAACTGGAAAATGCTTGATTTAGAGTAAATATGATTTAGCAGTTAACTAAAACAGGAGTATGTTATCAACAATATTTTCATACTAAATTCAAATCACAGCACTGGACCAGCTACTAAGAAGAAAACTAACTCTATCCAAGCCGAAACCAGGGCCCATATTTTTGAAGTTGCTTCCAAGTTTAACTTTTATGTAGTGAGAAATGTTTCGGATTATAATAATAATAGGCTGTCACTTGGTGCCAGCAGAATAGAGAGGGCATGTTTCAGAACCAGAATTTTTCCAACCATATTGCTGTAAAAGGATTTTTCTCTCAGAAAGAGGAGTTTCCTTAATTGAACATACTTTCCTATAGGAGTAAAATGACTTGCATAGGTGTGGCACTGGTAACTTGGGGAAAATCACAACAGATTTTGAAGCTCTGTAAAGAGCAGAATCATTTAGGAATTGCCCTTTTTGGGTAGAAAAGAGGGTGAGAAAAGAGTGGATGTTTTGGAGGGGGAAGAGCTCTGTTAGTTTCACCATGCTGGTTCTTTAGGTTTCTGAGCTGGTGAATAAGGGCAGTGTCTGTGTTGTCATCTATGTAGTTGTGAAAACTTGTGAAAAAAGCTTGCTGGTTTTTTTCTGCCAAAGGTTAATACTGCAATGAAATCTGACCTCTTTGGTAGATTCATCTACCAAATAAACCTACCAGAGCTGAGCCATTCAGGCTGTCCTTTCAGCCTGAGCCATTTTGTCATTTTGCATGCAGTGTGCCTCAAGCTGTGAAGCTATTTGTCGAACTAGGCCATGTTACTGTTTGACTGAGAGGAAGACAAATTATCCATATTATGCCATATTATCCTTAATTTCCATATAATTGTTTTAATCTTTGTTTTATAATAAATGTATAAAAGTGCCCTAAGGGTACCTTTTTGTTTGCCATTGTAGGTGTCTCAGAGTCCGAGCAAGATGGAAATGTTCAAGGCAGTTTTTTCTTCCTCCCACCTGAATGGTTCACAAAATACATTCTTGAAATAAAATATCAGTCACTCTCACTGCAGAACTGTACTCCGTATAAAAGCAGGTGAAGCTGTGTTTCCCATCCATCTCATTCTGAAAATGTCTAGCAAATTGGATTAGGACAAGTGACAATTTTGGCTGAAGAGATGTGTTCTGCCAACATCACAGAACATTTAGCTATTGGTGGGGGATCAGATGTTCCAGGTAGTAAAAGGAACTGAGGGGTGAGGGAAGAAGGAAAATCCTACCTGTCTTATCTGTGAAATTAGTCTTCTTCCCATTTTGCGTCTTGACTGCATGTTTATTTAAAGAGGCTGAACAAGTAGTCTTACTCAAAGAAAATTACAGTCTCCAGAAGTTCTGAAGAGTCAAGATTAATGAGAAAACACACAAGAATCTCCTATGAAGTCCTTTCAGTTTGGCACTCTACCTAGGTGTTTTATGCCCTGCTAATGACAGCTTGTCTTAGTTCTCAGTGACCAGCTGCCTGCAGCTTTCGCTCCTGGACTCTTCAATTCATAGTGGCACTTTCAGATGTGTCTTTGTTTAGGGATGGTTACTTCGGGCTACCCATCCATACACTTGAACTTCAGTGGCACAAATCTGCTGAAGTGAGGACTCCTTTGGGAATCCCCAACCAAATACCCACTTTGACATAATTGCTCCACATCAGTTTGATGGGAGGGAGTAAGGAATTAACAAAACATAGACTGATATGGGAGCAAAAGAAGGTTCTGGAGAATTTTTCTGTTTGATTCTGTAGAAGTAATGACAACCTGCCTGTGTAGCTTAATGAAATGTTATAATCCCACTATAAAACATCTGTGGGGTGCCACAAGAAGTCTGTAGGAAGTGTAGCAATGTTTGGTTTTGATGGGAGGTCAGACAGTTGCAGAAAATAGTGGGGTGACAGAGTTGTCTGCGCATGCCTGGCAGAACAGAGAAATAAGGAAACTTCAGGTAGTTCTTTCACAAGTTGTTTTTAAGCCTGAAATAGAACTTAGTCTTTAGGGGGAACAAACATCCTAAATTCACCAGATGTTAATGTTCAGTTCTATGGTCCCTTTAAAAACAAGCCCAACATAAAGGGGAAAGTCATATGAATACATTTTTTAACATTTTGTTTATTAGCTTTTTATCTAGACTAGTAGTAAATTAATAGACTTGTCAGCAGAAATCTCAGGGTGAAGTAAATAAAAAATCTTAATAGGCAGAGAGAAACAGAACTAATGGCAAATTCCTCACAAAGACCTCTAATTTATTGGTTTCTCTTTCATGAAGATTCTGTTCTGGATTCTGGCTTTGTCAGAAGAAACAGCTGAATGATGACATGGATTCCAGAAACTGTGCTGGCTGGTAGGAAAGGGGAAGACTTGAGGAAAGAAAGTCTATTTCTGTTAACACCACAAAATACTTCATCCTAGACAGAAGTTTTCTTACTTTGATTTGTTGGTTTCAGTGAACCTGCTAAGTCTGAGTTTGTAAAAGTGCTGTGATGCCTGATTCTTCTTATAAGTGACTGCAGTAAAACAGTAAGTGAGGGCTTCTCTGGGTCTCTGTGTGGCGACGAGTGTTATTATGGATACAGTAATGAGAGCTTCACACACTGATGGCAGTGAGAAAATGGGTGTTTATTGTGCAGTTTTAACTGCTTCTTCTATTGTGTAGTAAACAGGAAACAGGAAATTAGTCTTAGATAAGGTGCACCAATAGAGAGCAGGTAAACAAGCCTTACATTGGAGGGAGCTGGGTTTCTGGGTCAGAACTCAAGATCCCAGGATATACCTCTCAGCTTCCTCTGAGGGCTGGAGCCTACTCACAGCCCCACGGGGGTCACTTCCAGGCTCTAGCCCGTGCCATGTGATCCCACATCTCTGTTGTGCAAATGGTGCAGAGCACTGGGTTCAGGATATGCAGCTTCATTGAAGGTACTTCTGTCTTGCTATATGCACCTGTACCCACTGGGAATATTGTCACAGTGCTCTTGAGGCCAGTAGAGTTGCTGGGAGGTACAGCACTGCCTCATTTCCTCTGCTCACACTACTTAGGCCAGCCTGTTCTCCCAAGCAAGGGAAGAAGCTGCAAATTCCAGGGTTAAATTTATGACATTTTCTTGGAGTATGCGTACTCGTTACAGGCTGGACATTTTCTATTGCTCCATAGACCATACAACTGAATTAAGTTGTGTAATTAGTAAAGTAAGTGTCATCTACACTGCATTCCTCCCAAAGCCATTAGTGTGATTGAGAGCATACCCGTACAACTCTTCAGCCAGGTGGGCACGAGGAGCTGTCATGTGTCACAGTACATTAGAATTAGCTGTGGACTCCTTCTCAACAGAAGTCATTATTTGCCAAGATGACTAAAATTTCTCTGACCCAACCCATACAGCTTTCAGTTTTATGTTGCCAGTATCAGAGAAAGTGCAGTGTTTTCAAAAAAGTAATTGCTGAGTGACCTCATAGGGCAAGTTCATCCTCTTATTCCTTCCCTTGCCTTGGACAAGAGACAGGCACAGAATGTAAAGATGCATCCTTAGAAGTGCTTGAAGTCAAGATGGAAAAAGGTGGAGAGGTAAGGAATGGGGAAGAATAGGATAAATCAAATACATTTAGGGAAATAATTTGTTTCTTTGATTAGGCAGTTTTCCTTTCCCAGTGTCAAAATCATTCTCTGAGCCTGTATCATTATCAGCTGACCTTGTCAGTGTCATTCTGAAGCATACAAAAAAACCACCCACAAACAAGCAAACAATCGAAAACTACAAGGAAGAGAAAATGCTGAATCATGGCAATCTAGAAGTTGTAATGTTTTTAATTTGGTGCTTTACTTGTATTTTATTTTATTGCTCTATTGGAAACACTCCTGGCTTTTGAGTGAAAGGAAGAATGAAAGAGCAGATTTAAGCCATGTAAAGGCAGTAAGACAGTAGAACTCATTTGATTGTGTAGACTAGTTGTCCATAGTTTGTTTTTCTTTCTCCTCTAACTATGTTCTTAAAATGAATTCCTTCCATAAATCCAGTACAATAACTTTTGTTCCAATAAATGCCTGTCAGGCTTTCTCTCCTGCTGGAGAAACAACCTGAGAAATCAAAACAACTGTTGTAGCAACTTAGGAAATGCACTTGTAGTTTCTCCTGCATTTCACCTTTTCTTTGTCCCAGATCCTGACAGAAGAAGGACAAGACTCCAGGAATGTGGTTTAACAAGGTTGTAACTTACATAATATTTCAAGGAACTATTGATAATAATTCATCCAGCACAGGTCATTCATCCTGTTGTAATTCACTTTGCAAAGGGTCCGTGTCAGTTCCCTACCCCATTAAGCAGGCGTAGCACCACTGCTAAGATTTCACTGCTCTCCCCTCACGCAAAGCAGGGGAAATTGACTCCTTAGTGGTCAGGAGATTCGGAGTTTCGGTTCCATTCTTCACCAAATCCTTTTATTAGCAAGTGCTTTCCCCTATAAAACTGCTGTTCTAGCTTTCTCAATGGACAAGAAGCCTTTTTGAAATATTCTGTACAAAGAGGGATTTGCTGAATTGCAACTCTCCTTTTCTCATCCCCTGAAGAGAAAAGAGAAAGAGATAACATAACATGTTTGTTGCAATTGCTTACCATGAATATGCTTCTCTTCTCAGGTCCACAGAGACTGTGTGATGTGCATGGGGAGGTTCTGAAGTGCAGTCATTTTACTATGCTAAAGATATTGTCATTTTTTAAGAGTCTGTTTTCTGGATGGAAACTGAAGGCAAGAGTAAATGTTTATCAGGTCTTTTGATTTAGTGGGGGCAGGCAGGAGAAATAGGTGAGGGAAAAAAGACTTGACATCTACAACACTCAGTGTTCTGACACAAATTCCTCTTTTAGACCATAAGATGAAAAAACCAAAAAGTTAAATTCTGCTCCCTTATGGTACCACCTTTTCAGCCCAGACAAAGCTTCTTTATCTCTCAGGCTGCTAGAAGTGCGTTCTGACTTACTCAAGGCCCTTGTGCACAACATTGAATACCAGATCGCTCACAAACACTGTTGTTTGGGTTGTTGTTTTCTTTTTTATTTCTGAATGGAGCATTACCTGTATGAAATTAACATTAAGGGGAGCCTTGTTTATTCGCATTAACGTGAAATTAATTTCATATCACTAATAGGGTGATGAAACATTTAGTTCCTTTCAATACACCAATCTCTGATGATTTAATTAAAAATATGGTTTTATATGTTTTATATGTTTTATATGTTTTATATGTCCCAATTTCCCAGTTGCTTCTCTATGAAGGAAAAGCATAAGGTGATCAAGATATTAAAATCTTGTACTTTTTTTTGCCTGGACGCTGGTGTTTTGGTGTGGAAATATATAAAACTTACATTCAAGAAGTTGCCTTCTCAAAATACTTTTCATGACATTATTTCATCAGATTATCTTAATTTTCTGCATGACATTATTTTTTCAAGCTGATTTAAGACTGAGGTCTGATATTTGCATATTCAAGATAGAACTGCATAGTTTAACAGTATTTCTGCTTGTGTATGAAATTTATTTTTAATTAGTATTTTTACTTAGGAGAATCTGAGCAACAAGTCCTTCAAAATTATTTTCTTGGCTCTTTATGTGATTTTTCTCTCATGTTTTTATCCAGGGGAGCGTTTACCAATCTGTTCTAAAATTTGCTGTACTATGATCAAGTGATGATTTGTACATCCATTGGATGTAATATCCTTTTCTTGCAGGCATGTAATGTAGATTTCTTCAAGGAAATAGCAATTATTTTAATTTTATAATAGACAGGACAGGAACAGATTATCGTTAGAAATGGGAGAGGGTGGGGTAGAATGCCAGCAATGTACTACTTAGATTTATATTACCCAGCTAAAAGAGGGTACATTGGAAGAGATGCCATGCTGGATATCTATGGGAGATCTGGGAGAGTTGATCATTTAGTAGTTGAGAATAAGTGAAGTACTGTTAAGTACTTCCTGTTGGAATATAAACAACCTGGCAGGCAGATTTCATGTTTCTGTTCCATTTTGCTCTTCCCTTAATCTCACCACAGTTAACTGAATCAAAGCCTAGTCAGAAGAGAAGCACTCCTGTTTTGTCACTGTACAAAAGTGGAATATACGTAGTGCATCAGAATTGTAATGCTGGCCATCTCTTCAGTAATCAGAAACTGGTTTTGTCAGTGAACAAGGACTGTCACAACAGTGGTATCCTTGTTTGCACCTATGAGAGCCTCAGATGCTCTGTTTTTCTGTCTTTCCCCAAATTAACAGTAAATGTTGGTGGAAGTACACGGTGGATTCTCTTGTTTTCAGCAGTCTGGCACAATACAGCAAACTGAGAAGTGTAACCCTTTTTTTTTCTTTTTTTTCTTTTTTTTTTTTAATACTGGTAACATTCTGTAATAGAAAATCCTATTGTTTGACTCTTTGTACTCTTGAGTTTAATTCTTGTAATCCCTGGGCACAAAGCTTTGGTGCCTTGATTTCCACAGCCTGCTGCAGACCTCACACATTTCACCAGCATTTAGACCTGGGTGGGGAGTTGTGCTGGTGCTTGCTTGGTAGCTGGGTCCAAGGTGACCCCATGCCTTCATCTCACTCGCTCTTACATGTCAATTCAGCAATAGTACCAAGCTGATTAGGTACTCAGAAACTGCATTTTTGTGTAAATGCTAAACATGTGGCTAAAATGCTAAAATTGAGGCTACATGTTGCTTTTAGGAGGACTGTTATTTTCACTTGATCTTCTATCTCATACTGTTTTACAATGAAGACTGTACTGTGTTTTCTACCACAGCCATAATGAAGTTTGCCACTCATTGCCCATCTCAGTGGTGTGTGTGGGAAGTGTTCTTGTGCAGGACTGTGGTCAACAGAGCAGAGCTTTGACAGATCTGTGTAATGATGCCTCACAATATAGGGAAAACCTGCCGAATCTGATGCTTTTTCTTGCCCTTAGGAGTCAGACTCTGTGAATAGGCACTTACACAGTGAATGGAAAGTGGAAAGATGCCCTAATTTCTTAATTCTTCTACGTGAATGATATAGGTCACAAGTAAAACCTTCTTTATGACCTGCAATATTGGGATTGCATCTATTTCAGAGCTCATTAAGTTTTGATAACTAAGGTGATTTAATGACACGCTGTACTATAGGCCTTTTTCTTCAATATGTATGTATGTTTAGCATGATGTTTTATCTATGTAATTCAAATGGTAAATACTGGAAAGAAAAATTAACTACTTTCTTTTCAGGCAAAGGGTTGGGGGCAATTATCATTTTAAAGGCAGCTTTAAAATAATTCTTAATAGAATCTCTGTTTTGTCTACAATACCTATTCTCTAAAATCATACCTTAAAAATGCAACACTATTTTGTTTTTCTTCCTCTAGCTTTGTACAATGTAGTTTTCAATTCAGTCTCAATTAGTCATGTCAGTGTAGTTTTCTGATTCCAACATCCAAAATCTGATAGTTTTAATGTGGATGGGAATGTGGATAGGAATTGCTGTGCAGCAAAATGGTGGGTTTTTAAAACACTTTTGCTGAAGACCATGATGAAATATTTTATACCTGTACTGTCTGCAATAAGGACATGTGGAATTAAGGAGAGCTGTAAGACACAAAAACTCCAGACCTGCATATGATTATTCATATTAAATTGAAATAAACTATCTTGCTCAATGAGAGAGTTTTTCAGCTCTAAGGCAAAATTTGTAGTGTTTCTCTACCTCCTTTATTTTTGCATATGAAATACTGGCTGTGGAGGAAAGCATGGAGTAATGCTCTGGCCTTTCATCTCTGGAGAGAAGGGAATTTGTAAATTGGATAAAGGTCAGTAGGGAATATTAGTTTAGCTAGTGATGTCAGATGAGTTCTTCTCTAGATCACACAACCACTGTGCAATTGGCAAAAGTATGGTAATAGGCTTTGGTCTGTCAATTTAATGAGATATCGAGGGGGATCAGAAGGATCGAGTGAGGTTTTTAGTATCCAGTGCAATGCTGTGCAAAATCTCTCACAGAAAAAGGGAGATACTTTAGTTGTAGCCTTGAAAGGAAAATGTGACTTATTCTGTGGAGCTCTGGTCTGAACTGAAGTCCACACTGTTCTGAGGTATCCAGCCATGGGATTTCATTCAGATCATTCCACAGAGGTCAGGATGGGCCTTTCTCATCACACCAATTTTCACCCTTGGTGCATATTTGCCTTGCAGGGAAAAAAACAACAAAAGGCATGCAGATGCCAGGAAGTCTGGTCAGTTCAGAAGCTGCTGTGGTGCTTTCAAGTGTGTCTGTGCTACAGGTGAAGACTGCCATCCTGGGACTACAATGTTACCAGCAGACTCTTCCCAGACAGCAGAAAAAACAGGAAAATTGTAGAGCTGTGTTGGTTTACAGGCACTTTGTGTTTTCCTTCTAATAAGCAGTTAGACATAGCCTTTTTGTGATGATAGTATCATGCAGAGGGCTCTAAATTATTCACACAAGTAACGTGTTTTATATCTTCTCAATTTGTCCAATAGCTCTGCAACATCTTTATAAATACTTACTGTTTGGAATTTGCACTGAGAATAATTCCAAGAAAATATTCTTGGTTTTAGACAGATTCTTTGAAGACTGATTTTTCAGATTCTGAGAAGCATATACACATTTTTCCAGTCCCTTAGATTATGTGGTATTTTGCCTGTCCCTGGCTATGCAAGGTTGATTCGTAGAGTGACTGTTTTATTTTGGGTGGGAAGAGTCCATTGCATGTTTTTTATCTAATACTAATTTGGTGAACAATTGTCACTCAGTACATTCCTTTTATGGATTTTATAGACAGCTAAAATAACAGCTGCAAATGCAGGCACAAAAAGAGGTCATTTGTTTGAAGCAAACATTTATTTTAAAAGTTTTGAAATATTAATTGTGTATTGTGTGATAGCCTGACTTGGCAATGTGCTCTGGATACCTCTGTGTGTGTCGGCTCTGGCCTTCTCTGCATGCAGGTCACTAGATGTGTTCACAAGCAGACTGCACACACAAAATGTTACCATATTGCATCTTTCTATTATGGACATCAAGTAGGGATTTGCATATGCAATTGCCTTTCAAAGTGAACAATACTGTCAGGCCCTTACATACAAGGACCTGGAAACTGCAAATCTTCATTTCATTTCTCCTGAGGCTCTTTGGTGAGAGTTGTTCTTTCTTTTCTTGCAAAATGACTGCAAATACAGAGATCTGAGTGCTTTATCTGCATTGTAACTATTCTGTGAGAAGACTCCTCACATCTTAAATACTAAAGCTATGGAAAATAAATTCATATTTTTGATATCAATTTTTCTTTTTTTCCTATTTTAAAATGATTTATTGAAGTAAAAAGTCAGATGACGATAAGATAAAACTGTTTAGAGGTCATTAAAGAGTTTTCAGGAAGTTTCTACAAAGGTACTGGTTTTATATTGTCAGTACGATAAGAAAACTAACAATTTATGTCAAAGTTTGCAAAATGTGTTTGTCTGATAAACAGTGTATTCAAGGGAAATCAATCATACTTCCTTCCCAGACTGTATTGTATTTTTTATGAAGTGAACTTCAGTGACTCTGCACATTCCTGTGTTTGGTATTGCAGCATCTTAAGAAGCATCTTTTCTGTTGCAGTGGTTGCGGTACCACGTGTGGCTGGGGGCCACACGAGGTACCAAGAAGTAATAACCAGAAGCTTTTGTTTTGCAGAAGCTGGGGATTGTAAGTTGTTCTTTAGCCAGGTCAGAACGTGACTGATATGTTTTCCATTCCTGGACCTCAGAGTGTGTTTCTTCTCTCAAAGGAAAGATGTTCCTGTGACACAAAAATTTGGTGTGGAAGGTGGTCAGATGCGAGTTACAAAACGAGGCTGCCTTACAGAATATCATTCTGCATCGATATAATTGAGAAGCATATTTGGCTAAAACCATCTAAAATATAGACTGTATAATCTACATTCTCACTGTTTTTCTTAATGTGCATTTCGCTTTTTACAGTAGAAATCACTTCACAATTGCCTTGAGCTGAAACAATGCATCTGAGCTTGGGTTAAAAGCCTGTAAGTGCTTCTTTACTTGAACAAAGTGAAATCATGTTACATTAATAGAAGTATTAATTAATTTGGCCTCATTTTTTCAGTAGAATTAGCATTATTGAAAAGTCTTTGCCATCTCTAAGTACAGTTAAACTGTGTGTGGCTTCAGTGACAGAGTTTCATCTGTAACACCTAGTGATGTGTCAGATAGTGTAGAAAATTATTGTCCAATTTGGAAACCTGAGACATTACTGAGAAATGCTGTGGGGTGCGTTATAATGAAAATACCAATCCACATTAGCCATGGTTGCCATAAGCAAAAATCTTAATATCTTGGCCAAACCTACTTAAGGTTCATGTAATAAACTCACATTCCTAATTTTATTAGGGATGTGCCAAGTTAAGCACTTTGCTGGCCTTTGGACAGATTTATAGCTTGACTACTGCTGAATTAGTGTTGACTGACAAAAGGGCATTGTTTTATAGGATGCTATTTAAATAAAAACCTTCAGGGTATCTCTGTAATGTTGTCACTTCAAGTCCAAACTGGAAAAAAAAAAGTGTATTAAGGAGGAGCCTTCATTAACTTTCAGGAGTTTAATCGAAGGCTGTCAAATACTTCCTTATAAGGTAAGTTATTGTAATGCAATGGACAAACTCCATCTTTTTTCCAGGTATGAGTATGAAAGCAGTCTATTGGACTTCCTGGAAATTGGGGAGGTGGAAAATTCCGATTAATTTTTACTTGACACAGTTGTGCGTAAAGAAGAGTGTGATCATCTTCCCTGTGAATATCAAAAAGGCAATTGGTGATAACCATTTACTTTGTAACTTTATTATGTGTACATCCCTTGTTCCTGGCAAGGTTATTAATTGGTATCCTGGGCCAACAAGCATTCTGACATTTTCATATGTAAAGCAGCCTGATTATAGACTAGAAAAATTGTCCTTCCTTTAAAGAAACCTGTTGGTTTGAACAGTCCTTCCCCTTTATAAAATAATTAACTTTCTTTTTAAAAAGTGCATCTTTTAGATGCACTTTAGACTGTAAGCATTGTGACTCAGAGCAAAATGTTGACACAAATATTGATAAAGTTAATGTGACCCTTCAGTCCTCTCTTGCCCTATATTTTTAAGTTTATGGGAAGGACTATGCAGCTAGGACTCCTCTGTTACTATGAATAAATTGCTCAATGTCTTACCTGTAGTCACAAATTTGTGTAGCTGATTTGACTGTTTGTAAAAGGAGAGCAGTTCCTGCCTCACTAAGGGACTGAGAGGTGCAAGTAAATGATAAAACAATTATTTTTTAGAGCTTCGGAACTATTATCTGACCTTTAGAAAGCCTTACTTTTTACAATTAAATTCTGAAATATGTGAAGGAAGTATCATTAGCTCCAAAACATCATTATTTGGTGCATTAAAGAAGGACACGTAAGGAATCAGCTTCACTGGAGAGAATGGCAAAAGGCACATATTAGAGTTACATGTGAAAGATTGCACAATGGATTTGCTTTAGGGAAAGAGATATTGTACATACTGATTAAAGTCCACGTAAATGAAATATTGGAAATATGCCAGTCATATCTAGCAGTGCCACTCATGCAGTGGATCTCTGCTATGTTTCACTGATTTTCTTAAATTTTGTGGTGGTATTACATAGAATAACCCAAACAGCTGCTCAACCCAGCAAGAGTACAGTGGGAGACAGAAATATTGAGAATTCAGCAACAAAATCAGGATGTGAGTTCTGACTACTATAAGAGCAGCTGAGCAATAACGGCTGTCAATGTAGTAAATTCATGCAGAGAATTTAGTGGACTGTGTCTCACCTGTTTAAATATAAGTTTAGCATGACAAATTGTCCCTCACATATTATTTGATTGTCATTATGTATTACTTATAAAGCTCCATCATTGTCCATGCTACTTTACCAAGGTAGTTTAATTAAAAAGTTCTACTTGGAGCTGATGAATACAATAACATAAGGTTTACAGAGCCTTATTCCACAAAAGGTGTTGGCATATGCACTAGAGCATTCATGTGGCTGCTGGTCATTGATGGAGCTGTTACCGTGTTACATCAGTATTCCAAGGATGACATGGGAATGAATCTAACCACATGTTCATTAATGTAGTAATCATAGTAGGTGATAATATAACTGGGTTAAGAATCTACTTGAAATTGTTGTTATTGATAGTCAATCTTCTCCATAAAGGAATGCTTGAACTAGATAAAGTGGTGGAGAAAAGCTGTCTTCGATTTATTTTTTTTTTTTCTGTGAATAGTTATAATTTAAATAGCAAACAAACTTACTGTTAAGGGCAGCAATTGATTAACAAACTATTAGCTGTTTGAGCTGTGGGTCCCGGTCCTTACCCTAGTTCGATCAATGGTGAAGTTTAATTGGAGTTGGGTTGCACACTACTGTAAATATTTTGTCTTTTAATAATAAGTCAGGAGGCTTGTCTGGATATGTGATCAAGAGTAAGTCTGAGCTTTGTGAAATAGCACTGGGTGTGTTCATTGGTTTTCATGCTGGAAAGATCACAGGCTTTGGCATTGCCCAGGCTCATGTTGTTGGTTTAGCCACCTCTTCCTTCTGCACATCAGAGGATAGTGGGTACATCTATTGTTTATGTGCCAGTTAATGTATTCCATTGGCAGAGGTACTTCACTGCTCAGGACTGTAGCTGCCAATTCTGCTCTAATTAATAAGCATTAAAATGAACTCCCAACCTCACAAATCTTTCCCTGACAACTTCACACCCTATAAAACCCTAACTTTCTTGCACCTTAAAAATACTTTTTTCCACAATACAGTACTTTATGAATATATGCATCATTGTTGGTAGAGTCTATCATATACCTGCTCAATCTAAGAAATCTAGGCTTTCCTCTGAAAAGAATTCATAAACATTCAGAAACAGAGGCTTAAATTAAAACAATGAAAGAATTATAATCCTTTAAAAGTATGCACGTGTGCCTGTATAACTGAAACCTGTGCACACGGTTGGGTACTTGCCACGTAATTGTTTGGGTTTGCAATTTAAATGTGTATTTGCACGTTGCTCCCTTCATAGCTTTTAAAACATTCACCTCTTTATATTTGTGTTCCACACTGCTACACATTACTTTCTTGTAGCACGAAGAAAGCTTTCTCTTTTTTGTCAAATGTGAAATAGCCACATTCCATACATTGGAAATGGACTGCGGAGGACAATTAGAAGCTGTGCAACAAGCAGATCCAAGCTCTGTGGTTTCTCATGTCATTTTTCCATCAATTTCAGAAGCTACATCAGGCTTAGTGAGAAGAGGAGACAGGAATCAAGGATGAAAAGGAGAGCTCTCCTCCAAAATGCTGCAGACATTTGAGAGCAACTCAAAGCATTTGCTGTTAAATACCACCAAATTCACCAGATTAAAAGAAAAAAAAGTGTATAAATCAGGTTTTGAAACATATGGGTTTAGAAGCTGCCAGCTCAAGGAAAAAGTGTGGGAAGCAGGTCCTGGGAGCAGACTCCCATTTCTGTTCTCTGTGCTCCTTCTGCTTTTAGCCAGAGTCTCTAGATTCAAATGCATCAACCCCCTGGGAGTAGAGATCAGAAAGTAATGGCCAAAAGATCAGTCTATGATTCCACATGGTTTTTATATTTCACCTCTTACATGACTTTCTCTTTTATGCTCGCTGCTGAAAAACTAGATCAAAACCATAACCAAAATATACTTACATATCTTGTTAGTTAGTAGACTGCCACAAGCACTGGGAATTTGGGGTGACCCTAGAAGAAAAGCACCAATAACATCCCATTTCCCATCTGACTGGATTTTGTAAAAGAGGACCTGGCCTCTCTTTCTTCTGCCCTTGGGTAAAAACATGCAATGGAAAAATGAATGATGCTTTTTATTCACTCTCTAACCTGGGAGACATATCGGGTCCGACTATGTTATTCTGAAGGGCTAAGCCAAAATCCCAAATCCAGTGTCATCAGTCTTCTTGCAAAATGAAGTGTTGGTGAAGTCTTGCATTTATCCATATTTTTATTTAAAGAAAACACTTTTGATCTGTCCTTCTGTTTTTGTAGGTTATATTAAACATGGGTTTAGTTTAGGTTCAAACTTCAATTCCTTTTGATAAACACAGTGTCAACCAGTCTTCCTGGCATGTTTCTTTTAGTGCTTTTGTTTTCTCAACAGGTGTATGGCCCAGCTTTACATAATCTATTAGTCTCCCACTTCTTTCATCTGTCCCATTAAATTTGAGTTTCTTTCTCTGCAGTCTGAAGATGCTCTTGCACAAGTGATGTCATCTCTAATCTTATTTTTCATTTATATCATGGTTGTTGCTAACCACTCCTTAAATAAAAATACAACATGATTCTAATATGCCAAGGAGATCCACAGATAACCATATAATTTCAAAATGATGCTGATTTTGTTTATATGCAACATAATCTTTTACAGTTCTTAGTCTTTATTTGAAGCATTGCAAAGTGGATTTTTATGAAAGGTATTATAAAGGACTCCTTGTTTTTTCATAACAGATTTGAACATTAACTGATCAGAGTTCAGATAAATAGTCTTTACTCTCCATTAAAATATTAAAAAGCCTTTGGTAGGAAACTGGCGTAAAGATCCTTCATTCTTGTTTAATGAACACTTGTTGGCAAGTATAACACTTTAATAGCTTTGCAGAATGAATTTTGTGTGAGCATCCTCCATTTCGTTGTCAGATACTTGTCCAGGTGCTGGGAATTTATTGGGGGAAGCATATTTTTACTCATTAGTTCTGTATTTGATTACAGAACAGTAAAATATGAACCACTAAGTCCCTGAGGCATAGCTGTGT
Source organism: Climacteris rufus (assembly GCA_013398175.1). Classification (NCBI taxonomy): domain Eukaryota; kingdom Metazoa; phylum Chordata; class Aves; order Passeriformes; family Climacteridae; genus Climacteris; species Climacteris rufus. The sequence continues at coordinate 940,957 of VZRZ01005884.1, forward strand.
ACATTGAGATTAGTAATTGCATGTCATCGTGTTTTCCATTGGAATTTATATGAACAGATAGGATAGGTGCTTCTTAAGTAGGTTTAAAAGCAAAGCAAATTTGTATTTAATCTTTTTTGCAGGCATATTTTCCCTAATGGAGTAAAGGTTAGGCTAGATGATACATTTTAAATATGGGTTTAATTTATTTTTATTTTTTTGCCTTTGTTGAAGTATGAGTTTTTCTTTCTGACAGATGAAAGGAAATACATTGTAGCTGGAAAATTTGACTCTGTATCTGCTAATATAAACACAAAGAAAGAATTGCGTTGTTGTCAGCAATGAGCATTTATGAATATATGTTTATATACAATATGTAGACACTGGTTTTGTTTTTAACCAGCTTTTAATGCTGTAGGTATGAAAGAAAATCTTGTAGCAGCTCCACGGATAAATTTTATTCCAAATGAATAAAGGAATGCTATTTTTTAATGTCTTTAGTTTGCCTGTTTTTAAAGAACACCTAAAATACATTTAAAATTTTGTATATTAAGAAAATCCTCAAAATAAAAATGAAAATTATCAAAAAACAACAGAATAAATTTGAAACAGAATCTTTTGGGTCATGTTGAAGGATTGAACAATGCCAAATGTGCCATTCTGTCCTGTATAAAAGTGCTCATGAACGTTTTCCAAAACTGAATCTAACAAGGTACTTAATAGTCACAAAACTGGCACATTTGATATTTAATGTTCCTTACTGAATTTTTGCTGATGTAGTATAGTCTTAAATGAAGAGAAATATTAACTCAAGATGTGCTTGAGCCATCAGCTGTTTGGAAACTTCCCCTTTATTGATATGAAGTACCTGTGTATGAGCACTCAGCAACAGTCCTTTGTTAGCACATTTTCACTGTAGTGTGAGAACTTAACTGTGTGTGTGGTTTGTTGAGTGTCTGGGTGTGTACAAGGCCTGCAATATTGTGATTGTGTCCACTAGGGAGCCCTTTGATGTGCTCCATTGGCAAATGGAGAAATACTTCCACTTCAGTCGCTGAATGAACCGGCACTGAGCTGAGCTCCTGCCCTGCCATCCCGAGCAGCTCATGCAGACTGGGTGCAACGGAGCAGGGCACTGCAGGGACACGGCTCACAGGCACTGTGCCATCCAGGGATGGCTCTTCAGTCATAGCAGCCGATGGAACTTGCATTAGTCCTCGCTGTGTGCATCCATTGCTAGTGCCACGCTCCTGTTTGGGCAAAGCGGTTGCGGAATGATGAGGGTGGAATGTAACTTGTGCAAAATAGAGGTGTAGAGTGTCCAGGATTTAGAAGTGTCTGTTTAAAACTAGAATGAGGAGCCCGTAACTTAACAATGTAGGCAAAATGCAATTAAGATAGATAAGATATTTAAGTTTGAGAAATAAATGTTGAGAATGGATAGTAAATATTGTTTTCTTTATTTTTCACAGTCATGTTCTACAGCAGTAGTGGCAGGGTCTTTCATTCCTGTTGAATTCCCACTGATTTCACAGTTTGCATATTGAATATACTGCATATTACAGAGCTGAGATTTGGGGGATTTTGAGAGAGAAAGAAATGTTGAAGGATAATTGGAGCCACACAGGAAGAGTGGAGAAGGGATCCAGTGTAGCAAAAGAAGACTCAGAGAGGAATGTAGAGGCTCAGGGGAAGCTGAAAGTGGATCAAAACAGGACAAATGGAGATAGAAAGGATCAAAATACCAAGGAGAAGGAAAAGAGAGGATTGTAGCTATATACAGTATCATTCAGAGAAAAATGTGTGATCAGAGAGATCAGACCAATTTTGTCCTGGCTGACACAAGGTCAGAGAAACAGGAAATCAGAAGCACTAGAAGAGGTATTTGGATCCTAAGTATAGGGAGAAGGAAGTAAAAGTGAGGCAGAGAAAGAACTATTAGAGCAAATATTAGAGCTGAATGAGGGATAGAGCAGAAGTCATGGTGTCAGAAGAGCTGAGTGGGGATCAGAGAAGGATTATATGTAGAGCTATCAGGAAAGCCAGGGTTGGGTCAGAGAAGCTTACAGAGATTTGGTCAGAGGGGCAGAATGATGTGACATGTTAGCCTATTGTTCAGCATACTGCAATTAGTTCAGAAGCCTTTATAGAGCATCTCAGAGGGTGGAAGTACCAAGAATATGTGTCTTGTGTGTCAGATCTGATTTATTAGCAGAAACAAGGCTCTTGCTTACTTTATATCCTGTGAGGATTTAGTTTGTTGGTTTCTTGGCTGTTGCTTTGAAATCCAGTAGTGGTTTCTCAGGATGGGTGCACTCATAAGGCACAACCTAAGGATTTTTGGCAGCTTTCCTTCTAAACATCCCAACATCTGGAGGCTTATGGCCAGGGCCTCAGCATTATTTTAATAATTTATCTGATGTCTTCAAACTGATGTCTTGAAGCTGGCAGATCTTCTGTGGAACTCTTTATGCAGGTAAATTTTACTTGAAGAACATTCTTTAATAAATACTTGCTGTTGTGGACTACAGTAGCATAGGGACTATATCTGTTCTTCTGTATGGAGAATGTGCTTCTGCCTAATCGGGCCTCTATACAGACTGTCACTAAGCCACAAAGGTGATCCATTTCATAATAATTTGCTTGGGATAGCTAATTCTGGTATGTGCCATCACTTGCCACTGCAAGTGATACAAGCATTCATTTGTCAGTTCTCCCAGCACATAGCAAAGAACATTTTCTGAGAGAAAAGCATTCTGAGAACATGCATTGTTGTTTTATCCTATTCGTCCCTACTCGAAACCAAACTGAATGACATTAATTATCACTTCAGGTAGTAAATCAGTTTTTCATTTGCTAAAGGAATGCTTCATCTTGAGTCCCTTTTTTTGTATAGCCAGAGGGCTATTACAGATGGTATTGAACTCATAAGAACCATTTTAACGTTATTCCAGCACAAAACATATTATAAATGGATAACCTTGTTTTCCTAAAAAGCCATGAATAACTGTGGCTTTAAATTCAATGATTCTTCTCTGCCCTACTCCCTCCAACTCTAGAAACGTGTATTCAGAATCTTACTTTAAAGTCAAGGCAATGTGCTGATTGACTGTACTGACATAATTGTGTTAATGACAAGACACTCAGAGTACATTGTTAGATATGTCGCTTATCATCACTTTTTATCTGGCTCTGATCTGCCAAGCTCGAGTTATACTTCTTATACATTGTGGTTTCAGTCAGTCACTGAAAGTGCTTTGGTGTTGAAATAACATTTTTTACAAGTCTCTTAGCTGTAGTTCAAGAGAAGGTAGTCTTCCAGAGCATCATTAAACAGTTTAAAGTTTGTCCTCACTGAAAGGCTTAAAGTTTTGAGCATTTAGCAAATGATTTCTTTGATCAGTAAAATGATCATTGAAACGACTCTTTTTCAATACATGGATCAATTTGTTAATACCAATACCAAGTTAATACCAATAAAGTGTTTTAATCTACAAAATCTCTCATCTCTACAGTCACAACTGAGCTCTCCCAGGCACAATCTCAAACTTTTGAGATGTTCTCTTGTTTAATGGAGGAGCATGAGATGGGAAATTGAGGTGTTTTTGTGCTATGTTGTCCTTGATGTGAGTGTAGTTGAACAAATAGTAATGTTGAAGCAATACCATGGTCATGGGAGGTATCAAAAAAGATTTACATTAAACTTGGTGTCGTTCTTCCCTAGCTCATTCCATTGTAAGAGAAGCATCATTGTTGAAAGGTGAGCAGCAAATAAAATAGGAACAGTTAAAAGTCTTAAAAAGGTTGTATTTATTCAGGGATAGAAGCCATCTCAGGGTTACAAATATTCCACATAGTGTGGGGATGTGCATCTTTCTGACTAGTGCTCTTTGGGAGGCATAAAGATCTTTTGGCCATCCTGATAAATTCGAAACATAGGTAATTTATTCATCATAGGCTCATTTTGCTTGTTGTTTATAAACCAAAAGAGCAGATGAGAAAGTTCATATCCTGAAAAAGTTTGAGTTCAGACCTGCAGCTGTTGAATTTTGAGTTCAGACCTGCAGCTGTTGAAATTTTAAATTAACTCTTTCTTTTATGTTTGTTAAGATCTGGACATCTTTGCTATAGCACAGCTGTCTTTCCTTGAAGAGGATTCACCTCCTCTGTTAGTGATGTCAAACTTGAAATAAGGGCAACTTTTAAAGGAATTCATTATAACTGTAACTTCCGTAATGTTGCTGAAAAATCACTGAGGTGGTGATCTGAATATAATTAAATAACTTTTCTATTCAATGCACATGTGAGCTTTCTGTTGTTGTGATTGGGAAATTCTATCACAATTCTTTCAAGGAACTGGGACTCCTACAGGCTGTTTTAGTTGGAATAATTAATAATAATTGTTCTTATAGCAGCCATAAATGCCTTCAAAGTGGTGTCAAATAGTTACAAAAATATCTGAAAAACATTATGGGTCACTGCTGTTATAATCAGGAGAGCAAAGTTTACATTTGTGTTCAGACTGAGAGCAGTCAAGTTCAGTTATGCTGTCAGTGCCTGCAGTAGTCAGTTATGATGCAGTGTGTAAATGCATTTGGATTTACAGTCAAACTTGCTAAGTCATTGCTTTTGACTTGCATGAAATACAGTATTAGTAATACTGACTCAATACATGTGACTATCATATGACAAATTTATTTTCCTATTTTTATGGAACATTCTGACTGTATAGAATCAACAAGCTTGTCAAGTTGTTCTGCAAAATTGCTAGGATAATGAATCAGTCTACTCATATTCTTGTTCTGTGATAGTATTAAGAAATTACAAAATTATGTATGCCTTCTCTGTCTCTATCTCTCTACATATATACACCCCCAGGTGCATAGTGTGTATATGTAGATATAGGTATTTGTTTGTCCATTGTGTATGCCTGACCATACATGCATGTACTTGCAATATTTGCTATTTGGCAAGTAGCCCCACATCGTGACCTATTGCACCACAGAGTTCTGAAAGGCTACAGTAATGCCTCCTTTGCTGTGGTCTGGAGAAGCCATTGTCTTTCTTTGCAAAGTTAAAATCCTGGTTTGAACTTAGACCAACAAAGGGAACTGTTACCTAGAGTGTTGGTGCAGTCTGTTATAGAGTTAGAAGTAGGCTGCAAAGTTCTAGATTGGACCTTAATTACTCCAAAACATCAGGTGCATGGACCATGTACAGTAAGTACAAGTTTAAGTGTGGACATTAACTTAAAGATGCACTGCAGTCTCCTACCGCATGGGATACCAAAGATTTTAAAGATCAGGACTTGGGTTATCAGATCTTTGGGACAGTGAATGCATCTCATTCTCTTGTATATGATGCTGACCTAACTCTGTTCCTCAATTTGCGTATGTACTTAAGAATGTAATTTTAATATGTAGCCTGTTTTCAGATTGCCATTTGAAATTTCAAAGTCTAGGTCTATATTTTGTAAACTGAAACAGGCTGTTAACGAAGTGTTGGTGGGATGAAACTGATTCTCTGAAGGGAGCTACACTGGTGGCCCTTCTGATTTGTTTGTTTTATTTTCTGTAAGTGTAGGCTTTGGTTCTGAAAACACAAGTACTTACCTCTTCGCATATGCGTAGATCCACTGAAGTCTGTGGGGCCACTGATAATCATTAAATTAACTCTCATAAGTGTTTCCAGACTTAGAGACTTGGATGGGGAAAAAAGGCAATAAGAGCAGATTCTCATTTTTGACTTTTCATTAAATAATCCTGTGTGATTTCTGCTCATCCCCACGACATAATTCTGCGGTTTTTTACTCCTCATTTAGATGTATTACTTTTGGTTTTGTTTGTTTTTTAAGATGGAAGCTCTTTAAACCTTGGTAGTTATTTACTTTGGGTTCAGTGTCCCTCATGCGGGAACCACAGATGTATTTTTTCCCTTGGAAACAAAAAAGAATTAATTTTTCAATTTTGGACTAAGGGTTCATGTCAAAGATGAAAGAAAAAATAATTATTTGTAAGCCATATTAAACATTGGCCATTAAAAAGGAAATTGGAACATGTCATGTCAAATATCTTGAGAGAGAGAGCGAGAAACGGAGGGAGGGAGTTGAGAGGCACATTCCTTGAAGTAACTAGAAAGAGTCTCCTGGTGAAATGGAGGCATCCTGGGGATCACTGACTTTAATTAAGTAGAAATGATCAAGGCACCGGGGTACTTCCGGGGGATTAATGACTGACTGGGAGACTTGATGGCCTCAGGCAAAGCTGTAGGCCATTAACCCCAGCCAGTCCTTCGTTTTTCAGGAAGTGCCCTATGCCAAGGTCATTTTTCCTATTATAGCTAAGGATGAATCTTTTCTGTAGTCTCATGAGAGTCATGAAGTCCATGATTTTTGTGTTGTTTTTTTCCTCTTTTTAATATCTGACTTAAGACATATGAGGATATTTTCATTAGATTGCTTTTGCTGTAGTGAGAGAATAGCCTGATACAGTTCTGGTCCAAATTTTATGAGGATTAGTACATGAATAGCCCACATGCATATTAGTCAAATGAGCATCAAAGGATTAATCAATACCCCAAAAGGACGAGGAGGTTCAGTACTGCTGGATTATTAAATTCGATCCCAAGAATAACATTGCAGCCTTTAATAAAAGTTTTGTTAGTGAAAACAGTCTTGGATCTTTGTGGATGACTTGTACTTCTAGCATCCTGTAGCTGAGTTTCAGAAGTTATATGTCTTTTCACTTTCCTTTCACCATTGTTTTTCCCGGAGTCTGAGGCATTGTGAAATGTAATCAAAACTGGCCTTTTCCTGATCCATTTCTTTCATTTGGGAGAAGGTACAATGGAGCAGTATGTTTGTGCAAGTAGCACCATCTGCCATTCATCCCCTCTCCGTTGTTCTTGGATTTTTTATGCCCAATAACCAACTTGTCAAGGGCTTCCCATCCTAGCTCCTTATACCATGAGCAGGGACATATAAAAGGAAAATGTTGCCATGGATGGCAACCGCATTTAGAAAAGCAGGGGAGCATTAATGTCCTCCTCTCTCTGAATGCCACCATACTGAGAAAAAATACATTAGATATTATTGGACATCATTGCAACTGGAAGACAAAAGATTTCTAGAAAATGTGGCTGCTGCTGTAGGGTTCCCAGACTCCAGTACCTTTATCTCTGTCCTGGTTCCGGGAGATGGGGGGAGTTTAGTGCTGTGTGGGTGTGACCAGGTTGTTATTCTTTACTAGGCACACCATTGCCAGGGGGTCATCATTTAGTTCAGAAAGCGCCATCTCGCCTTGCTCTGGCAAGGCGTCGTCATTGACCCCTGCAGGCTCGGTGCCTCTGCCATCCCGCCAGTCCCCCCTCCTGTTCTCTCCAGAGTGCACCTATGGACCTCTGGTGCTGAAAGGGACAGTGGTGAAAACGCGATCACTCCCAGTGCTGAAACAACAGTGCCAGGCAGGAGGCTGCTGCCAGGAGATCGGTAGGGGCTGGGGGGAGGGCAGCATTTGCCACATGAGCTCCCCTGCCATGTTGCCTTTGTTCCCGAACGCGTGAGGGCGGGAACGAGCACACATGGCCTCTGTGTGGGGAAACCACGAAGGCACGACCTGCACATGGCGGCCGCCATCTTGGGTTTGCTCCTGGTGGTGAATATTTTCTGTGGGTAAAACACCTCTTTTTTGTATACTTTTGCTATTGATATTGCCATATTAATTGTTTTTATTATTATTCCTTATATAGAGCAATATTCTGCACGTCTCATTCTACTGCTTTGTGCTCTTAGTAAATTGTTACCTCAACCCGTAGTCCCTCCTTTTTGTCCTTCCCTTATGGAAAGGGGCAGGAGAAGGGGAGTGGCTTTATTGAAGTTTAATTTCCTGCTGATGTTAAAACCAGCACAATCTCATTTTACATCAGCAAATGGTTACTGAGCTGGGGACTTTGGGGTTGTGCATCCTGGGAGGTGAGCCAGCTAGCTAACCAAGCCCTCAACCACCCTTTCTATCCACCCATTTACTGGAAAAACATCTTAGAAACAACCGCTAAAAATAGAATTGTTGATTAAAATAAATTAAACTAAAAAGCTTTTAAGCAATAGATCAAACTCTCCAGCTTTATGAGCTAAAGGTAATTAGAAGCTGTCCACTTAATACTCTTGACACAGAATACTGTTGCAGCCATGTATAATTTTATTGCTTATCTACATAGGTCAGAAGCAAGGAACAGACCCTGTGTCTCATTTAAACACTTCTACTTCAGCCACAGTTCCTATTCTGTCTTATCTTGAATAGCTCATGCTGAAATCAATTCATAATATTTTGCTTGTTACACTTAGAGACGTTATCACCTACAAAATGTGCCTTAATAGAAATTTGGAAAACTCTAGCCAGCCTTCTGTACAATATACATTTGTCCTCAGCTCAGAAAGCAGCATACCTGGAGAGGTGCCAGCTCAGAGGAGGCTGCCACAGTGGCAGACTGACAGATGCCTACTCTTACCTACCTGGAACAGCCCAGTGTCTGCATTTCTCCTTGTGCCCTGTATTTGTCTTACCTTAACAGACATGTTCTCTTTCAATATGGCAATGTGTTCTGGGTCTCTTACTGTCTGTCTCTGGCCTTTCTACATTTACATCTATTTATATATATACTATCCTGTATACTTCTACAAAAGCCAAGTAAGAGTCTTTTTCTAGTGACTATACAAAGGATTCTGATGTAGCAATGGCAGTCCATAAGGCCTAATAGTTTAGTTATTTTAAGCATTAATGGTGACTTTCACAGTTGGTTTCTGTCCAAATCTTTCTGGTTAATTGGTTAGATAGATGCTGGAATTTGAATTACTATATGTAACTATTGGTGGGAAAGAAAGAATGATTAGTACTGTTACCATGCCTGCCGTTTTTCTGTTGTCTATGGGTATCCTAGTTCTTTTATTTTTTTTTGTTTCTGGAAGAGCAGAGGCAGCGAGTGCCTGTGCACTTTATAAGACCCATATCCAAGACACCAAGTGAGTTTTGTTGCTTTTTGTCTGGAGAGCCCATGAGGATGCTCATTGCATTCTTTCACCTGACTCTGTGTCAGATGACTGGGATGCTTGATTTTGCAGGTTAGGGTTGTGGAAGGCAAAGGTAAGGTTTTCCTAACAAGAGAAGTGATGGATATAGTAGATAATTTCAGTGCATTTGGGGGAGAGAATAAATATGTATCTGATGAGGAAAAAAAATAATTGGATGAAGTAACATACCAAAACAATTATGTTTTTAAGGTATCTTTAGTCTGAGAAGACCCAAAAGTTTTTCAGCCCATTTGCCTGATACTGAAATGAAACTTTTTGGACCAAAAGTTATGTTACTAGCACCACAATATGCAATGTTTTTTTAGAGGAAAATGAAGAGTAACTTCTCCAGTTGAAACTGTGGGGGGAATTTTAGGTATGCAGGATGTAATTACCAGAACTGGAATTCGGCCAGTTCACTGTGATTAATTTAACACCCGTATTCTTGTTAAAATTGCCGTGGATTCTTTAATGATCAAAATTGTTTCGGAATGGACCTTGGCTTTCTGTCTCACCCACCATAAGGAAATGCAAAATACCAAGAAAGTTGGCTCTGTTATTTGACTTGTAGTCCACCAGTCACTGATGTGGAACTGCCTTATAAACAATTCAAAGAATAAACAATATATTTCAACCAGAATTTCAGTTTGTAAAATCAAAATATTTTTGTGCTTTTATTTATTTATTTAATGGGAGAAGGTTTGTTGTAAGCATTATACTATGGTGTTGCTACTTCTATGTAAAGTGAGTGGTTTTGTAGTTACCATTGCCCCATACTAACATGAAATTTAGTTGTAATAACGTGTGGTTTGAGTTTCTGAACAGCAGTATGTTTAGCATAAGGTGTGTTTCTGGGTCACCTTATTCTGATCTGTTGTAAAATACTCCCCAAATCTCAGCATTGATATTACTGTTTTTATGTATAACTTACTGATAACATTGATGAAAATGGACATTATTTAGAGTTTCTCCACAACTGTCATCAGTCAAAATGAGTCCCTTCAGATTAATGCTATAGAAGCAGAAGACTGATTAAACCTATCAAAATGGATGTTTCTCCTCCCAGAGCAATTGACTTCCACTTTCCTAAGCAGACTGATCCCTGCCAGCATAACTGGCACTTGAAATCCCACAGCTAATTCTATGGAACCAAAACTCTGACCCAGCAAGCAGCATTTGAGTTTGAACTGGATACTACAGATCAGAGGTTTGTTTAAAAGATACAGCCATTAATCACCTGTACCACATACTTGCTTTCATGGTGTCTGTTCAAAATAGGCATCTGGAGAAATGCTCTGAAGCACGTTTTATAATTTAGAAGAGAAAGTGGAATATAGCTTTTTCCTCCTTAATATTCCAATGAGATTTGGTAGCTTAACCAGAGATATAGTACAAAAGCATTTATGGTTCATGTTATATTAATACTGTGGCCTGATTATCAAAAACCATTACTCCTGGTTATCTTGCACAGGCTGAACTGCACTGCAATAAGTCAGACAAACTGTCTGTACACAGTGTGTTCCATGTTTATGATAAGAGCGTTTTTAATGTAAAAGGAAATCTGTAAAATTATTTTCCTTTAACAATTGGATTTATTGTAAGTATGTGCACTCAAAACTGCTTTTCAGTGTGCAAGGAAAAAGCATAAAAAAACTAGACACTCAAAATGTCACTAACCTCTCCTGACTCTGTTTTCTAATGGACAGTTTTACTCCTGGTCAGATGTAGGGGTCTGAATTTTGAAACAGATGTACTGTTTACTTCACCCTTGGCAGAGACACAATAAGCTGCTTGCTTTTCTTCTCTGTTTTGTTTTGATTTGTTTTCTCTCTTAGTGATGTGCCTCATGGCTCCTTTTTTATTGTAATGATACAGTATTATATACCACAGCATTTCCCTATGGAGTAAAGTCATTGTTTCGAAGTTCTTTGTTGAGATGCGTGCATTTAGGATTTTTTCCCAGCAATGATTTCATTTGTTGTAACCTCTAATGCTAATGCTATTGTGGTTGGCTCTTTTAATTTAGTGCTCCCTTACTGTGATACTTTCACAGGGCTTGTTTGTATTTGTAGAAAGAGAGTAAAAGAAAGAAAAAGAAAAAGCTTCTAATAAAGTATGGGCTTGGTCCCAATACTAATTTTCTTGTCCTGGTTATCTGTTTTTATTACATGTGCTAGTCCAATAGGGATATGACAAATGCCATGTGCTCTTACAATCCAAAACACATGGGAATAGGTTAATTCATATCTTCCACTGCAGCCTTGTAATTCTCTTGAAATCATAAATATAAGAAATACATATATGGTACCGTCTCTCTCTTCTTATACTGTCCTTACTTGAAGAATTTTCCAAAACCTTCGTTTCAAGCATTTAGTCTTTTCAGCATGAAGTCATTAGAAAAGTAGTCCTGACAAGTATTTTGAAATATAGTTTCTTGCACTTTTTCCTCTTCAGAGAAAACAGTTCTGTATATGTAGCCCTTTAATTTTAATTTGATGATCCTAAAAAGTGCAGACAGTGTTCTGAATCCAAATACTGGTCTGTTAAGGTAGCACGTTTTCTGTATTTGTTTCTCCTTTTTGTTATAATTTGCATGAGAAATACCAGACCCACATAATTGTTGCTCTGCTATTGTGACACTGTACCAGTAGCTGTTTCCAATGTAAAAAGTATAATTTGAAAAGAAATTTGGTAGCAAGAAAAGGATGGGAAGGTGAGCCCACTGCTAGCCCATCAAAGTTTCATAGTAAACTCCCAATCACTTGATAGAGCAAAATGCGTGCACCAACTGGGATCCCATTAAAACTCCATGGAAATAGAGTCGGCAAGTAACTGGAGCTTCCACACTATATGTTGAGCATTATGCCATTTTGTTTGGTGTCTAATGAGTATTAACATGTTTTATATATGATAGCTGCTAATTGCTTCATTATCCATGCAAATCAGAAAGGCAAACTGTGCCTTATCATAAAATCAGTAACTAGGCCATTTAAAAGCAAGGCTCTGAGAAGCATTATTATGTCCATACTTCTTGTTTGGCTTGTGCATCCTTTTTTATGGCTTTGCATTAAGTTGTAGTGTTTTCTCCATGGTTGTTCCTTTAGATGAGTCTTAGGTTAAAATAAGCTTATCACTGATAAATTCAGGGGAATTTTGTGGCTTCTGGAACTCAGTCAGTCCAGCTGGAGTAGAGATACCATTGCTGTTAGCAATAAATCCAAATGGACTGGGAACAAGGGGAGGTGGGAGGAAGAACACAAAGTAATGAAACTCTGTATCTGTTCTTCAGCCTATTCCCTTGCACAGCTCATGTAAGTCCCAGAAATGTAAGGCAAAAAGGGGTTTCTGGATGTGACAGCTCTCTGGTTACAGCACCCAGCAGCTAGGAGATGGGCTGCATGTGTGCTGGGCTGGTATGTGTACCTTCCTATCACAGTTGCTGCTGGATGGGTCCTTCCAAAAAGGAGGAGGCATTGGTACTATCTGTCCTTCAGACTATCATTAAATGGGGCATGTGAGGGAGTAAAAACTGAAAAACTCTTTCCACTTCTCTCATGCCTTATCTTTCAACTGGTATCTGTAACTTTTCTTGACACTCTTCTTTAACTCTGGTGTTTTTCTGCCAATAGGACAGAAGACTGATAAATGTGGCTTGGGTTTAGCAAATAAATCAATAAAAATAGTCGAGCCATCTGCAAAAAGGAAGATGAAATCTAGGGAGAGAGGCAAAGGCATGAGTAAAACTCTGCAATGCAATTTTAATTAGCATGCCAAATGCAGGTACTGCAGGTGTATGAACTAGGAGACTGGGAAATATTTTACTGTAAACATACTTCCAGGCTAACTAGCAATGCTAATGTCAAGGTAACAAAGAAATTCTGCCTGCGCGCTAATTTCTCACTGCAGCTGTTGGGGTGTTAGATTAGAAGCCTGTATACCTTTCCCAAGAATATTAAAGCAGACTGTCTAACCGCCTGTGTTTGTCCTAGTAGCCTCATTCTTGCTGCTAGCAGAGCATGTCCCAACTGTTGTCAATTTATCAATGTAACGTGCACTAGTGGGCACAGTTTGAGCAGCCATTAGGACAGGTGCCTCTATCCATCACAGCCAGTCACTTATTCCACCTTGTCAGGAAAACTAAATGGAGCTTTTGGAGAAATGTAAACAACTCTCTAATGGACAATCAAAGCACCACTTTCTGAAGCAAACAAGAGGAAGGAATATGACAGACGTTCTTAGATTTTCGTAGTATTTTAAGTGTTAAAAATCTTTTTAATATGTTGCAATTTAAAAATGGCAAAAGGGTTAAAACAACAAAGTCAAGTACATACACTGAGAAAATTTGGATTATGGGCCATTAACATGCTGTGTGAAAAGAGCACCTCTTACTTTAGAGAAATATGTCTGTCTTAATTTCTGGAAGGCTGCCAACCTGAAAACAACAGCAAAATAGGGCACCCCAAAATAAATCAGCTCAGTATATCTGCCTGAGAGGGGCTTTTCTTGCAATCTTTTCATCTTGATAAAGCTACTTCCTCTTCAGCACACAATTAGGCAATTTCATTTACCAAAGAGCACCTTTGAATTCTGAAAGGTTTAAAAGGGTACCGTAAAGTAATGATGTAGATATACATTGTATATACAACTTGCATAACAGTGAGAAATGATTCTCCAATGTAATCCCAAGGCCTTAGTGAATGTTATGCACTATCCCAACAACAGTGGTCATAGAGGTAAAGATGTGATGTGGAGTGACCTGAGAGAGCACCCAGGCCTCACAAACGATACAGTATGGAGCTGGTGACACTAATAGACTGGCTGTGCTGTGACAGCTGCATCGTTTGCTCATGACACTTTTTCCTATTAATTGGAGGTGATAATGGTTTTTTTCTATAGAGAACTGATGATCAAATTAGACATCCTCTGTGAAGGGTCTCTGCCTTTGTTGTTGCAGTGCTTTCCCCATTGCGGGGAGAGGCAGCAACCTGCAAGGAGCAGGGAGATTCCATCAATCTTTGTGCCATGCTTGTGCTTCACAGGCTTTTTGCAAACCTAGTAATTAACTTTTGTCAAGCTCCATAAAAACATTAACAGGGTCCTGCTGGCCTCTGTGTTTAAAGGAACATTATTCCTTTTTAAATACAAGGCACCCAGTTTCTGCAGTAGAAAAAAGATTGTGCCCCCCCAGCTCCCACCCTGTTTCAGATGCAAAGTTACTACATGCACTGTAGCAGGAGCCCTGCACAGGGTTTTTAGTGTATAGTTTATGGATTTAATTTCTTTTTGGAAATAAAAGATAACTTCCAAAGAAATGACATGAGTACAGAGCTTGTGTAATCTCCTTTTGCAGTGATTTTTCTTTGATTGATGTGCCATTAATACTTTAATTGGTAACAGGTGCAGCTGATTGTTCGTTCCTAAGCTGAAAAATCTGAAATTGAACATAAGGCTCTGATAAATTAATAAACTCCTCTTCTCCAAACAGTTGTTGCTATGAAGGAACTAACTTTCCATGAAGTGCCGCTCCATCAAGCACACTGAATACTTTATGTTAAAAAGCAAAATGTTACTTAATGATAAATTAAAATTACACTAACAGGCAAAGATAAAACATAATAATGACACCCCCTTAAGGAAAAGAAATCACTCGAAAGCACTGAGAAAGTTATCTTGTGAAATGTGTTGTTTCTGTTGGCGCATCAGGGTGGCCATTTGGATTCCCTATCACATTATTAAAGACATCTCCATCCATGAAATAAAAATACATTAGGCATGTGGGGACAGAGTGGGAGGAGAAGAGGTTGTGTAAAGATATTACATGAAAAGGTTTTTCTTCTGTTGCTGCTACCATCCCAAAATGTGAATTAGACCTCAGTGGTAACTGTGAAAGCCATGAACATGAATCTTTAAAGTGCAGTGGGTAAAATTTACCCTTGGAAGACAAGCAGATTGCTTGTATGTCTATGAAACACACTTAGGCTCTATTTTGGAGTCACAGAAGTATGGTGTAATTTTCAGCAGCCCTTACCCATGAGTACATGTTATTCCTTCTCTCACATCCCTTCCAACCCCACAGAATGCCAGTTTTTGTTGCACAGGTAGGCTTTTCTATGAAGGGTGTTTCAGTCTTGCCTTCTCTGTGTTGCCTCAGAGAGGCTGAGGGATATTATTGTGCATTAAATAATGTACAGTGAGCTTTTGTTAGTTGGATGCCCAAATCCTGGACATGCAGCTGTTCCTGGCAGACCTGTGACTCCCAGAACTGCCACAGCTGAGAGAATTAAATATTTTTTTTCATTTGATGAGAAATACTTTCCTCACTGCTAAGATACTGATCATTTCCCTGTGCTTAGGACATATATTGTAAACTAGTATTTCTTTATCTAGTTCCATATGTATTATACATTTATGAAAATTTGTGAGGAAAATGGGTCAGTTTCTTAATACCCCAGGGTCCAGGCTGTGATGAGCATCAGTGAAATCATTGGTGATTTGGCAAGTGATTTCACTGAGAGCAAAAAATCAAATTGGTTTTTTGATATCTTATGCCATATTGTGTGGTCTCTGTTTTTAATTGTGGATTTTGCAGACCACAGTAAAAATTGAACAAGGGTGTGCATTTGCAACTTACTGTGCATAAAAGAAGAGAAGGAAGAAGAGAAAGAGATCACCACTAAGAAAACCTGAGCATAAATACATGGTGACACCTTTTTTAAGGGTTTTCATAGACCAGGTTGAAAATGTTATGCTTGCTAGCAGAGCAGAGTAATGGAGGTACACTCTACAGATGGAGCTTCTAATCAGATTAGCAGTAGAGCAGTTTGAAAAGTGCTTTGGAATAAAAGGCATTATATAAATGCAAGCCATTATCACTATGGGGTATATTTTTCTCCTGATGTGTGTGCATAATTCCCTCTAGAGCTAATGGGAGATGCATGCATGCATTGAAGGGAGACTATACCTGGCAGTGTGCTTCTTTTCCACTAAAATAACTAGGAAGATAAAATTTGTTAGAGGGCAGAAAATGCTAGATCAAGTTGAATAACGCATTCACTGAATACCAAACTGGTTACTGAAAACTTTACCTCTATGTATTGAAAGCTGTACATTGTATCATGAAGAGATAAAGGGGTGATGGCAGTTCAAGTGATTCAACCAGTGGAAGAAATTATTGAAACTTGGTATATTCAGGGACCTATTAGCAATTGTTTAATTTTTCTGGATTTTTTAAACAGTCCCAATTTAATGTGTCAGGAATACATATTTTGTAGTAAACATTCATTCTAAGAATAAAGTTAACATTGTCCAACTGAAAAATGTGGTGTCCTGCCCAATCCTGAATCTTCCTTCTAATATTCATGCAAAATCCAGGAAACAGAGATAACTGATATCTCTCAGATTTTCAATGTATTTTGGAGTCTTCTTGTGGTGAGTCAATGATCTCAGGTTGTTACTCAGCTAGACAGTAAATGGGATTATCTGAGCCATCCTGCAAAGCTAAATAACCTCACAATTAAGCCCTTGGCAGAAAATACTTTGATGAAAACTTATGACATCTACTTAAGATGCCAAATACTTTCTTGATTTATAGTTGGTTTTACATGACCACAAGCAGCTTCATGCTCAGTTCCCTCCCATTGTCATTCTTTTAGTTCAAATCTGTCCTCATGCACTGGATTTTGAGTTGGGCTCTAGCTCTGACAGTGAAGTTACCAGTTCTGTCTTCTCAACCCAGCAGCTATTGCCCTTGTCATGAGCCTCATTAGAATTACAGTCTGGAGCAGGATTCTGAAACACAAAGTCCTACTCTGAGTCAGCACCTATGGCCCTTGCAAGGCCTGCAACAGCTGGAATGATACCTCAGTGAGCCATTTTAACCTTTTAGAATAGCTGCACAGTTGTCATTTGCTTAAAAGTAACACTCTCTAAATAGAACATAATATTTCTATAAACCCTATTACTAAAATGACCAAATTATACTGAAACCAAAAAGTATATTGTCAAGAATGCTGGGCAGTTTTAATGTTGCAGGGCAGGGGAGCCGAGAAAACAGAGCAGCAATAAGGTAAATATACAGACTACAATGGCACTTGAAGTAAGACAAATTTATCTTTATTCATTAAGTGTTTTTCTGGCTAACTCGTTAGAAACCTCACTTCATCTACTATCCATTTTTGTCAATGTAGACCTTAAAAAAAGAGTGATCTGTACAGATCCCCCAACATGTGTTTACCATATACCATGCATGATTGCAACCACTCACAACAAGGTAAATGGGGGAAACTATTTCACTGGAGTAAGTGAAGTCACGCTAGGCTAAATAAGGTCGTTTTAGAAAAATCTGAATCAGATTCATTGTTTACAGAATAACTTATTAGTGTCTGTATGTTAAGGTTTTGTCAGGTGTTTCATTATAAATCCCCATTTTGGAAAGTTTAAAACTCCAGGGTAGCATTGTTTTAAATTACAGGAGCATAGATTTTACATAACTATAATGCTGTTTTTTAAAAAATCCTATACCTGAAAAATAACTTTATTTGCTTAAATGAAGTTTGGCATGCAAGCAAGCCATAATGAAAAACAATTGGGTTTTTTTAGGGGGAGGGGGACAATAAATATATATTTCAATACAGAACAGTTATTTCATTTTTTAAACTGTTTACATATGCTTGGCAAACTAAACAGCCAGCATACTTACAAAAGGCATCTTAGCAGAGAGCATGCCCAGTACCTGAATGTAGTCTGAAACCTAAACAATGGTATGAATAATCATAAGGCAAGCTGGTTCCCTTCTCTCTCTGAATTTTAGCCCATGAAAAACCAATCTGCTCCTATTAGAAGCCATGAAGAATGTTTCCAGTTGAGATTGACTTTGCAGAAGTCACCTTGGCTCAGCCCCTTGGAGGCTCCATTTTGTGTCGCCCACCAGAGCTGCCACCTGCGGACCATTGCGGCCCCTTCCCATCTTGGCTGCAAAAACGTGCAAGATGCATGTTCAGCTCAGGCAAATCTAAGCACTACATGGTAGACTGCTCTCTCGGGGAAGATAATGTGTGGCTACCAGCTGTCAAACCCCAAATTGCTCCCAGACAAATTTGGCTTCGGAGATTGTTATGTAGGTGCCAGATAATTATGTTTAAACTTTCAGGACTCCCTTTCCATGGGCATGGGACTTCAGATGTAAACCTGTAGCTTTGTCATGATTTTATCCAGTTTTGCTATTCCCAACCAGTTAACATTTCTTTAACGTTCACTTGGTGAGTACTTTATTAATACCTGTGGTAGTAAGATGTTCACTACAATTTTTTGTCTAATCTACTGAAATTCAAATTCTAGTTTTAAAAATATCATGAGCAGATGTGAGTAGCTGCAATACTTTTTACTGGTTTTGTAGATAAAAGCATACAATTGTACTTAGGTAGTATCCTTCCAAGCCTCAGCATCCCATACATGTACATTGCATCCATGCATTGCACATATTTCAGCTTGACAAAAGCTTCCAGAGAAAAGCTAGCACATAAACTTACAAGTGCAGTTGTGCCTGTTGTGCGACTTCCACTGTTTCATTAATCCCACCCAAAATTGTTCCTCGCTGCCGGCAGTTCTTGCTTTGTGTTGGTTAAGAAACTGCCTAGAAAGTTGTGTGTGAAGGCCTATGCAGTGCACTGCATTAACACTGGCTTGTTTGTGATGTTATTGCATGATTAAATTAGTTTAAATACAAAGAGTTCAAATCAGTTGCCAACTTAAGGCAACTGGCAGATGCAAGGACATTTTCTGAGTAACTATTTGTTACACAGTAATGGTTTAACTTTAGAAATAAAACTTCAGACCCAAACTGAGCTCTGTTAGCAATACAGATTTTTGTCTAACATACATAATGAAACCAGCAAATTAGGTCCCATGGCCATAAATCTCACAGAGGTAAAGCAAACAGAGCATGAATCAAAAAGCTCTAGAAGGCAATAAACTATTGGTAACTTATAAAACTTGTAAATTAAGACCAAAAAAATGGAAATATCAAACAAACTTGGCTGTTAAAATCTGTGTGCGTTTAGAAGAAAAAGCTGAATTCAAAACAAAATATGGAAGTGTAAGACTCCTAACTTAGAGGTCCAGGTCGATATAAGCTATATCAGAAACACAGTCATCAAAGAGAGATCAAATCTTTTTTTAACTCTTTCCCACTTTATCCTTCACTTGTGCAATTTGTCAGGGTAACACAGCATGTACAGCATTGACACCTCCCATGCTGTGTGTGGCCTTCTGCAATTTTGAACCATAATGTCAGCCTTCACTTTTAATTTCTTGACCCTGCCTGGTTTATACCTTAGCCTGCAGGTATAAAAAAAAACCTGCAGGTTTTTTTATTTTGCCTTTTTTTAAAGATACCAAACAAAAATCCTTAAAAATCTATGTTTTAAAATCCCCCAAATACCAATTATTGACCTGATCATATAAGTTAAGCTTTAAACACACATATTGACCTAATTAAGTTGAAACCTATTTAGGGAGTTTTGAAATACATTTTACTGCATCACGGTCTATAAGAAGCTCATCATATCCATTCAAATTTAGTTTGTTAAGTACACATTTGTGCATTTTTAAGCAGCCACTGTAGGAATCCTTTGTAGTAAATGTGGCTGTGTCATTGACAAAGTTGGCTTGTGAAGTTTCTGATCTAACACATCACTAGAACTGAGTATTCTGCATGCTTACCCTTTTTTCTAGTGATTTAAATCACCATGAAACTTAATGCAGTAAAGAATAACAAGAGTTAAAATAAAATAATTAAAAATGTATGTATGTCATTGAGCTTATCTTTTAGCCCTGAGTTATTGAATGTTTTCAAAAAGCAACTAGCAAAAGTATCCACGCCCATTTAATAGACTGAGGTCCTGCAAATCATTTTTATTTATCGTTGTACAAAGTGAACTGCACAGTGAGTTCAGTACAGTTTGGATGGGGGAGAGAAAAGGAACAATGACTTTTCAACCTAGAAGCAACCAAAAGGATTTTATTTTTGTCAATTTGTAAAAAATATTTGCTCTTCGGCCAAAAGCTTAGGTGCCAAGTTTCAGCTTGGAATTCATTTTTATGACTGCATTATAATGTCCCTGAAAACAGGGGTTTCAAGTGAGAATGCTGACACAGCCTTAAATACAGCATCAAAAAAGGAGAGAAAGGGAGCACTGTAATGCATGTAAGTTGTTTTCTCTCATTATTGTTTTAAAAGAAGTAGCTTGTTGTCCACCCTACCTTTAGGCATCAGACAATGTTTAAAGCATGTCTCATCACAGTGTTTCTACCAGGTGTGTGGAAAAGGCCTCATGCAGACCCTTTTCTGAAATTAAACTGGTATCTCACTCAGGTAGAGGACACTGAATTATTTCTTCTTTTTTTAATGGGATTATTTAATCTGAGACATACAGGCTCATTTGATTTGGAGGAAACAGAAAGGCACATAGCTTATGTCTTAGCCATTCTTTAAATCTTATTTTAGGGTACAGTCTGCCACTAAAACTGGAAAAAAAGTGGTGTTGAGCTGCTTGTGCAGATTTAAAGTACAATGGAAATTACTAGAAGAAGATGATGTGGAAGAATCTATATTGGTTTAACTATATTTATATCCTGACTTTTTTAGGTGGCTTATTTAGTGGTTTACAGTGAAAACAGCTTGTAACACGTTGCTGTGTGAGACTTTCCACATTCTTTTGTCAAGAAAATTATCTGATAAAGAATTGTTTTTCAGAGAGCTGAACTGAATAAAGTATGAGAAGTTAAACATGAAAATGCTTCAAAACTTTTTCAAAACTTTGCCAAAAGATAACTAGTGAGGCAAATAAAACTCAGTGAACAGAGACCATAGCATGGCTACCTTTTTGTTGAACAAATCAACTAAATATACACTATACTGCGTCTTTACAATGCATAATGTTGGTTTTGTCTTGAAGCAGCATAATATAGCTGGAGAAATCTCTGGGATGGTGGTGAGGCCAGTTTAAGTTATGAGGCTTTTTTATGGCGTCAGCAGCTACAATAAATAACAATTCAGAAAGTGTGAGATGTTAAAGGGAAGGGAGGGACAGGGCTTCAGTGTTTTCAGTGCTGCTCAGGCTTGGGCTTTATTTCCACCTTAAAATCTTTACCTGGCCATGATCTGTTGTTCCATTACTGGAGGGCAAAAATGGGAGGAATTGTCTGGGCTAAATTGCAATTAGGCAGCCCTGAGAGAGGCTGGCACCAGTTAACTTGGGATATTGGAGTGAAAAGGCCCGTAATCAGCCTTCGGTCATGTAGAACAATGCATAAAATTAAATTGACATTAATGAATAATTGTGTAATGAAAATGGAAGAGGAGAGTTAATTGCATGTTACAGTGAGTGTAATGCCTAGATAACCTTGCATTTAATGCTATTCTTAGCCCTGCTGCCAAGACTTCTACAGAGCCTCTCTCTGCAGGAAGTCATTAAAGCTGTGAGTAGATAATGCAGGCTCAGTGAAACCTAAGTGGCAACAATATAACAAGAGTTTCTTTCAGACCTTAGTGTTTTCAGAAAAAAAAGGGCGTGTTGAGGTAATTTGTACACATTGGAATGAAAACAGGAAAGTCAGAGAAATCTATTTGTAGTTTGTCGAGTTCTACAGAATTTTCAGCAATTGTTGAAACCAAAGTCAATTCATATAATCAAAGACAAGACTAACCAGCAGTGCTTGCAACACTGTAAGCGTCCAGCTGTCTACAGCTAAAACTGTTGTTAATCACCTAGAACAGCAAAGGATACAAAACACTTGACCTTAGACATAAGGTGACAGTGGGAGACATCTTCAGCACTATGCTATTGACACAGCTGGTTTGTGCTGATAAATAAGACTCCAGAAAAATAGAATTTAAAAACTTGGTCTATTTTCTGTATCTTTGAACATCAGAATGAAGGACTGTTTATATGTGCCTGGATATTTCCCAAAACATTTAAACCTGTATTCTTCATAAAACAAGATTCTTTCCCTGTGTTTCTCCTTGTAGGATTTGCTAAATCAGATTTCAGAATAAGGCTTTTGTTTGTTTGTTTCTAACCTTTTGGATGTCCCACAAGAGTTTACTTGAACAGAGATACTTGTTTTTGCCTTAGGGACATTGTTTGCTATCATGATGTTGTATTGATTACAGTGGGATTGTCCTTCAACAATATGACCCGCTTATAATTTAGACTTAGCAGTCAGGAAGTTAAATGGACTACAGGAAAGCTTGCCTCATGAAAACCAACCAACCTTAAAACAATCAAAATTTCTGAAAAGAACACATTTTTGATGTATATAATTTTGTAATTCCTTAAACATTATATTTACATTTCCATTATTAAAAGCTAAATCATTTTCATAAAGTCAATGGTTTATCATTGCTGACATTATCTCTACATATGACTCTTTTTGTAAAGAAAAAATGTGAAAACTTAGTTGAGCAAAAGATGGCTTTTTATTTGGAAAAATAATTATATTTAAAAGGCTATTCTCTGCTTGTGAACACTGCACTAACTCATCAGCTTTGGCTATGTGTATTGTGCAGATAGTTTCACAAAGTGATGTGAAGAGAAGCATCCTGTTACATTTTGGATTCAGCCTCCGTAGATAGGCTGGTGACCTGCAGTCGTCTTATCCACTGAAACTGGCTCCAAGGAAAACAGGAGCAGAACACTACCTGCTTGGATGATTTTGTCTCTTAGTAAAGTTAAATACTTGCCATCTTAATTTCTGTGTTTCTGACCTTATACTCTTTGGAATTGGTATGGGGAGTTCACATTACTAAGAGTGGTGTAAAGCCATTGCCTGAGATCCTGACTCCATGGACATGAACATGAGACTTGACAGAAACTGTAGTGAGGAATTTCATGGGCTGTGACTACATCTGAATCACGGCTGTAGATAGACTCTTAAAAAAACCCCTGAATTCACCAGTGGTGCCACCGTCTTTACCTCTTCCACTCAATTAGTTAACAATATTTCTCAGCAGCCTGTGGCCAAGAGACAGAATGAACCACAAAGGCTTTTTTAAACTGCAAACTGTTAATAAATATTAAGTGGTGATGAGAGTTCTCTGTGAAACTGAAAGGCAGCAATGAAACTTTACAAGTGAAATGTGTTTTCCAGTGCAATTATTTGCCTACCTCACTGTAGCAAGGTAACATAGATGAAGACTGTAACAGGTTTCATAAAGAATTTAGACATGAGAACAGGGCAGTGAGAACATACACAGTTAAACCCAATAACATCACCAGACATTAAGAGAAATTTCCTGTTTCAGAAGACCCTTACGTTGCTGCTTTAGGGTGTTTTGCAGCTTCCTGTGGGGTAGCATGTACTGGCCTGTACTGGAGGGGGCTCCTGGGCTACCTGGAGCCTGCTTTTTCTGATGTTACCATTCCTTTGTTCCTGTTTCATGAATTGTCTCCTTCCCATAATACACCTCAGAAATACAAGTCTGTTACTGCATAGTGTGACCATCACTATATGAAACATTCTGTCACTGAGGCAGGACCAGTTAATTTAAAAGGTGACGTATTTTCTCAGACATTCTTAGTGCAACAGTTAAATTTTCACCTTAATTGTAAGGCTGAGGAGCCTTTCAGCAGCTTCTCCTGTCTCATGTAGCCAGTACATATGGTAGATACTCTGTCTTCCTTCTCCAGTTAAAGGCCCTACTTTGTTCACATCTTAGTGGTACCTGTCCTATTTTTCTGCAGATACATTTACATTTCCAGCAGACCCAGGCAGGGTGATAGTAACTGAGCTTAGAACAAAACTTTCGATTATTTTCTGCTAAGCTGTTGTGCATGACAGCGAAGATACTTTGTGCAGTTTGTGCTAAGTAGTTTGTGCATTTATGCTCCCTTAATTTCTTTCCAGTTACCATGCTGTATTCTGAATGTTATGGAGGTCAGCTTCACGTAAAATGTAACCAAAGTCTTTGAACTTAAGTGTCTAAATGGGGTCATGGATATAAGTAATCTGTTTATAATGGGAACAACTTTGAAAGCAATCCACTTACTGTTTCATGATTTTGGTGGACTATTCAGATTTTCTGGATATGCTCTGAGTCACGCAATGCCCTGTTGACTATATTCGCTATGTAATTCAGTACAGGGATGCTTGTTATTAAGAATATCAATGTGGCATGGATGATATTGTTGACAATATCCACATACTACACAAGGGCCTGTGAGGAACAGGGATAAATGCCAGTGGTAAATCAAAGCTTGTGTGAGTACTTATACTTGCAAAAGAGTGAGTGTAAGTTGTTGCCTTGGTATGGATGTTACTGGTTTTGCCAGAGAGTGTGGACAAGGATAGGTGCAGGCTCACATGAATGGAGGTCATACAGCCCTGTGACTGCACCAGATGATGAGTGCATGTACCACCCCAACGTTCAGGGGGGCAAAAAAGTCTGTTCTCTTTTCCTTGCTCCCACAGATGCTGAAACACTCATCCTATGAGAATGAAGGGATTAGGAATTCAGTTCAACTGATTCCCATTGTAAACTTCAGTGGGGAGTCAATGCCAAACTATCCCTGGTACTGGGACACTTCAATTTTGAACAATGTATCTTCTTTCAGTTTCTGTTTATACCTCACCTGCTGCTTAGTGTGATGCATGTGTGATGCATTATATAAGTGGGTTTTCTGTCATGTGTCCCAGGGTCTATCCCTAATTCATCTTTCCCATGGAATGAACAAGCTGTATTGATTTCCTTCCTTAAGCTTCTTAGCATGTGTTTTAAATAGTTGAAACAACAACTGAGCACAGAATTGTCATATCAGATTCTTCAAGATGGCAGGACAGTGTAGAAACAGCTAAACTTCAGCCTTCTGCTACGCCTTGCCTTCCATGGAAACTGCTATGAGGAAAATAGAACAATTAAGTCCCTTTTAAGTAATTACCAGTTTTATCTCCTTAGGGAAGCATTAATTTTTTATTTTCATTTTCTGCATTTTTCTCTCCCAGATTCAAGGATTTTGTATAGTTTGATAAGGTGGAGCTCTTTGCTTTTAAAATATGTGGATATGAGTCCATTTTTACAGTTTGCTTTGTGCTAGTAGCAGTACATTAGCCTCTGTGGATTTTGTTAATCCAGATTTACTTGTGTGAGAGTTGACTCTGACCCAAAATGTGCCTCATGCAGTGCATTTTAAGGAATGGGAATGTGCTTTCATGAATTCTAGCTGAAGCTGAAATAGATGTTGAAGCTATGAAGGCAATATGTGAATCCTCTAATAAAAGCCCATAATTACATTGACTAGAATTCAGGGAAATAACTGAACTACATTCAGCAGGAACCTAACATTTGGCAACTTTCTGGGTGGCATAAATCAATATATTTAGTTAATGTTTTCAGCTTGTTGTCTTCTTTGTATTTGTATTATGGAATTGATCTGATGACTCGCAGACATAGGATTTTGCTGAATTGCTCAAAGTTATGAGTTGTAATGACCTTTCCCAAATTCACACATTATTCTGACCAGATTACTTCTCTGTTTTGTCTTATAGCCAAGGCCTGTGGACCTTAATGAAGGTCAGAGCAAAGGAAAAGAGCAGTCAAATGCACTTTGACGAGTTTTATTAGAATAGGTTATAGAGAGGGGACAGATGGGACAATAGTTTTCTCTTTTCCAAACCTTTGGAAGAGAGTTTAAGAGCATGGAAGAGCTTTGTTGTTGACACATTGCTCATTGGGAGTGTAAGTTTTGCTGAAGAAGACTTACTTGTCTGTTCCTGGGCTCATTAAAATTATGAAAATGAGGAGAAATCCAGTTCCTTATATAGCCCTGTTTGACAAGCATGTAAAGAGGATAAGGAGCATTTGCTCACAGGTTGTAAGCATCTGTCATTGGGAAAGAAATTTTGTGAAGAAGCTCTAAAAAACAAGCAAAGCAAAGTATGAGATTCAAGAAAGTTTAAGTTTTTAATAGTCAAGCTAACTGATTGTTGCGACAGGTTAACAGCTCTTGCGGTTGGTTCCCTCTCAATAGTAGGCATTCATTAACTGTAGAGGTTATTCTAAAAGTTGTGGGCTATTTTTGGGGAAGGAGGTCTTAAAAGATGACCATTGTGCCCATGGCACAGAATGCTGACAGTACTAGTAGCACTATATGGAATGCGAACAGCTGTGGACGCACAGGTGCTGCACACTAAGAGGTGCCCTATCCCAGTTCTACCACTGATTCCTCTGGAAAAAACTGCGGCTTCCTCATGAAAGGAATCTTATATATTCTTGTAAGGAATATTTGCTTGTCTAGCAAATTATACTGTGCCTAGATACTAGCAGTCATTTTGTTATGTGTTCTCTGCTCTGGTTGGATAATCCTTTCTCTTTTGTATGTATATATGTTTGGTGAAAAATACAATAAAGTAACTTCTGTCTGATGCCTAAAGAAAACTGAATGAAAACTATTGTTATACTGATATTTTATTGTGGAAGCGCAAGGAAAAATAGCTTTCGTTTCAGTTTTTCATAGCTTTTACACACATATGTTGATTTCACAGAACTGACTAATCAATTAAATTAAGTTTTCTGATCTTACTCATTTTTAATAGCTCCATTATTCACTGTATCAAAAAATCAAGAGGATGATAAGATAATAATTTTCTCTTGGAACTGTGAAAGTTTCTGAATTAATTTAAAAGATACTGAATCAAGAAACACATTGGTATGATTGAGGAGCTAAAGCTGAATCTTTATTATTCAAGCTTGTTAAACTCAGTTCAGTGGGACAAATGAATTACAGCTATAACTGGAACCAAAAGGATCAACAGTTTGTGCATAAGTGATTGGTTTCTCTGCACATAGACACTGCACATACCTTCCTACATTGAAATCAAGATTCTAACTAGATTAATGAATTATATAAGGAAATAAAGAGCTGAACAATTGAATAGGTTAAGGAATTCCAAACCTTTTCTTTAGGGTCATTTCTTTTAGCTATGTGAAAGTTACTAAAATACAATGGTCACAATGATACTTCCTTTTTTCTGTAGAAATCTGCATAAACTTTAATCACTATTTAAATACTTGGCATGTTTTTTACATGTTAATTAAATTAACTTGCTGCAAAAAAAATTAAGTATAGTATGTTGTAACAGTTAACTGCTTTAAGATGAGATTTTTTTTATTTCACCTTGTTAAAGTCAAACTTTGATATGTTTTGTCATAACTTACCAGAATAAGGAATATGTTACCCATCGAACAAGGCTGGTTCTATTTTAGCCTCTATGTGCATGATGATGTAATTATTTAATAATGAGAAAGTTTGACTTTTCTGCTGTTGTATGGCTTCTACAAATTTACACCAATGATTACTAGAGATTTTAATTGCAATGTTACAGGCAGCTGGAGATTGTTATTATCTCCTGTATCTGTAGCAATTATGTAGGATGCCACAGCAGTGGTCATTTAAGAATTCTTGACATTATCTGCCTGGCTTGGTAAAAAAAAATGATGAGAGTGGTAGTGTTTCATCCTGAGAAAATGCCTGTGAGTGGGTTGAGTGGATGTAAGCTGTCTCAGGTTCAACCGCTCTAGCATGCAGGTTCCCTTTCACCTTGTCTTTGGTACCTGTTGAGATTGACTGCCTGTTTGAATACACCCTAAGCTTGGCCAAATCTGTGATTATAGTTATGAGGTTCTTCTCAGATTTCCCTTTTCTGTGATGAAATGCTGATAAGGTAGTTCAGAATCAGCATCACTCTGGTCGTCACTGCTATGGGTAAACTGGCATCTATCCCTGCAGGTTGGGAAGATTCTTTCACATTGGTTAGACTGACTGAAGTGAGCACAGCTCCTCTATATTTCTTTAGATTGGAAAATGTGGTCAAATTTGTGGGAAGTGCTAACACCTACGGTGGGGGGATTTTTTTTTTTTCCAACATTTTGCTTTATCTGCTATTGGTAGCTTGACTAGTTGCTATTAATTGGCAGGTATTTTTGCCTGATCAGTGATTCAGAACAACAAAGGCATCTGCTGCAGAGAGGGAGTCTCTGAAACATGCTCATATGTGGCTGTACTGTTGCTTGGACTTTGACTCCACTTTCCCACCACCCCTGAATGTTACCAACCACACATGAAAAAATCCTGGCTATGAATTGCCACTTCTCATTCTGTTGTCATTTGTATAATTTCCATTTTTGTAACACGTGCATCTTAAATCACAGGTCAAAATATTCTCTAAAGTGGTTAGGTGGTTAAAAAGACAAATTCTTAGGATGATTTTCAAAATCACTGAACTTTAGTGCTTCGATCCCATTGATTGAAATGGAAGTCAGGATGGCAGCGTCCTTGGGTTCTTAGGATCCTCTTGCTTAGGAAAACCCAATCCAGCACAAAATGACACATTTGAAAGTTCCATCTTCAGGGCTTGTGTTTTCTGGAGACCCAGAAACCAAAAAAATATTTTTCAATTTGCAACACATTGCCTCTAAACAAACTTAATGATTCCTACTCTTTTATCAACCTAATATTGATATTGCCCACACCATCACCCTCTCTTCATTTCTTCCCTGAAAATTGTCTACAAGTAGGTTACTTCAGCCCATGTCCCAGGAGCAACTAGTCTGAGATCTACCAGACGGAAGTGTGTTTGAGGGCTAAGAAGGCCATGCAGAGAAAGCAGTGCCCTCGCAGTATGTTTCCATCTGAACAAAGATATTTTGTCCTTAATCTGAGTCAATATGTGAACTTGAAATAACAAGTTTTTAAGTATCTAGCACCTCCAAAGGTTTAGAACTTTGTCACTTTTGGGCCAATAGTTTAATTGTAATATTCTTCCATCCTTCCTCCCTGTGAAATTGGAGAAATGGGATGAATAAAAGGAGACTTCATTAAACACAAACATCTTATTTATTAGTGTTTGCTTTCTCAAATGAACCTAAAAGAAGCTAAAATGGCCACACTGTTTTTTTCAGCATGTTCATATTCCTTTTATAAAATTTTATTACTCTGCAGGAAATTAAACAATTATCAGTTTACAAAATCCTTACTTTTTATTTTGTTATTTCATTGCTTGTGTGTTGTCCCTTGCAAGCAAATTAACAGATTTTTAGCTGGCAGTTGGCAGAATGACATAGGGATAAGTGACAAGAAAGGAGCTGTTTATTCAATCAGGTGCGGAAAGCAAGGATTGCACCATGAAACACATGGTAACTTATAACACTATCTCATTTAAAGTGTAGTGTATCAGTTTAAAACTATAACACACTGGTATACTACTTCAAAAACAAACAAACAAAACCCGAACAAACAACAAAACAAAACAAACAAAACAACACATAACTAAAAAACACAATCCAGAATTTGGAATTCTGGAAAATCTCTTAATGGTTATGAACTGTTATGGTCCAAGCTACAGACAGAGAAATTCCTCTACTGATTAAACTGTTGTTTACAAATATAAACTAGAATATCCCAGCTCTACTCTTGGGAACCACCAACTGTGAACTGAAAATGCTGTTCTTTGCCAGTGCTGAAAAGAGGATGAACTTTGTCTTAGGATGACTCCAGGAGAGATGTTATTTCTTTGCTCATTCTCCTCTTAAAAGTTCTTTTCATGTCCTATCACTCATTACCATGCCTGTGCACTCCTTTCACAGCCAGTGTGTAGCCCTCACCATGACATGAACGGCATGTTTATGTCTTTCCATGTTCAGAATCTTCTTGAGAGTAATCTCATCCCGTGTGAATCTCTAGCCTGGAGGTCTGTCCACAAAATGGGCAGTGGAGTGCTAGACTTCAGCTACACAGCGGCCAAAAGGAGGGGAGTGTGTAAGCCATATTTTCATCAACTTCATGTGCTTTTCACACTTCTTACTGGCATCTGAAAACCTGATCTGAAACCCAGAGGGTGAGGTGAATTGTTAGAAAAATATCATGGGGAAAGCTCCAGACAAAATTCTCCAAGAGGAGATAATACCAGAAAGTTTAAAGCTGTCCTGTCTGTCATTAGGTACCTTTCACCTGAGCTTAGCTGAGAACATCAAGAGTGCACTTATGAGGAACACTGGCACAATCATGCATTACTTACACAGGGTGTATCTGCTTCCTGTCATGTTTATAGCTCATAAATACTTAAATCTGTTGATGAACCCTGCTGAGTATAGCTAGGGATTAATACAAGGGCTATACAATTGCATGGTGCCCAGCGGAATCTGTAACATCTTTATGTTAAGGAATGTGTATATCTCGTTGTCTTCATATAAATGACAAATGCTTCCTGCCTTTTTTCTCCATCTCAACTGTGCTTTAGCTATGTCAATATTGAAATGTTTGTTCAGCATAGAGATTATTAGTCCAGTTTGGAATTTTTATGAGACCTGTGCCCATGCCTGACCTTCTTTACATGAATTCTGGCACTACCTCATCATGAACGCTTCCTAATTGCTGATTACAGCTTATCATTACAAGAAGACACTTATAACCAGGGAATTGAACCAGTATGTTTGAATCTGTTCTGGGTCAGATGCAGCTGTGATTGAAGTTGTTTTAGTTGAGCTCCGATTCCAAGCCAGTAACAGTTCATTGTTCAGCTCACAGAGTCCCCTACAACAATGGGAAGGGTTAACCTCCATCTCCTCCCTTTTCCATGAACATCATTTTTAGTCCTGGGCCTATACTGAGCTTTTTAATACCTGAAATTTAGTACGGGGGACCATGTTCCTGATGAGAAAAAAAGCATTGCCAGGAATACAGGTGGGGCGAGGACTAGTTAGAGGAGTGGGAATGATGGAAGGGCCAGCTCATTGGCAGGTAAAATCTCCTTTCTCTCCCTTGTAGAAACCCAAATCCATCACCTGCACACATATATATCTCCCTGCCACTAGGTATAGTAGTGGAGGAAATTAAGGCCAGTGAACAACAGCCAAATGAGAAATAGGAATCACAAGAAGCAGTTTACCTCAATCTCACCTTAACAGGTAGTCTCTGAGGGTATCTGATTCTTGGGAAGAAAGTTTGTGACCATCTGCTGGTGTTTAATGTGGCAAGGGAGGGAGAGAAGGACAGACATAGAGCACGATGGTGGTTTTCAAAGGACTCTTACAGTCAATCTGTCCTCTTGTTGCACAGAATGTGCATGGGGATGATCCTTTTCAGCTGAACTGGTGTTTTGAGCTGGAAAGTTCTTTGTTTATTTTCAGTTTGGGATCTAGGATCAGCAAAATTTCCAAAATAACAGTGTAAGTTTACTTCCAGCTTTGGGAAACATTTTGAAACAGTTCATGGTTCAGGTTTAGTTTGACTTCTTCTCATAACAGAAGAATGAGAAATACAATTTTCTTATTCAATCACTGACATTGATTTTAAATGAGAAACTGCAAAAATATGTCAGATGTCAGATGTGCTGTACTCTTTAAGTTTTTATTTGCAGTTAATAAAGTCATCACAGATGATTTAATCGTAGTGGAAGCCCCTGATTTTGGCGTCAGTGATCTGAGAGGGCATTCACATGATTCTTGGTACAAAAGCAAAGGCTTTGTGTCCTTTAGCTACACTCTTGTCTCAGCCAAATTTCTGCTGGAGCAGCTTTGTTGTGAGGCATTCATTTATACATGAGAGTCTGGGTGTGGTGTGCTGCTGTCCCTACATGCAGATCCTATTTGCAAGTGCCTCTGTGTAGTGTGCAAGGCTTGGCCTATACTTAGGTTGGTTTAGCTCATCTGACTACCTTTTGCCTCCCTGCAAAAGGTGTGGGTTCTTACTTGAGATCACGTGAGCGCTGTCCTAACCCTGGAACTAATCCGTTCTGCTGCAGTTCAAGATGGTTCTGCTTTGGTTTTGATATTTAAACAAATGACTGTAGAAGAGACCCTGGGAAATGCATATGCCACTGAGTCTGACTTCGTCCCTGATAAGATGGGCTGTAAGTACATCTCAGAGAAAGGTCATTGAGCTCTTGGTGTCAGACATGATCTGTTGGGGGTCACCAGGACTTCTGCAGAGGGAAATGCTGCCACACTGGCCTGGTTTACCGGCATTAGCGTGTAGATAAAGAGCCAGTAGAGATACAAAATTCAACTTCAAAAAGCCTTTGGTAGTTTTGCTCACCAAACAAATACATTTGCACTGATTCCTGAAAAAATGTTCTTTTACAGATTGAAATCTGGTAAAATGATAGTAACCAAAACATAACATATAACCAAGATTTTTCAGGATGGGGAAGAGTTGGTGGTGTCATCTCCCAGGGTTTGGAGAGGAGAAGGAGGGGGGTAAAGAATGATCAAGGTGGGAGGGAAATTTTAAAAAATTGCAAAACTGTGAAGGCAGAGGATGAGCTGAACTGCTATTTACCAACTCTCACAATGCTACAACTAGAGGCACAGATAAAAAGACAGAAGGATCATTTTACAATAAGACGTAATTCCTTGTAAGATAAGCAGTGAACTTCTGGAACTTGCTGTTGTATGTGGATGATAGTTAGACTCCAGATAGACTGCTATCTCCTTACTAAAGTCAGGTGGCTTACTATCTAGAGCAGAGACACTGGCAGAAATATTTCTTTTTCAGGGTTTTCTATAAGGATGTGATATTTAGCTCTTAAACAGTTTAGTCTATAAGGATATATATATTTTTATATATATATGTATGTATACATGTGTATATATATACATACATATATATTCCACTCTAATTCTTCTGTTAGGGAATTCCCCTGCCCTACCACATAAATGTACCAACTCTGTAACTGCGTCCCCTTCACAATCTGCACAAACCAAACACAGGCTATCCTCTGACTAATGAAATTTTACGATTTGTGTCTGCCAGCAGCAGGAAGCTTATTGACGTTTTCACCATTTTTTTGTTATGTGGCATTTGAGTTTTAAGCTGTGGTTCTGCTCCTTCGTGGAGTGCTTCTGGAGAGTCATGGAATGGTTTGATAGTGTCAGCAGTCTGGCAAATCTACACCTTCTCAATTTGGAGTCACATCTAATCATTTCTACCTGGGAGAATATTTCCAGGTACATTGTGGGGAAAAAATTATCAGATGTTGTCTATTTTGGTTGCTTCCATGGGAGCAGTAAGAAAGCAAGGAATGATGCATATCATCTTCCCAGGTAGAATTTTAAACTATATTTCAAAGTGAAGAAAGAGCAGGGGAGTGCTAAATGTGAGCTATTACTATGAACAGGACAAGTGTCTTCGTGACTGATCAGCCATCAGCTGGAAGATTTTGAATCCCTTATTAACAATTGTGACTGGTAAATGCTGCTTGCAAGAAGGCGGGATGCTTACCACCTGTACTCATGGTGGCATCATGAACTGGTACACCACTAACTGTGTCTCACCTTTGCTTATGCAGACTCTGTCACCTCTTGCCACAGAGCTTTGTGGTATTGATGTGCTCTTTAACCCCAGTGGCTTCCAGTCACAGTAGTAACTTCTTCCACTTTTTGTCCCTTCCGTGCTGAGCTAAGAGATATCTGGTGGTGCTCACCTGCCCGGAACAGTCCCACACACTGTCACTCCCACGTGGGGTTCCTCACTGTGCTCTACAGCAGCGCGTGGCCTGCCAGCGTGGCAGCACGGGCCAGTTTGAACGTGTTCCACGTGCACAGCTCTGGCTTCATAGCTGGCTCTGGATGGGATTCAAGCTCTTGGATTTAATTAGTAAGTTGTGTCTATTTTGGGTTCTACTTAATCGACTTAGCAATAGCCCTTGTACTCAGACGTGGTCCTATTGTCAGCATAGGTGCCTCCTGATAAATCTCAAAGTGCATTTTTGGTCACTGGAGAGCAGTTAAATTAATATTTGATAAGTTTCATTATGTCATGGTGCTGCTGCTATAGGTACATTAAGAAGAAAGGAAGTGAAGCAAGGTGTAGCAAGTCATCTAGAATTAGCTGGGACTGATGCCATATGGGGAGGAGGTCTACTACAGAAGCATATGTCAAATATGAACATGTTTTCAAATGCAGTTTATGCAGCTTTTGTTGCTGAATACAAAAGCAATGGTCACTGCAAGCATTTAATTTAGCATGGATCTCTCTCAAAGCACAAATGGTTTGGAGTGAAAGGGACAGTTGCAGTAAGTTCCAAGTGATGCAAATGGCTGGTAACCAAGAGACAGCACTGTTCCTTGCTGCTTGACTGCCCTGCAATGTCAGCCGGACCATGTGGCTTCACTTCTCTGAGTATAGTTTCTCCGTCTGTAAAATGAGAACACTGCAGAGCAATTAAAATCGGTGGGTGAAGGGACTGATGTAGGAGTTGCATGTTTTATGCTACAGTTAAGGCAACACAGGCAACTGTACTGTAAGACAACCTGTGCATCTAGAAATTATCTCCCTGTCATTTACACCTGCTTCACCTCTCACAAAGGTATCAAATATTCTATTAACATCATTTTTAATGATTGTCTACACAGGCAAAGATCTATGTCACATAATTCTTTCTTTGTCAGAATATAGGTCACAGAGCCAATGAAATTGCTAAGACTATGATAAAAAGAGCAGTTTTATCCTCTCAGGGTTGTTGGGGGTGGGGGGTGGGGGGAGAGATGTCTTTAAAAAACAGCTGGGCTGTAATCATATGTGGGAAGATCTTAGTGTCTGTAATTCTATCCAGTAGCTAGAAGGTGGTCTAGAGAAAGATACTGCTTTTTGCATACCTCTTGCACATAACACCACTCAGTTTGCCTTAATCCTCTCCTCCAGCTGAAAGATTTAAAGAGAGTCTCCTGTCTTAAGAAAGCAGGTATGTCAGAATACCCCTGACTTTTTTTTCTGCCTTATGGTGGGTTGGGAGACCTGAGTTTCAGCTGGCTCCACAGACACCTTTATGTTACTGCTCTTCATCAATAAAAGAAAAATATTTGCAACTTTTGATACCTGTTGTCCTTGATGCTAGTGCTGGACACAGTGGCCTGTCATGAACAACTGAAAAGAAAGATTTCATGCTTTATTTTCTTCAACCTTTTTTGGAGGGATAGGTTTCTTGAATGTTAAAGAAGATTAGATCATGGCTCAATATTTCCTTTTCAATGTTTAATTTTACCTCAGCACCTGTGGGAGACAGGCTATTTGTGGAGCAGAAATCACAATTCCCAGCCAGCTCCCCAATACTTTCTACCAAGCTTTCCTATTTGTCAGTGATTGTGAAAAGTTCCACGTTGAATCTTGTTACAGTAGTTTGCAAAAGTGGCTGTGTTCAAGAAAACTTACATCCTGCATTTCTTCAAGTTTTTCAGGTTTATTCTGACAAGTATAAGCATTTTATTTACAGCACTCTCCTACTACATAACACAATAGTTGCTTTAAGAGTTTTGGGGCTTGTGTATTAGTCTGCTTAATACAGAGTTCTGGAGACAGGTCATAACAAGTAACATTTAGCAGTTATGGGACATACTGAATCTTTTTCATATTAGTGAATAAAGACCAGAGAAAATCTCCATTCCTATAACCAAAGAAACACAAAATTTGTTCTCATTAATTTTGCTACAGAAATAACATACTAGATAGGTAATAGAAAATGAAAGGATGTTTTATGATTTTGTTTCATCTTAAATTACTTGCAAAAATGTGTTAAGATCAGTTACATGACAGGAAAAATTGTTCCTACTGCTTTCAATGTGACTCTTACTGATCTGCACCGGCGAGGCTGCCTAGACAAACACACAGCTATGTGCAAGGCTTTCCACGGGTTCCTGTGATTGACAGTGCCTGTGTGGTGGAAGTTTCTGAATGAAGACTTGCAGACCCCCATTTTGATTTTCAGAGAAAATGAACACGTAAAAATCAGATCAGATTTCATCTTTTTGGGTAAATATATAGTACCAAGTAGCTTCAAAATTTTTGTTCCCTGTTTTTCACATTCCTGTTGTGTCTAAATACCTTAGTCTAACCATGCCATATCTAAATCAAACAGTAAAAGGAGAGGATGGAAGGTATGTGACAGATGTGCTCCCTCTGAGAGCCTAATGATCTGCACCGGTCAGGTTGCTCTGCACAATGTAAAGCAGAGGAAGGTTCCTCCATCTTGCATCAGGAGCCCATAGACTTCAGGAGTATTTTGTCTGTTCAGAGAGAGCCTCTGCCCTGGGGGCAAGGCTGACTGCCCTCAGTGAAGTCTCTTGTAAGGAAGTAGAGAGAACAAAAGATGACTCTACTGTGCACACAGGTGACAAAAAGAAAAGAGCAACACCAGAAACGCATCCTCTGATGTTCACAGGAAAATAAAACATTTTTTCTTCTTTTTTAATGTTTATGGTATCCATTGTCAACACTTCCTTCAGGAAAGGGAAATGAAATTGTAAAATGGAATCATTTTATGAAGTGAACCCCCAGAGGATACGCTTTGGAATAGAGCCTTTCAAGTAAATAGGACCCTGCCAACTGAAGATGCTGCCCTACACTGAAACCATATCTAGGCAGCGTGGTGCCTCCTTTTCTAGCAGAATTGCTTTCTGATGGACCACCAGGGAAAGCAATGGCCTCTTTTTGAGAATGCTCTGTCCTCAGAAACAGTGAAAGGTTTATGCAAATTACAGTGGATGCAACCAAACAGTGCCCAATAAAGCAGTGATTGCAGGTACCAAGGAATTTAAGCTGTCTATAACTTTTGACATTCTTTGCAAGAATAGGTAATTCCAACTGTCTTCCTTGACCAACTCTGTGCTGCTGAGCCTTTGTCCAGCTGGCTGCTGACTTACATCCCAGTATTGGCTTCATTCATTGGGGGAGTGATTTCCATAAGCACATCATTTATACAATGCTTTGGAATCCTTCAGGATGAAAGATTCTATATAAATGTCATGCACCATATTGCATTCAAGACATTGATACAATTTTTTTCTGTTACTTCACCTATCAGATAAACTGAGGACAGAGAGCATGTTATGCATTTCTGGGCCAAGGCATTTTAGAAAAGAGGTGTATGTATTGTTCACAGAGCTAAGCTCTCCTTGATGCTGCTGAACAGGTGCTAAAGCAGCAAGTGCTTCCCCTCCCATTCACATGTCAAATCAAGAAATGTGTTTGAGCATCATGACCAAGGTGAGACAGCCGCTAATTCCATCTCCCTGGTATCTCTACAGGGACATTAAGCCCCCCAGCCTCTCATCTAGCTGGTACAAAAGCTACCATCAGCTGCAAGTCTTTGCAGGAGACACAGTCTTGTTAAAAGGAAGCAGCAGTGTGTTCTTGATAGCATCTCCTATGTCTCCAGCAGTCTTTGTTGCTTGTTAGGACTCCTACAGGGACAAAAACTCTGACGAGGATCCCCTCGTCAGAACAGAGCTTGTCCTTTGGGAAACTTGGCCCTTGAGTTGCAGGAAATCTTACTGTAAACCTTCCCAAAGTGGAGAAAGAATTCTAGGTGAAGAAAATCTTTCCAGGTGTACAACTTTATTTATACTTATGCAGACTTCACTGAGTTTCTTATAAGATCTTACAACATTTTAAAATATTTTAGCTGTCTGTTAGATCGTCTGAGACCCTCCTTTCTGGTTTTGGTTTTTCGTTTTTGGTTTTTTTCTTGTCTCTAAAGGAGAAGTATATAGGCACATAAGAGAAACAAAAGCATAGTCATGAAGTTATCTAAACAAGAGGAGTGGTTTCTCTGCTTTTTGTTGATTAGGGTTTATTTTAACCTCAAAAAAAGTTTGCCTGGGAATTTAAGTTTGAGGTGGAAGTGTTTGTCAACTTTAATTCTCTGCAGTCTGCCTCCCTTATCCCTAGCTATGTCATTGCTCTGCAGAACATCAAACATTGGAGGGCAATTGTGACCTGTGTTGTTTTAATCTCAGACTAAATGGTTCTTTTGTTTTGTTTTAAAAATGAGCCCTTAACTTCTGTAAGCTCCATTCTTCTCCAGAGCTTTGCAGAAATAAAATACATCAAGAAAAAGGACACATAATATGACAAAAGTGGTGGTTTTATTGAAAGAGAGCTTTGTGGTATTTTGCTTTTGAAATGTGTTTAACACAGAGTTTAAGGATTGGCAATTTGTTTAAAGAAATGGGTAAAATATTTAAAACCACCACTTTATTTAAACTATTGTGCCTCCTTCAGTAAACATTCAGTACATGACTGAACCCTGTATGAACTTGTGCTTGTTGCTGGTTAAATAGATTCTGAGCTTAAATGAAAAGGGGCTGCTATTGAACACAGGACAAAAAAGTTGCATGTGCATTTTTTTTTTTAAATTGCCCACACACAAGCTCTTACCCCCCAAAATACTGTGTTCACAGGATCTTTTATTAAAACACCATTTTTTTTTTCTAGGCCTCAAAGTACTAAACTGAAAGCAAGCTGTTAACAGAAATGAGTAATTATTGAAGCTCTAACAGGCAGCTTTCATTGAAGTTGATTACAGCAGCCATATAATCACTTTTACGGATGCTGTAATCACAGTAGCAGGGAATGCTTGACTTGGTTCTTATTGTTTTCACTCAGGGTGGAGGTAGGGGGCCTGCAAGAAACCCGTTTTACCACCTCAGTACAATTTCTGCTGTAAAGGAAATCTACACAGCACTGAATGAAGCAGAGAATCATTCATTCTTTCTTTATTAGCATTTTCCCCTCCCTCACATGAGAGTCTGTTGGAGCCAGGAAATTGCTGTTATTCAATATGCAAGCCAGAGGTTGTAATGACCATTTGGGAGGGTATGACCAACAATTACAGACCTTAATGAATAGGAGTAATCTAGTTGAGACTAAACACTAGTAGCAACTCTGGTGCTGTCTCTGGTTAAATTAAAAGAACAGCAATGCAAAGGAAGTTAACAAGAATTAATTAGTTAGATCAAACTGAAAACCTACTCATTAGTGATGTTATAGGCAAAGTAAAAGCCTATCTTCAGTGCAATTAGGTAGACAAATGAATTGTACAACTGACTGATTCACACCTGCTAACAGCTAAGGGCTATAGCTGATATGTATGGGATCCACTTTTTACAGTTCATGCATACTTGCATAGTTTAATGGATCTTGCATTCCTGAATCAGCCTTCATTCCTTCACATTGTATTTGTGTATTTGATCCAAACATTAGTGTTGCTTATAGATTCTGACGCAATGTGGCCACGGCTTTTAGAAGTGCCCATAGAATTGTGACGTCTCCTTAATCTGCACTGCCACACAGAAGGGATCTCAATTGACAGATCTTTCTTGTTCATTTTTTTAGAACTATTTAAGGATTCATGTTCTTGACAAGCTCTCGATTGTGTTGAAAGTGGACAGATCTGCAGAGAAAGATCATGTCATCAGTTAAAAGAATAATCCCGTGATTCAAGATTTTGATGCTTAGGAGAAGAAGAATTGAGAAACAAAGGAAAAAGTCAAATTCCTCAGAGCTGTGGAGTACCCATTAGGTCCCTGCAGGTCTCACTGTCTTCAGATGTTTTATTTGCAGAGAAGTCTTTGGGATTCATGAAATACCACCAGAATCGCAGTGATCAGAAGAACACAAGGAGATTTTTTCCTCTCCTCAGCCTGCATTTCCTTTTCCTGCTCATGACATTAGTCCTAGGCTTATGTACTGCCTATGTGGGAACTGAGATGTAGAACCAGACTGCAGTATCTGACATACTCTCTACTATTCCTGCTGACAATTGATTTGGGATTCAGAGGACACGGTGGTTAATTTGTACATTGCGTTTTTTAGAGGGCAAACTGAGAAGCCACACGGTGTACTCTGATCCCTCTTTCTGACAGTATTCTTCATTCCAGGTTTTAATCTTGGAATTTTCTACTTTGTTAATATTTCACAAGGAACCACAAGCCTCTAATACTGTGTGCGTCTGCCACAATTTCCATTTCAACTCTGTGTTAGGAAGAAACTTGTTTACTTCATTGCCATGCATTCATGTTGTGGACTTAACTATTTTGGCTCTGTTTTGATGCAGAGTTTTGGTCTAAAGTGCTTTTATTTGTGAGCAAAATTGCTCAAAACAAAGCAAACATGGTGGGAAGTGCATTGGAACCATATTTTTTTGAACTTTTAAAATATATCATAGTTTATTTTATTTATTTATTTTAACTGTCTATCTTAAGGAGAAAATTCCCATAAAGTGAGAGAGTTTGTACTGCAGAATAAATAGCCTCTCCTACTTGGCTAGTTTCAGACTTGCTTTCATTTTAAAGGGGGAGGTTTGAATTTAAAGTACATAATTTAAAGATTTTTTATTATATGTTAACAAATGACATCTCTTATTTACACACAAGAGACCGACTCCCTAAAAATCTGCCTGGATATGTAAATCTCCCAGCCAGATATACACATAAAATGGATTTTTTGGACTGAAAACTCAAGTAAATGTACCTATTACAACAGAAAGACCCCTCTGAGTCCTCTAAAAGCTTTTTTTGGTGTATGGCTTCAGTGTATGTTTATAGGCTTTTTTTAAACAAATGGAGCCAAATCCAGATTTAGTATAATTCTTTACATGTATAATATACATATTAGTAACATATATATATATATTAGCTTTCAACTAAAATTAGGGATAGATGCACTTCCCTTGTGCTAATGGGAACTGTATTGAAAGGTCACCGTTGCTTTCCTGTCGCTGCTATTTCCATAGCAGGAGCAAAAGTCACCTCCACTAGAAAGAGGCATCTGAAGATGTCTGTGGTGAAATGAGACATTACCCATCTTTTGACTCCAGGCTTCAGCTCATGAGGGACTGAAACTTGGTGCAGGGCTGGGTCTCTGGGAAAATCTCACCTTCCAGCAGCCTTTCCAGGAAGGGCCCAGGGCATGAAAGTAGTGAGGAGTTACACGAAGCCTGGCACTTCCTTCAGTGCCTTCCCTCCTCAAGTCTCATGGGTGCAGCCAAGCCAGGCAACGGATTCAAGAAAAACCTTCCTAAAGTTGCATCAGAGCATTTGAACCCAGTGTGTCTTATGGTGGGACAAAGCTGTAATCATTTAGAAGTGGCCAAATGGATTTTTATCAAGGTTTGTTTTTAATACAGTTATTTCCTTGTTGACAGACAGGTTTTAACCTTCTGGAAAGAGGGGTTTGTAATAGAAATGCTGACACAACCTCCCTCTAGGGGTGCGGCTGCACTGCTGCAGTGATGGTGTGTGGACAATACAGTAATAGGGCACTGACCCATAACCAACAAGAAGCAAGGCTCCAACTGCATTATAAAGGTCATTCTCTTATTT
The DNA here is from genome assembly GCA_013398175.1 of Climacteris rufus. Classification (NCBI taxonomy): domain Eukaryota; kingdom Metazoa; phylum Chordata; class Aves; order Passeriformes; family Climacteridae; genus Climacteris; species Climacteris rufus. The sequence goes on from VZRZ01005884.1 coordinate 982,149, forward strand.
GTGAAAATGAAGGGTATTTTTTTGCTCTACTTCCTGAGTTTTTCTGTTCTCTCCTCCTTCCCCCACCTCCACCCCAAATCCAAACACTTCATATTTTTAATTCACTAGTGTATTGAAATTTTTTGTGTTATTTTTAAAAAACTTAACTATAGGAACTAAACGTGGCTCTTACATCAGCTAGTCTGTGTTTAGCACAGGACACCAAAAAAACAAAACCCAAAAAGCCAAACAAAGATCCTCAAACAAACAAACAAATAAGAAGGAAAACCATTTTTGCAGTTTCTGTAGGGCCACCAAAATTAGCTAGAGTATTCTCAAGGTTACTCTGAACTACACCTGCTGATGGAACATTCTCCAAGCCAGATGCAAAGAGAAAATGGCTCTAAATCTCCTTTGTGACCACCTGACCTCTGTTATCTTCTATAGCATGGGTTAGGCCTGAAGCTATGAAAACTGAGCATAGAAACTGAAAACCATTTGAACTCTGTATGCACACCCTCTCCCAAGAAGAGTGACCTTCAGTGATTCCCTCACCTTATAACCTTTTTCTTTCAAATATTTAGGAAGGAGCACTACACACAGCAGAGACCAAATGAAGGGGCTATGTGCTGCAGTCTGCCTGCATGGCACCATCAAGGTGCCTTCTAGAATCTGAGAACAGTAACCACAACAGTTGATGTCATGAGACTGATTAAAACTAACTGCCCTGCCTGTGAGGTAGAACATTAATTGAAAATGTGCAATTTGTACAATAGTCTTAGTTAATTATCTGCTTCTTTGAACTGCTTGGTGTTTGGGATGGCTCTGCCTATGGGGACCAGAGGCACGAAACAAAGACACAGGCAGTTTGAATGGGTAGTTGATACCATTTAGATGAGTAAGAGCTTTTTTTTAAAAAAAAAAATATGTTCAATTCTTAACATAATTTTAGATTGTATTTAGTAATACAAGTTGAGATGCAACTGTTCTACATAGGGGTTGTTGACACTACATTACACCATATGGCCACCTTAATTTATGCTACACATCAGTGTTAAAACCTGTTAGTTGCTCTGTAAACAAATTCTTATCAAGTGATCTAAGGAAAAATCATTTTCACTTAGTCGTGGTGTAAGCATATAGAGTCAAAGATAAGCATTTCTGACTTAACCCAGTAGAGAGCAGTGGTGTGTACACACACCTAACACATAATTTTAACATTTATTACATAGAGCCTTTGTTGCATCTGTTGGAGGGTTTGAGGTATTTTATCCTCCCCTGTTAAATTTTGAGTATAATATATAGTTTGCAGCCACAAACACATACATACCTAAAGGCACTAAGGCCCGGCTACACATACCAGTGCATACAAATGTAGTGAAATGCTTTATTTATTGAAATTTGTAATTCAATTCTTCTCTATATTTTTCTATCAATGATAACCACGACTGCTTCTAAGTAAAATGTAAAACATTTGATAAACTTTGTGATCATTAGATTCCAAGGATAAAAGAACAAATATTTGACTTAAAAAGTTATTTACTTCCTAGTTCTATAGTAATTTTTAATGTATATCTCTCTAACTGTATCTGCCTACACAATGAGTAAAGTGTTCATCCATTGTTATCATTGTTAAGATCAGCACACAGTTAATCAATCACAGAAAATTGTTTTATATCATATGCAAAAGATTATTAATGCCTTATTGTGTAAAAGCTTACCTAAGCTGATGTTTTCAAAACTGAAACATTTAATCACATTTGTCATATTTTGATTTTTTTGCTGAATATACAAGACTGTGTAACACTAATTAAAACAGTGTGCAACACAGAACACACTGGGAATATACTGATAAAGAAGACAGATGCACAGAGAGTGACTTCAGTGGAAATGATCTAAACTGTGATTTTTTGGTAAAGGAAGAAAGATCAGTCCAGAGCAGAACCTCTGCATCTAAGGCCCTCAAAACATCTTAGTAGTTTGAAATCTCTGTTGGACCCAAAACTGAACAGGAACTACTAATATACATGCAAAATCTCCTGAAATCTTGGCCTATGGCAACAAGTTTCACATGGAACACCTGGTCTAAGGTGCTCAAATACTACAGTGATAAGTAATATGTGAGCATGTGGGAAGCCTGATGAGTATCATGAAATTTCTATTATGAAGGAAGTCTTGAAATGACAACCTATTAGTGCTGTTAAATATGCATCTGGGCTCTACTCCTGCTTCACCCTCAAATCCAGCCTTACAAGAGGACTGTGCTCTGTCAGTCCTGTTGCTTCAGAGTTGGGTACAGCAGCCACATCACACAGTCCTCACTGCCTTTGTAGGTCACACTGCTCACTGTCTCTGTTGTGTTACTACGTGATGTTCAGGGAGCTGGGTGATGCTCGGTGCGAAGCCAAGCAGTGTTTGTGTTCCCTGTTGGGGAAGGACGATCAGAAAAAAATCCAAAGGTGATTTTTCCGGCTCCACTGGTTGAGTTGCTACAACGATTTGAGGGTTTATTGGACCCTTGGATGTTTCAGTATTTGTTTTAATCTACACCTGGCTGATCTGGGGAGACCTGATTGCTGGTCTCTGCTCATTGAGGTGCCCATTCCTGTTGGAGGAGTGTCTCTGAAGTGTGTGTTCATGGAGGAGCAGGAGACTTGGACTCACAGGGGAGTGCCCTGTCAGAGGCTGTGCAGCATGGCCAGCTTTGCACAGTGCCTAGCACAAGGTTGACAGTGGCAAAGCAGCACTAGTGCTGGGCAGCGAGGTCCTGCCACTCGCTCCACCCCTGGAGTGACCTGAAGAGTTGAACTTGCAGCTGGCCTCTGCCACCTAGAGAGTCTCGGAGGGAAGTGGGGGAGCAGCTGCTAGGGGGACAGGGGGATGGAGGGAGGTGGCCATGAAATAAATCACCAAATCCGCCTTCTTTGCTTGGATGGCACAGTGGGCCTCAGGCCAGAGCAGACTTCTCCCTCCCAAGTGCTGCCAACCAACAGCTCAGTCACTCAGCCCCTTGTGCAGTCTGGTTGGGAAATGACATGTGACAGGTCTGGCAACAGGAGCTCTGCACAGATGTGAGGGGAACTGTGTTCGGGCAGCTGCCATTGCCCTGGCACCTCAGCTGCTCCCCTTTTTTTGCTTCTTCCAGGGAGAGGGAGTTTATTTTTAATATAGAGTCATGGCTGCACAGTGAACGATGAAGGAAGGAGAATGAGCAGCCAGCAGGCTGGTGGCTTAAGAGTTCATACAGTAGTGGCATTCTCTGTTCAAATACAACATGCTGTAGGGCCTCTGAATGCAGAGTTACCTAGGAATAAGTAAAATCTTCTGTGTGTATGGACAGTGAACTGTGCTCAGGACAACAGCAGTTTGGAAAAGTTTAGGCACTGATCCTGACCTCCAGGTGGTTAAAGGGGCTACTGAAGTCCTTACTGTATAAGCAGGGTAGCATTGAGCAATAAGGGGTAGATTTTACCTTAATGCTCATTATCTTGAGGCTATGCTGGGTATTTGTGTGCACTTGCGGTGTTCCTATTTTAATAAGAAGGTTAAGTGCAAAAATAACACCACAAATTAATTAAGTACTGGACAAAATGTTCTACAGTGAGTGGAGCTCCACAAAATCAATATATCAAAAAGATGATTTAGTTATAATAGTGAAATGGATGTTCCAGGGTAAAAAAAAAACCCAAAACATTTATGTGCATTACACTGTATAAGCTAGTAGAGAAGGGCATAACAAAGACTGGTGGTTTCCCAGACAAAGCATGGCAGTCTAACTAGAAGTAAGGCCCATACTTCTAACAAAGAAAGTGGTTAACCACTGGGAGAGGCTACACTCTTTTTCAGAAAACACCCAAAACCTAGCAAGTAGTACCATTCGAATGCAGTTAGCATTCCTCCATGTTCACCTTGATCAGAGGGTCTGGCATCTGCCTCTTTCATTTACCTGTTTAGAATTTCCCAAGCTGTTGATGGAAACCAGTGTGACACAATGGAAGAGCAGTGAAATGCATTACTAAAAGTTCTTGCGAGTTTTATGGGTCTTAACTCAGTGCAATTCTGGCAGTTAACAGCTCTGAAGGACTAAAAGGCTGGTTGCCTGTAAGGTTTCTGGTTAAAGGACCTTTAATTTCCGCAATGATATTTTGTTTCTTTTGCAACTGGGACTTGCAATTTTATCTGCATGAAAATAGGAAAATCTTACAGATTATGGGTGATTGTCTGTGGAAACAAAACCTGTTGTGGAGTTACTATCCTGCAAGATGAAATTCCTGTTCTTTCTTTTATCGGTATTTAATGCGATTATTAAAATGTTACATGCAAACTAGAATACATTGCCTAGGAAAAGTCATATAGCTTCAGCGTGAGTGTGGTTTTCTTTCAGGTTTTGTTATGAGCATTTGACTTTGCAAATAATTTTCTAATTCTTTTTACCTCTCAGAACTGTCTGTGGGAGGTTTAGTTTGTTTCTTCTTCTCTGCTCTTCTGTTTCAAGTTGACATTTTTGCAACTCTACTCTGATGCGGTATATTATCTCCACTTCTCACTGCTCCAATATATTTTGCTTGGGATAAACATGCATATTTAATAACTAGGAGAAGGATTCTTTCTAGATGCCATAGAATTGGATTATCATCCCATTAGGCATGAGGCCTCATGTAACCAGGGACACTTAACTTTTGACCTTTGTGAGAAAGATCATTTAATTTAACTGCTCTTTGTATACAGCTGAACCAGGTGAATCTGGGAAATTCTCAACTCAGTTTTATGTTTGTTTAACAAATCAGGAAGGGCTTTTAGCTGGAACAGCTGTGATTTTCATCTCTTTTGATACTATCCTAATATATCCTCAAATCCCTGCCTAAGATTTATGTCCCGTATATGGGAAGAATTGCAAGGAGATAGACAGACAGATTAGATAGATTGCACTCAACTATATGTTATGCCTAGATGTTTATCAAAGCTCTATAATGACCGTATAAACCTAGATGATAGCACAGATTTGGCTATGGCTCAATACTTAAATTTAAAATGAAAATGTCATTTGAAACCCAAATGAAAGAACACATTTAGCTATGCTTGAACAGTACACAGCAGGTTAGGGGCATATGTGGGTGGTATGTGAGAGTTTTAGACCTCTCTATCTGTACAGAAAGTGTACAGTGGGCAATCCCAGCCCACTAAGCCCATATAGGTACAGGCAACGTGGGTAGGCACAGACCAGTCATCCAAGCATTGTACTTCCTGAAATGTGTCAATTATTGTCCAGTAAAGCCTATAGGTTAGCTGACAAATTGCAAAATTTGTTAACATCGATTATTTGAATTATTTCTTAAAGGCAGCTAAGGATGTGGATAGGTTCATTTGCAGGATTTGGATTTCCTTGGGGATATCGAGAAGAAAGGAAAGAGAAAAAGTGACAAGCAAGTTTACTTCTATCATTTTGGTATGTTTGTGTTTGTTTGCAGGTTTGCTGGAAATGCAAAGGGTTTTCTCAATGTCTTAAACACAAGCTTGTCTTTAGTAAACAGACAATAACATTGTGGACAGCAATGTGTCCCAAAATCCCATATATTAATGTAAAAATCTATGTAGATCTTTGTGGAAGCAGGTACATTTCTTTGGAATTTCCTTCAACTGTTTAAAATGTGTTAAATGCATCACGTATCTCAGTGGAAAACATCATGCCCCTGAATTATTTGCATCTATTTCCTAATGAGGAAATTGGGCTTTCTCTCCTAACTACAGGCAGTAGCTCTCTGGTAGCATGCTGTTTCATCCAGTAAAGTATCTAGGTGCATTCTGTCTCAGACACTTCATAGCTTCACACACATACCTGAACATTGAGTAAATGACAAATGCAATTAATATGGCCTCTTGAATTGTTCTTACTCTTACAAAATGAACAGGAGCCCCTGTGACAGATAATTATTTGTCCATCCTACTTCCATCCTAGAAACTTTTAAAAATGTCCTGTAAGATTTTCCAAGAAAGAGCTTCCTTATTCATGGATATGATCTTCTTCAATAATGAACTTCTCTGTGGAGTTTGGATACTTACACTTCAAAGTACTTGATTTCAAAGCTGGATCAAGCAGCAGAAGACATTCTATAATTGGCTAAAAAAGGAAGTCTATCAATTTTTTTAAAATGCCTTAAAGAATATTTATTTACAATATTTCAAAATTTTTTGTATGTGAATAATCACAATTTGAATTAATTTATCTGTTTTTCATAGATGTTTCACTTTATGGTTACTTCCATTGTTATCCTTTCTCATTCTTGCTTTTGAAAACCAAGGAATAAATGGGTAGAGATTTTACTTGTCATTTAAACAGTAGCTTCCAGTTCAAGGTATTAGTAAATGTTGTTCAAATGTTTTCAGGTATGGTGAATTTGACTGAAATTAATCCCTAGAGAATAATTTGTCTAATGGACTAAAAGCTGATGGCAAAGTATTATTTTGTTTGTCTAGTATGTGAATTTTGTTTAATTGATTTCCTAAATATTGAAAACTCAAATCCAGAGATTTTGGGCATAATTTGACTTATTTAATAAATGAAACTGAATTTCAGTCTTCTATAACTGTATCTTTCATAGAGCCACAGAACACACTATCTTAATAGGTAAGGCAATAAAAATATAGTGCTTCTAACTGCTTTATTTTCTCTGACTCTAAACACAAACTAAAGTTCAATGGCCTTTATGCTACATTTTTCTAACTTTTAGCAAACACATGATTTTGCAGGATTGTAGCATGTGTTGGTAGAGAAATACAAGTCTGGTTTACAAGGGACACGATGTGGTCTGCATGTGTATGCATCTTCTTTGTTCACATCATCTCACCAGGATCACCATGGCCTTAATGGGAGAGGACCTGTATAGTAATCTGCCCTCTATGATGGGAAGGATATAAATAAATGCAAAAATCTGCCTCATTTTAGCAGTAGAAGATGTATGAAAAATCTTAGCTGTGATTGTTTTGTCCAGACTCATTCTCTGTAAATATGCTTGTATTGGGTTCACGAATTACAAATGCAGCATAAACATGATAAAACAACCATAAGCTGCTGGGAGCTGCCAGCATCATTTATTCAGAATTTCTGGCTGTCCAGCCTCAGATGACCCAGCATTATCATTCTGGAATTAGGAGCATTGGTGTTCTAATTTGCGTATGCTGGATCTGAGTTTTCACATCATGTAGTTTGCACAATAATACTACTTATAGGTCTTTCATTTTTCCACAGAAATTAATTGCCTGTACCACAATGATTTATAGTCAGACTGAACATGATTATTAATTTTCCTGATGATTGTACCAGTGGGTGGCAACAAATCTACTCCTGATAGGACCAGCTTTGAAATGCTGTGAAAACTAAAATGTCCATAAGGTAATAACAACTAATTTTTACCTTAATCAACTTACACTTTAAAAGAATTTAATATAGGGCACTTGTGCCTTGTGGGGAAACTTGTTTGAAACCTACTGTAAGGTGCTGAGTTATTTATGAGGATAATTATACATTTGTTACTTGAGTTTGTACTGGGAAATCAGGCTCTGAAATTAGACCAAAATACCATTAAAAAAGAAGCCAGTGTTGTGTATGTTAGAAACTCCAGCACTGAAGTAAATAGTATTTAACAGAGAAAAGAGCTGCAGTTATCAGGAAATCTTTAACAGAGAAAGAACAGTGGTTATTAGGGAATATTAAAGCTTGACAAACTCAGCTCATATTTTCAGGCTTGTTTCTGCTTAGTGGTGCCTTTGAGCTAGAGTAAGATCACTGCAGTGTTTCTCTCAGCTCCCTGATGATGGAGAGAAAGAGTGTGCACACAGCTTTTCCTCTGGACTGATCTCTCTCTTCGTGGCATGGGCTGCCTTCCCTTTCCAAAATAGTTCTTAGCTTTGCTGAGCTATAGCCTTGGACAGACCTTTAGCACATCTCCCTGACAGCTGATTTGCTGATTTGCTCTCTGACTTTGGCAAAGTCACTTCATGTTGCTGGGCCTGAGTGTCCTTATCTGGGTAACAGTACTTCTTCCCCTTGTTCAGCACTTTGATGTAAGGATGAAAACTGCTGCCTAAGAGACAAGTGGTGACAGTATAATTCAGGATGCATGGCAGAGTTGTGAATTTTGCATGTAGAAATTCATGCACATTGTGTACATGGGCTGTGTTTCTCTTCCAATTTTGAACAAATAATCTGTGCAAAACACCATCCAGCCTGTAGGGGTTTGCAAGGCGTTGTAGTTGGAGTACACAACGTTTGAAATGTATTTTAAAATTTACCTGTTGTTCCTCTTATGAAATACAGGAGCACAGAGCTTAGCTGAGCTTTGGCTTCTCTCTGGGAGAGCTTGAAGAAGAATCACAGGGCATATATGACACAGTGTGATCAAATGCCAGAAATATTTTGTTCTTTTTTCTTCCCGTGATTAGTGGCATTATGCAGTTATGCAAATAATCTGTTATTTATATCTAGACACATTATGCAGTTATGCAAATATTCCATAAATAATTAATATTTCCCACAGTTATTTGGGGGGAAATATTCCCCCAAAGCATGTAACATCAGCTGTTTAATATGCTGTGTGTATAGTACACACTTCTAGTTGTGTCACTTCTCAGGTACCCATCTTAGTGAGGTTCCCAACTCCAGTGCACAAGCCAGTAGCAGCCTTCAGATTCCAGCAGGGCCATGGCTGATCATATAGAGTAGAGTGTTCTCATGTACTAGTTTAGCTCCTCGTCTGCTTTCTTTCCATCTGCTTTGTTTTGGTGTAAGCAATGTCAGAAGGCACTGCAATCCTGGTGTTTGCTGAAGAACATCAGGTAGGTGGTGAGCTCAAAGAGTTATTCATACTATTTCTAAATATCTTGTTGGACTGCAGTTCAGAGCATTAGCACAGGAATGTGAGAGGTAAACTGCCCATGTAGAGGAGAGACCTGCGTGCTTTCAGAGCACCTAAGTTACAAGCCTAGGCCTTAGAAGGGTGGAAAACATTCAGGATGTTTCTCTTCTGCACTAGGTTTATAGATGTGCATAGCTGGATTGTGTGACAGGAAGCTACCAAACCATCTTAAGTCACACAGTGATGTTATGGGGACATACAAACAAGGTTTTGAGGGATTTAGTTGACTGTGTTCTGCCTGAGAAGTTTCTGGTATGGATCATTCAGGTGATCCAGTATTTGTTTGATTTTAACTGAACCGAAATGCTGCTGTCAAAGCCCAGAGGAAATCTCAGATTAAATTATGAAATGTCTATTTCCTGCATTAAAGGAGGAGAGGAGAGGAGAGGAGAGGAGAGGAGAGGAGAGGAGAGGAGAGGAGAGGAGAGGAGAGGAGAGGAGAGGAGAGGAGAGGAGAGGAGAGGAGAGGAGAGGAGAGGAGAGGAGAGGAGAGGAGAGGAGAGGAGAGGAGAGGAGAGGAGAGGAGAGGAGAGGAGAGGAGAAAAATAAAGTCCTTACTGACAATTTCGTTTGCTTTTATACTTTTGAAATGGTTACACAATGACAGAAACTCCCACAATATCTTTAAAATCCAATTCTTCCCTTTAGAAACTGGAGTGTATAAGCAAATAACAGAGAGAAAGCAAGTACAGAAGTAGGAAAAGTAAAAAAAGTGAAAAGGAAGTAGTGATGAGATAAAGAGAACACTACACAAAGGAAAAGAAATGACAGGTAGAAAGGAGTCTGTGTGAGAAAGTGAGGGGGAAAAAGAAGAATAAGAGAAGCAGAACAAAATAAAGAGCCCAGAATAAAAAGATAGGTCATGACAAGTCAAGGAGAAGACTATAGTAAAGGATGGAAAAGCATGGTCAGCAAAATAAATGAACAGGAACAAGTATTTTGAAACAAGAGAATAATTGTGACTGGAAAACACCTGAAGAATGGAACACAATGCCAAAATAGCTGGGGAGAAAGAAACTGAACAACAAAGAGTGGAAAATGCAATAGAATATATGGTTTACGATATATAAGATTGTGTTTAGATTTGTTCATAAATGTGCCACTTTTTCATGTAGATTAGTATTGCCCAAAGTCCTGTGTTGCCCACATCACTCTTTGTCTGTATTGCCTTTAAAAGCAGAACTGATTTCTTGGCTTAGTTAAAGTCAATGAAAGCTTTACCATTTATGGTAAATTTATGCATCTATCCAGCAACCCTCTTCCTCTTATCCCTCCTCCTTCACCCACTCCTTCATACTTGAGCACTGTACTAGATGAATAGGCACCATAAAGAGTCAGACTCAGACAACCCTCACATAAAATCCAGCTTCCTAGTGTTCACAAAAGGTTATCTATTCTGACTCTGCCTATCTGCTGCTATCTAATGCAGAGTGAACACTCTGTTTATATTTCTCATATATTTTCCAATCTGCATAAGTCACAGTACAGATTAATAGCCTGGCAAAAGTTTGACCTTCTATTCATTTTGTGTTAAGCCCTCTGTCTGAGGGACACTTTGTGTTTAATGGAGCCAAAATTATTTTCCCATCATTTCCCAGTGAGAAAAGCATAATCTGCATGCAACCCACTTTAGCAACTGGCTTCCCCTATATCTCATTTATAGATTGAGAGCAAAGATGGCATGAACCCCTGAGTTTGGCCCAGACTCCTCATAAAGTTCATTGGGATACATGCAGTAGAGAAAATATTGACTGATTTATGTTTCTGAGAGAAATCCACGTGCAATTCATTGGTTATGACAAATACAAATTAAAACAGACAAATTTTCTGACTTAACTTTGAATTTTGGTGTGGATTCAAAACTCAAAGTAACGCCACGGATGTATGAAGGGGAATGAAGTCTATGTGAACAATAGAATGCAATCTTTATTGTATTTTAATTGCCCCCTATCCCAACCACAGCTCTGTCACTAGGAGGAGGAGGAGGAGGTAGAGTGTAGAGTTTATGCTCTGCTCTGATTTGTGCTTTCAAGCTGATGTCACGTAGGCAGGTCGACACTGTGAGTGCCCCTATATAGTCAGGGGTCACTGGGCACAGAGCATGCCAGTCACAGCTTTGAGCTCCCTCAACACCCGTCCTTTGGGGGAGATGCCCACAGAGCAGGCAGCCTGGCTTTACACCCCGTAAAAGAGGTGCTTGTGGACAACAACTTCCACTGCCTCAATGCCAGGACTGCTATGAGGAGATGGAGGGCACCAAGCACATAGTTCCTGCAGTGCCGGATGCTGACAGCACAGCCTGAAGCAATCCAGTTGGGTTTTAGTTATGGTTCTAGTATTTCTTGCCATGTAAACAATAGCCAATATCTTGAGAAGAGAGTGTGAGAAGATGCAAATTATTGTGTGTGGGTGATGGAAAGTTGGAGAATGTTGAGTATAGCAGGGACTGCTAAGCACAGCTGCAGGCATTGAAAACAACATGTTCTCTCCTAGTTAAGCTTGTAAAATACAAGGGAGTGGTCTGTACACACCACTGTGGCACAAGTCCTAATTTCTCTGTAGCCAAACATGCCTCTAATGTCCATCAGAGTCCTTGGGACATTTAAAGCAGAACAGTGTCCTGCACTGAAAAGCGCAGGACTAAGTGGAGTGGGACCGAAAGACCTTCCAGATGTTCTGGCAAGATGGTGTCTGACTTTTCCAGGGAACGGGAGGAGTGCTCAGTCCTCAAGATCTGTCTGTGGTCAAGAAAGGTTCACCCTAAAGAGGACCAGCTCTTGGCTGCTGGCTGGGCCAGGTGTTGCCTTTCTTGGATCTAAACTCATCTGGGCTGAAAATAGAGGGATTTCTCTGAAGTTCGTGGAAGTTATACCAGTCTTCTACCAAGTGAACCAGGGTTTTCTAAGCTGTACTTGTTGATTTGTACTTTGTTATCACTAGGAATTAAATTTTCAACAATTGAAGTTTGTCAGTTTGGCTTTGGTCATTTGTGGTTTGGCTTTTGTTTGGTTTGGCTTTGTATGCTCTGGTAGGAAGAGTTAATGGTAATGCTGTTGAATTTTGTAATTACTTCAAATATAAAGGTCATACAAAGTATTTACCAATTTAGCATCATAGGAGAAAGAAAAATTGTGCTGGGGAAGAGCTGAATTTATCTGGAAGTTCTCCGCTATGCTTTGTGCTCATTTCCCTTTTCCTTGTACTCTTTGTTAGAGATCTGATTTCTAGAACAGCAGAGATTTCCTTGAAATGAAAATGTTTAAAGGAATCCACTAGCCATTGTCCTTGTTAGTTGAAAATGAATGCTTATTGATCAGAAATATTGATCTAGCACTTTAGATTAAAACAATACTTTTGGTAGTGCAGTCAAAGGAGTTTAAAGACTAAAGTAAAAATGTAACTTCCACTGGCTACCAAGTGATCGATCGTAACTGATACCACTGCCTTGGAACATAAGTTTACTGTGACATCTCTTATCTGTACTGAGGAGTTTGCCCTCATTGCTTTGTGCATTATGTATAAATGATTGATGTCAGCTTTAACATTTTTTAGAAACAACTTTCATTGTTTCCTGTGCATTTGCAGTGCTGAAAATTACTTATATTAAAGAATTTCTCAGCCAGAGTGTAGTCATTAAAATAAGAACAGTCTTGAATAGCTCGAGCCTCTGTCTGCTATTACATTCATACAGCATAGCCCAGAAACGAACAGCCTTAAGTGGATGTAATAAGCCAAATTTTCTCCTCAGTTCCACCTTCATTATCTCATTCACTTCAGCAGAGATGGGTAGGTGTGACCAGTAACTGAACCTGCCTCATATCCCTTCCTACCAGAGCAAATACTTAGTAGTGGAAAAAAAGGTCAGAAACATTATAAACAAACTCTGAAATATGATGAAGATTGGACACAACACTTCTACTGTTACTATTACAGGAAAAGGGGGGAAAAAAAAAAAACATTATCTGGATAACATAAGGAGCCTGGGAGCCTGTTGCCCATCAGAATTTATTGGGGAGTTGATGCAAAAGTAGACAAATGAGGTTGTTAAGTGACGCTTTAACTGGAGGCCATAAGAGTTTGTGCAGCTGTGTGTCATGCCTGCCTCTAAAAGGCAATGTGAAATGCTCTGAACTAAAAAATCCTTGTGCCTGGCTTTCAAAGCAGCAGTCCTGCGGCTGTTAAGAAAAAATATGTGCCTGCTGGGACTGATAATAGCTGATCATCATCACCTATCCCACTGCAATGCTTCTCAGTACACTTTATTTTTTCAGCAAACAGAGCATGTATATTTTGCTTTTGCGTTAGGCTAGATTACAAGCAATACTGCACTTACATAATAGTGTAGCAATTCTTTTACTGCTCACATTTGTGTCTGCTAACACACAATCAATGACCAATATCTGTATGTCTGTATAGAAAAATACAAATATTGAATGAATTAATTCACTTGTTTTTCCTTGTAAGCTAAATGTATCTTTCAATGCTGGTATGTCTTGCTAAGACCAGGAATAGAGTCAGAGACTCAATATTTCTCTTTAGACATGAAAAATTAGGAGAAAGTTGAATTCAGCACATGATGAGAACCTCAGTATTTTCTCTGGAAAGAAAGTGGGTTTGTATGAGTCTTGAGGCCCAAGAAACCCCAGGGCAAAATTAACTTAAAAATGGAAACTGTTGTTCATCTTCAAAACCCTAAACCAATGTATTTCTTCCCTGCCTCTGCTCCTAAGCAGAAGTCATTCTCATATACTGCTGTGTTATTTCTTGAACTTTGCAGTGGCCAAGAGAAGGCCCACAGAGGGTAGAGCAATAATTCCCAGATCTCTACTAGAGCAAACTGCATTTAGAAAAGTCCTACAACTTGTGACAGTGGGAGCAGCTCTGGGTTTCCAAGGTATAAATAGGAGAAAAATTTAACCCACTGAGTTTTATTCTTCACACCAGTCATTTCCCAATAGAGTTGTATTATCAGGATATCGATATAAAAGCATGGAGAAGCAAATTCTTCAGATTTTGCAATATTTGCAAAGAAGATGTGACTTAACAGTAAGTGTCTGGCTAAGAGTGGTCTTTCTGGCTGTTCAGGCAGCACTGGTGATTCATGTATTACCCATGTTTTGATTTTCATTTTAAGCCATCATTCCAGGCATTAATGTGTTAATTGTCAGGGTTGTATAAATTTTAGTAAAGCCATATTATTTTTGCATGGCAACTATTAAAAATATTTTCCTCTTAATTTCACAAGGGATGCTGAGACTTTCAGAGTTTTTCCCTCTTGCAGAAGGGAATAATTTAGATTTTCTTCCATCCCTGTCAGAAGTTGAACAGACGAACAAAACAGATTCTTCAGAGACAATTTTACACAGAGTTACATCCATCCAATTCAATTATAAATTAAATTGACTAACGAACCATAGCTCATTATGGGAATCAATTACTCAGAACTGTCTTTGGACCAAAAATGTGGAAAATAAAAAATAATGGTCATACTTCAATATACCAGATTGTCAGTGTTTGAAAGCTCTGTTTTTCTCTAGCTTGGCATAGACCATCGCCAAAAAGAACTGATAATCATTTGTTTTACTGCTTGTAGAGATGTTCCTGCTTTATGAAGACTAGTTAATTCTTGAGTTTGATCTCTTTGGGACTAGCACCTCAGGCTTTTTTGAGATGACAGGCCAACCCTGGAGTAATGTCATCACATGGGGATCTTTCAGATCAACTTATGCAAATGTGTTATTAAAAGAAGCCACATTTTAGCCTCTGGTGCAAGGCAAACAATAGTAGTGGAAAATGCTATGAGGTAGCATTGGAGGCATTTTCTTAATAAAATCATTCTTGTGACATAGTCATTGTTGGCACACCCCTCTGGAGTGTTTTTAGCTGAAATGTGTATTAAAAGGAAAGGCAATAAGAGAAGTGAATCCTGGTAGTTTAAGACTGGTGCGAAATGATGATGAAGGATTATTTAAAGTCCCTAAATAAAGCCCTTAGTACAGCAGTACAGAGCATACAGAATAGCTGTTTAGTACAGGTGGAAGTATTGTTTGGATAAATTGTGTGGGCCTGGGCAGTGTCAAGGTCAGCCACATAAGTGGGTTATTGCACCAGCACACAAGGATAGATCCATCACTCCTCCATGGTATCAGCCTGCTGGGAAGCAAGGAGAGCAGAGCCCCCTCAGAGGCTTTGCCACTACTTCTGCCGTAGCTTCCTGTTGGCTGGTACATGGAGAAATGCAAGTCAAGTAAAACACTTTTTACAGTTCATGTGTCAGACTCCGAGTTGCTGAAATCCCTAACAGCTAAGCATTTTCCTGATACAACTCGATGTATATAATTCAGCAGGATTAAAACAAAGTTTTTCACTGGTGTTTAGCTGTCACGAGATTTTGCAAATGAGATAATCCTAATCTGTGTGAAGTATGCTTCATTGCTCGGTTATTTAAAAAGCATTTCCAACTGGCATGTTACATAAAATCTTGTTGCATCTTCTCCCTTCCCTCCCGCAGGCAGGGCAGGAGAGCTGCCTCTCTCATTAGGGCTGGCTGTGCTCTCACAGAAGCACTTTCATGAATGGGAGCGGGTGTGATGGAAGGCAGGCTGCAAATCAGGCAGCCTATCTTACCCTGAGTTTGCTTTAGACCAAACAGTTCAAAATGAGGCTTATTTGGGAAGTCTAACAGTTAGGATAATGACCTGTGCCTTCTTTGCCACCATTATTTCTTATAATCGATCAGAGTTTTTTAAGCATCTTTCTAATATGCATCAAACATTGAATATTAATGAGTTGTAGAAATATTGTGTATTAGGGACGTGCTCGCTAGAATACCAGTGTTATCAGACAGCCAAGACTTTTCCCCCCCAGTAATTAATTTTTCCATCCCTACCCTTTTTGCACTGATCGGCAGAGCTTTAGGCTGAAATGAGATGGGCATTGCAGCCCGACGGTTACTTAGCAAACTCCGCCACCACTTTAATTTTAACCAATTAGAAGAGCCAATCTTCCTTAGTTCAGAACTATATTAAAAGATATCACATTCAAAGGCTGGCCATGCAGGCCATTAATTAGGGGTGTCCGGCGAAGGGCTGCCCTCAGCTGTCGCCGGGGCCGTGGCCGGCGCCCCGGCCCACCTGTTGCAGGCAGAGGGGCTCAGCGGCGGCAGCAGCTTCTGCACGAGGCCTCTGACTGGCCTGTGGGGAATTTGCACTAATTAGAATTAGTTGTCCCTCCACAGCCCGGCCCCTGACACAAATTGCATTCTGCAGCTTTTTGTTCCACTTGAGTTCACAGGCAAAATAGCCCGTGCCATGTTTGAAATGGAGCAAGGCAATATGAAAGGGTTTTATGTAATTGGTTAATATACTTTAACATTTTAACTAATATCTTTGGTGTTAGTTTCTCAAAAGGAAATGCGTTTGCTTTCTTCTTTTTCTTAATAATTATTTATGATCACACCATGGGTGATTTTAATACAAGCTTGTTCAGGTGTCATTAAATCATTGTTGGGCTTGATTGCATGTGTAAGGAAACAAGTGACCTTTAAAGATGATAGTTTTCAGCAGAAGCCATGGTAATGGGGAGCTGCAGAAGTACACACTGCACTGGCAAGAAGAAAGAGACCTTTCACACTTACCAAGAGAATAACTTTATTGAATCACATGACCAATAGAGAGAAATTGTTTTGAATAAAATGAAAAGGGTAAGTAAAGGAGGTAAAGGTAACAGTCTGTTGATGAAAATGTGGAGACAGGTTGACTGCAGAAGTTGGAAAGTTTCACTCATAAGCCACTGGTGGAAGTGAGAAATCCTGCTCATGGCAGAGGCTGACTGCATTAGAGCAACTCAGCTGCCTGGTGACACATCTGGCACCCCAAAGCCGGTGGTGACACCCCAAAGCACCTGCCTGAGGAGGTAGTGCCTCTCATCAAACACTGTGCCTGACAGAGACTGGAACTGGGACTGGAATGAAAAGGTGATTAAGTATACCTGTGGGAATTCAAAGGAAGTCACAAGAACTGCCCCAGAGAGGTAGAAAATCATGAGCACCCTAAAACGCTCTTGGTTGTTGCTGGATGATGAATCAGGCATCCACACTGGCCACCTCCTGGGATGGTAGAACATGCAGGTCAGACTGTCAAGGAGTCTGTATCTTGATGTTGTTGGTATTCAGAAGGTTTCAGAAAGCCTGGAATCAAGGCCTGGAATATTCTCTTTGGTGTCCAAGGAAAAAAGGAAGAGTAAAGCAGAAATGCCAACGAGTTTGCAGAGCTGATAGAACCCCCATGATTGGTGGAACCCCCATGATTGTTGTCTGGTCCAGGTTGCATTCCATATCCCTTGTCTGTACATTGGTATTTTGTGGCTCCTCTATTGGTGACAACCATGTTTTTTGGATAAAATTGTAAAATGCACAGATAAGGCTTGACAGATGTTGGGGAATTGATGGGCATGAGGGTTACTTGTCAGTCCATTGATGATCCTAACTATTTTACTTAATGGATTTTCTTTAAACTTCTCTTCATGTGTATTTTTCCTTGCAAAATAATAACCCAAGTGCCAGTGATGATCTTAACCCAAGTAAATTATCAATAATCATTGGTATATAAATATATTAAAAGTATAGGGGTTTTAATTGCTAATTGCTGGCATGATCCTGTTCTCATTAACATCAAGGGTAGACTTCTGCTGGCTGTAAAGGAAGTAGAGTTAGTAAGAAATAGGCCTTTCTCTCTATTAATGATAGATCTCTGAAGTTATCATTTTACTTCAAATTTATTCATTATTTGAATTTCATTTCCCATCTAGTATTTGTTGGCATTACATTCCACATCCTGTTAATGCATCTAGATTCATTTATTAAGCTCTTACTTAGTTATGATGGTGATATTTTGCCAGCCCCATGCATTTTAAACCCATGATTGAGAAATCCTAAAATTTATGAAACTATGCTAAATTACAAGTATTGCAGTAAGTGCATTTTGGCTCTTCTTATCTCTTAATGATTGTATACAATGTGTATACACAGAGTATACACAGTGTGCCTGTATTCTGTGATTTTTTCAAACTTTCCTTCATAACAAAGGCCAGAAATATCACTCTTTTTACTAGGAGCTGAACTTGTTATCTTGCCATGTGAGTCTAGAAGCTCATCAAGTATCAAAAACCACATCAGTGCGTCAGCAAAATCGAGCTCCCTGGTCTTTTTGTAGTTAGTTGTATGTCTCATGCTCTGATCTTTTTGTTTCTAGCTCTGAAATCAAGCAAGTACAGCCAGTATAAATAGTTGTACATATAAACCCCACATTTGTTTTCATGTGGTTTTGCATAATTTTGAAATCCAACACCTATAGATCTATACTGCAGAAATGCTTTCCAGTGATGAACTTTCTATTCCATTTTTGAAGATCTGCTCTACCGTAATTTTAAACCAGGGAGAAAAGCTGTCTTTTAAGAAATAATATCTTTCTCTGTTTACTAATCCTTGTCCCATGGATATTACTGTATTGTCAATGAGTAAAAATATATATGGTATTTGGAATTTTATGCCACTTTAGCCTGCCACCCCTTTGTAATCTCTTGTCAAGGAGATTAGACAGGAGTAGATGTCTGTGTACCGAGTAAATTACTTCTGCTACAACTAAACTAGGAGATTAACTGAATGCTCAGTATTGGCACCAACTGCTGACCATGTTAGTCATTGCCACTCAGAAAACACAACTGTGTTACACCAGTACAGCAGCGGTGCCAACTCAGTTAACTCGGTCACTGTCATTCCACAAAGGGGATATACTGGCTATAACAGTTCAGTGATTCAGGTTTTCTTGCCCATTCTGTCATTTCAAAATATGATCCTGACACCTCAGAAGTTTATGTACAGACAAGAAACAAAGAATTTTATTCTGGAGCAATCAAATTCTGCAAGTGCACATCACAGAGGCAGCTGGTGAGCGTGCTAGGCTCACATGTGGTTCAGCCCCTTTTATGCCCTACTCCCTCCTTTTCCAAGTGGCAGGTGCAACCCACAGAAAATACAGACCCGTCTTAAGGAAAGCAATTTTTCTATTAGTGCCACATGTCTTCTTTTCTGTTTGGTAGACCCTGTCCCAACAAGAGAACCTCAGTTTTTCTTGGACAAGGCACTGTATTGAAAGCTCTGTCAGTCCTCCCCAGAGGTTGAGCTCTGCTGGGCCAGAAGAAGGAATTGCAGTGCTGAAGCAGCTGGCTCAAAAATTATTTTAGTTAAGAATAGAAGTTGCTAAATGAAGCACTGAGCAGATGGACTGATTCCAGCTTTAAAAGCATATGAAGAGCTCCCACTTGCGTACCTGCATTTTCAAAGATTTCTGGCCACAACCACCTCTTGTTTCTAAGTCACCTATTTAGGATATGGTAACATTTAAAGCAGTACTGAGTCCCAGAGCATGACCAATGTATCATGCTGCCTCTGTGTATTCTCCCTCTCCTCATCACACAGTGGAGAGAGAAAGGGGATAATTTTCAAAGGGCAAAACACATTGTAGAATTTCATGGGTCGCATTTAGTCCATTTGTCCTCCAACAGTCACCTCTGGGTAATTGCCTACTATAAACCATTCATGTTTTCTCTTCTTCCTTCTCCTCCTCTCCTTCTTTTCCTGCTTCTTCTTCTTCCTTTTCTTTTTTCCCCCACTTAAACTTACACAGGAGACGAAAGAAAAAGAATTTTGGATTTGGTCAAATATGGTTCTTGTTAGCTCGAGTATAGCTAATCTGTGTGTCACCTTGGTATGCAGATGGTCATTTTTTTATGAAAAGTTGTCTGTTGCAAAACATGCTGCCAAAAGGAGAATAAAATAATTTGTCAGAATTGTATGAATTTGTAATTCATAATAGGCAACAGCAATTTAAGGAAATAGTTTTCCGCTGCTGACACTGCTGTCAAAATAAATGTGGAGAGGATAATTATAGTAATTAACAAAATAGTTAATTACACTTTGTCATAAGATAAGGTTGTTGGATTCCTGATTAGGAGTAGATCAATAACCAAATATCTCACTGTACATGTCTGATTATTACTACAGGGCTAAAGTCATGTATCAGTTTTCCAAATTGTGGAAAGCAAAGGGAAAATATTACCTCAAAAGCCAGCTGTTCTGCAAGTCACATCCTTGAATGTGCATCTTCACCCACATAGCTCTGAAAACTTACACTGTATTCTGCGCTGCAGGACTTGGCATCTTGCTGCATCTGGGATGCTCTTGAGAAGGACAATGACCATTCTTAATGGAATGTAACACTCTTAGAGACTGTGTGGGAAATTGTAGCAAACCTGGGCAGCTCAGACCTGTGTAATATAGAAGGGAAAAGGTCCCTGTATGAATGGGTGACTACAAATGAGATTCAGGTAAGTATGAGATGATAGGGTGTCAACCACACCTTTATAAGTGGTCATTAAAGTCCAATATTCTTTGGGGATTCCTATCCCAGAAGAACATGTATGCATGGGGTTTTTTTGGCCCTCTGCAATGTAGATCTGAAAGGACGTTTCCAAGGAACTGAAAGGACTGGGAAAGCATCCCAGCAAAAATCTGCATGCATTAAGAAATTTCTTTTTTCCAATTTCTATACCACCATTCAGAAATACAGCTCTAAATCCAGGCAATTGGTGTACTTGCTTATCTTTTGTAGGCCAAAAGGGCTAAAAGTAAAGATGAAAGGGAAATGTGATTGTGTTAGGTGACAAGAAGTTGATCTAATCTGGTGCTTTGCAAACCACCTCCACCCTCTTCTATGTGCCTGTCCTCTGCTTTCCACAGTTCCTGACAATAAGAGGCAGTTAGTCTTTCTCCTTGATTTTATCAATGATCATAAAGTACAGGATCTAGCAAATAATACAATCTTTTGTATAGGAATCAACTCTCTTAGTCGAATAATTCTGTCTTTTCCATATCTCAGTAGAAAATAGATTGGAGAAATACAATTTCTCAAGGACAAAATGCAGACTTCTGAGAAGACCTCAGTGACTCTGGGGTCTGGATTCCATTGAAAACAAAAGATGTTTATGCTCCTAATACTCTTGCACTTGGGACTTTAAATTTCTAAGTCATATGAGTGCTTTTGAAAGGGATACAATTCTACTGATGCAACCCATAGAGACTCTTTACCTGATTAAAAATTGGTTCCAGTAAAGTGAATTTGAAATGTGTCATTTTTACATTTGCTGACATTCCTGGTTCTGCTACTGGTTGTATGTCATTGGTGTTCCAGGCAACTGCCAGGAAATACCCTGTAAATTGCACTGGACAGCTGGGGAAGAGTGGTGACCCTCACCATTACTCACTCTGCCCAATCCTGGTGGCTGATCTAGTGCAGTGCTGGGTGTATGAGCACAGCACAACCAGCAGCCAAGGTGTATGGCATGATGAACCTCAGGAGGACAAAAGGATATTCATACAGCCTGTGCAAAGCACCTCAGCTGTGTGATACAGTACCGTAACTGATAAGTTCACCACTGTTTTGATGGAGAAGGAGGCAAGATTTTCATTTACTTATTCCTCTTGTCCCCTCTTTAGACATATTCCATCCTCAATGCATTCTATTTCCTCAAAGCACAGTTCTCTCAGAGGCCACGATCCTAAGTATGATCTGATCTGAGGCTTCAGTCAAGTCATGGGACCAGCAGGCAGGTAGCTGCCAATAGGGCGTTCCCCCCCAACCCGCAGTGTGCTCTCCATCCGCCTCCCTCATGGCTGCTGCAGCTCCCCTGGCTGCCCAGCTCAGACACATATCCTGCTGGAAACCCACACAGCCCAAAGGAAAGATTTCACTCCAGCCAGGTTGGTTCCCTGATCAGGCCAAAGCATGATAAAGTGAGCACTTGGGCCAGCATCACCGAGACAGGGAGGAGGGGACAAACAGCCAGGATCTTGGGGGATGACAGGACTGCCTCAGTTTGATGGTCTCTCCTCAGCCAAGCTGCATTTTCTTTAAACACCCCAAGGGCTGATAATGTATTTTCATACTTTCTGAAACTTGAACTTTTGGGAAAAGCCACTGTCAACAAAAGTTTTTGCTAATTCAAGGCAGACTGAGCATATAGGTAAAGAAACATTGTAGGTGGAAACAGATATTTGGGATAAGAGGAACAAAAAGTATGTTTACGTAGGCAGGATATATGTGTGCCTGGATAGTCCCAAGTCAACTAAAATGCTTTCTTTTGAAATAAGTAGCAGAAACATCGAATTAAGTGTGAAGTTTGACATTGACTTCAGTGGGAGATGGAGCTGAGCAATTGATCCTGTAGAACAACAGGCAGTAGTCAAAGTTGAGATTCTTTTAATGCAATTCTGCAGCCACAGAATTTACCACGTAATCCACCAACTCCTATAAAATGGCAGGATAAGCAGACCTTTATTTTCATTAAGTAAAATTTCATTTGTGGTCTGCCCGATTTTCACAGATAGACGTCCAAACCAAAAAACTCTTTCCAAATAAGTAAACAGTGTGCAGCAACAAGACACCTTTGTGGAACATTAATCCTGAAGTCTAATAACAGCAGTGCAGAGCCACTCAGTGGGGACTATAGTTTGACAATATGTTTAGCCTTCATTATCAGAGATTTTCAGCTGTAGATATCAGGGTGGGAAGACAAAGGGTGACAGATGCTTGTTGTCAGAGTTTGCTGGTTTTCAGATGCCCTCCGTTGTTACTGACATCAGGGAAGGAAGTTGTGTCCATTCTCCATTCCAGAATTCTCAACTGTTTCACATGCTGTGCTGAGTTTCTGAAAACCCAGCATATTGCCAGCAGGATCTCCCTGGATTGTCCAATGTAGGTATGATAAATTGAAAAGAAAAAAGTGACAAGTTTCTAACCAGGGATACGACATGGTCATCCCAAAGCCTGAACCTTGCAGAGCAGGAGCTCTGCCACCGCCTTTAGGCCCAGCTGGCTGCAGAGCATAGGAGGCCTTAGTAACAGCACTGTGATGCTATTGCAGCATGCAGCAGGGCTTAAATGGTAAACAGAGAACAAGGAGAACTTCCTTTCCCCTTGTGTCCTCTCCCCAGATGTATGGTGTTCAGTTACTTAATTAATTTTAACAAGGGAATGACATTCCCCCTCCATTTGTACCTTGTCTTGAAAGGATGCAATGTACAAATATCAGTTTCAGCACATGATCCCCTACCAAAAAGAATGTTGTGCCAGATCCTGACAAAATGAGTAGCAAAATCTCTTCTCAGAAAAAACCCTGGGATTGGTCTTTGGAAAGACATAGCACAGTTCCTGAGATGTCTAATTAATCTATGAGGTACTCAATGTCTGCAAAGTTGTTCTTAGAAACTGAGATCTGGGCACCTTTGCTTGAAGGTGCTATTTATATCTTTGTATGCCTCTGCATGCAATAAAAGCCAGCATAAAATCATATAATTAGAACAGCTTCTAATTGGAATGACAGGAATTAGGAGAGGTGGATAACAGCCAAAGTAAAAACACATAGGGACAAAAGCAAAGTGTTCTGTAATACACCACAAAAAGAATGCAAGTGCTGGAGTAAACTCTTATGCTGAAGTGGCTACTTAAGACGGATGGCTAAACAAAGGACAATTGAGGTGGGTAAATGAAAGGAGACCTTGCAAGCTACAACATACCAAAATAAAAAATCCTCTTCAAACTGTACTGCCTTTCGGGGAGGGTGAGGGGGTTGATAAGTTTATTTACACTTTTAAAAAGCACTGCCAATCCCAATTTATCAGTTACTGTCTTGTGACAATTTATTCATTGTTCACTGTTAGAAGCTAGAAGTTACATGGGAAGCATGATTGGTGATAGCTTCTCTATTTCAATATGGTATAATAGAGATAACACAGTGCCCAAAAGCTCTACAGCCGCCTTTTTGTCTGCTTTGTCTCTTTTCATTACTCTATCAGAATCTTCATTTAATATAATCCAAAAAAGCAAGGTAATTGCTTCACTTATCAGTTATCATCGTATTCGCATACTTATCATGTCAAAATTATTTATGTGGATGGCCAGGTTGATCTTACTGCATTTAGAAGCTTAAAATTTGAATAACTGTTCTGCCAGTTAGGTTATCAAAATTGCAGCATAAGCAATGAGTTTCTTCATTCTGTACCTTCGAGGGAGAATAGGAAGCATCTCATTGCAGGACTAGTTTACCCGTGGCTGAACACCGCTCCAGGGAGACTTACAGCAATTCTGTAGCCTGGCACTCTGAGTGCTGGGGACAGGCTTCATTTGCTAGATGAACAGTAAATAAAAATGGCATGATATAAATAGAGACAATAGAGAGAGACATAAAGTGGCATTGTCAAGGTTGTCATAGGTCCCAAATTAAAATAATAATTCACAGACCTGTGCAATTCTTTCTTAGTTTGTCCCTTCTGTCTGAAACATGTTTCATAGCTCTTTTTCTATAGCATTTTTATTTCCTTATTTTTTTGGTAGATGGTAACTCAACCTGTTTGAAAACCCCAGAGGCTGAAATAAAACAGAGCATGCAAGATCGGAAAGTCATTTTAACAACTTTTTTTAATATAAGAGAAATTTCCTTCAGCCAAGTTCTTGAACACCTTCACAGAGGGTAACAGAGAAAAGCCTAGCACAAACAGATATAAATAAAATAAAAGGAAATGTGCCAACAGTTCTTCCAACACAGGTGGTGAATTCATGGCATAGATGTCTTTTCATCGAATTACTCTGACAGCCAGGAACCGCTTCATGATAACCCCTCATAAGCATCTTGCAAGACCACTGGACACTTTTACATGATGACTTCTCTGAAAATTTGTTATTGAAAGTGGACAAATTGATATTCACCATTTGTTGTTCTCCTAATTATGACCATTCCAGGGGTTTTGCAAAGCTTTTTTGTGAGTGAGCAGAATAAATCCCAAGTGACCGAGTAACTCACCCTGGAGACTGCAGATTGGTCCATCACAAGACATTCAAATGAAAGAGGTCCTGAGCAATCCACAACATGCAGAGTACCACCTTTGTGAAAATTAGTTTGCATCATGTAATAAAGAAGTGAGGAGGGATTTGACATGAGTTTATAAATCCTTTGCATACAGGGAATGGCCAAGTTCAATGAGTTTTTAATTATAAAATGTTTTCTAACCTGTGTGTTCCCAGGCTGCTTCTGCTGCCTTGCTTCTTACACAGCAGCCATTGTGGCAGGTTGTGCTACTGGCAATGACCAACCATGGAATACTGAGGAGGGAGAGGGGCAAACAGCTTTTACCCTGCATCAAGCCTTGAATCACATTCAACTGGCCTCTCAGTTACTGCTTGGGCATTTCTATTCTAGACAATCTGCTTGTCATAACCCTCAGTTTTTAAGAAACTGGTTGGATATGTCAAGAATCCATAGGTGTCCCAACACGTGACAAAGCTCCTGAGTCAAAGACAGAAAAGACAAATACGTCTCTTTGCTGTAATTTTTTTGGCTGGGTATGAAATAATTCTCTATCATTACTCCCTTTGGCAATAATTGCTACAACCTCTGAGACTAAGTAAATCTTGGGTAGAAGTCACAGCAGAGAAAAGGGCAGTTTGAAATACAAATAGTAATTTCTCAAGAGGTTGCAATACCAAAATTTTGCAGGCTAAACAGAGATCCTGTGCCTAGGTCAGCACTCAGGATACTTTTATAGCTTGAATTTCAGGGCCTTGGTGATGTCTTGACCCAGCTATTTTGTGGTTTTGGACTTTTGTGCATTTTATTTACCATGTGTCTTTACAGCAGGCTTCACATTCAACACTCATCTCATGTAATGATTACTCATTCAATTAATGGCAAACAGCAGAGAGTAATGTTTATGGGTTTTTTTTCCCAATCTTTGTTCCCTGGGGGCTCTAAAATATATTTTATAAGTGTACCCAGGCAATCATTATCCATATCATGTTATGGGTTTTGTAACTTCACAATGTATTTGATTGAAACATCATAAGTCTTTCCAGGACAAAGGCTTGTAACATTACAGATGCAGGGGACAGAGAGGTCAACCGGTGACAGCTGGTGGTTGGAGACACACAATCGCAATATTCCCCAAGTTATTACAAAAATATTTAACTGAACAATGATGGAAGAAACTTAAAGAACCTAGTAAACAGTAAAAGTAAACATAATTGTTGCAAACTTAATTAAATTCTCTGCTGTCTTTGATGTGATGGCTGATCTGTAAGTCTTGCAATTTCTTTGCTTTAATATCAGCATTTCCTCAGTCTAAACCTTATTGAGACAGTAGCATTTTATCTCAATTATTGCTTTTTCTCCATCAGTCTGTAAATATAATCTCATTTGCCTTTATGGATACTGTAACC
Source organism: Climacteris rufus (assembly GCA_013398175.1). Lineage (NCBI taxonomy): Eukaryota > Metazoa > Chordata > Aves > Passeriformes > Climacteridae > Climacteris > Climacteris rufus. The sequence continues at coordinate 1,008,367 of VZRZ01005884.1, forward strand.
CTTCTGAACAGCTTTTAACCTTTTTAAAAATAGCCTTGACCTGAGGATGCCCAAAGTTTTTTCTTCTTCCTTCTCTGCTTTTTTTAAAGCAATAATGAATAATAGAAATTGGACAGATGAGTGATTTCCTATCCAGAGACCTGAATGTATAGTATCTTAGGATGCTAGAACAGAATTTTTGTTTGAATAATAATAATAAAAAAAAATTAAGATACCTCTATCTAGCTTTCTGATAGTAAAGAACCTTCAGCTTTGACCTCCATTTCAGTGGCAGCATTGTAGCCTGTACTGCCACAATATTAGCTTTATCTTTTCAAAGGGAAAAAAGCTTTCTTTGTACAGTTGCACATTAGCTTCAAAGAGCACTTACCTCAAGAGCCCAGCTCATCCTTCTGGTAAATTTAAGAAAGACTCAGTTTAAGATTGTCTGTTTCAATCACACATAATGTAGATAACTTTGTGTCTAAATGTCTCAAAGCAAGCTTTATGTCTGCTTTGTCTTTTCTCCCCACCCTTTCAGTTTTATTTTCTCATTTAGTATCTAACGAAGATGCAGGCTAATGGAAGAATGATACATGAGTACAACTAATCCTCCTGGAATTTGATGGTAAATGTAAAAGTTGCTATTCGCCACGATTTGGTAGCTTTGTTTGTCTTACATGGTGGGGTGGGGGATGGATATTTCACGTGCAGTACAACAGCCACAGAGTCAAAGGTGCACTCTTTGCATCACCAACCTGGCTGAGCAAATTCTGTGCTGCACTGGCCACAGCTGTGTACCTTCATCTGCCTGCCCTGTGTCAGCTGGTGTTTCCTTCACTGGCTTACATGTGAGACAGGTATATAGGCTTTCTGAACCAGCTGGAGGTGTGCATACCAAGAAGTAACACCCCAAAAGGCTTTTCCCCAGTGCAACCTGCCAGTCTGTGATAGGTGTGCCAGCTCAAAGGCATAAGGGCTTTCTGATACCGTCCCTTCAGCTATCACTGCAACAACCATCATCCTCTCTTTCTCTTCACTTCCTTCATACACACACAGTCTGAGCATCAACACCCAGAAACTTGCTTTCCACTGTGATTACAATTACCTATCCCAATAAGTGATGCTTCAAATTGAACTTAAATGCTTAAAATGGTTCATGAGAGCAGAAGGCTATACCTGTGAGCACCCTAATGTGTTAAACAACCATGCCAGGCAGCATTGCATGTGTCTAGCAGCAGCTACTTAAAAAGACCATCTGCCAAAAGAGGTTGCTTTTCTGTTTCAAGTTCTCATAGTTGTAGTTTGAAGGGAAAACAGTGGGTTTAAGAAGTTGATTATTAAGTTGTACTACACCTCCCTAGACTCAGGCAGTAGCATTATTGCTCAAAATAGAGCATGTTTAGTAGAAAGCAGGGGAAAACTAAATGCAGTGGTCTTCCCTGGGATGAACACATGTAGACACATGTATATCTGAGAATTTGAGAATTTGCATGGAAATGTCTTTATGCTATTTCATTTGAATTATGATTGCCTTGCATGATATATATTTTGAGAGCATAACATTTGTGAAAGTAAACTCAAAAAAGGGGATATTTATTCGTCAGATTTAAAATTATTTTCCTGTGGTTTTTATCCTATCTAAGTTGTAACCTTATGAGTTCTTTACACTGAGACCAGTATCAGATGAAATATAAATGTAGTGGTTTCTATAAATGTTAACCCACTGCAACACTCTATCCCAGAACTAAAGATCTGCCAACTGTTTTAGGTTAAGGTACTGCTCCTCTCCATGTTAGGTAATCCAATGTCATTTAAGTAAAATAAATTGGAACTACTCAAGGAATAAAAAGAGGTGAAAGTGCAGAATCTGGTTTGGATAAAAGTTTAATTCTTCAGTTCCAAGTGACATAGCCCTTACAGGAAGCAGAGCTAACTCAGACAGGAGTGGCCAAGTAATGAAGATGGATGCATCTTGTTATCAGCAAGCCATTTACTAGGGCTTGATGTAACCTTAAACATTGCAGATAGCTCAATGGCACTTGCCACTAAGCCTCTAATTAATGAATAGCAGGTCCAAAATTAACAATGTGCATTTACAGATGAATTCTGGGCACTTATTAAACGATGTTCAAATATCAAGCAGTAACTGTTAGGTTTATTCCTTCTGGATTACTGTATAGGGTGTTTGTTTGCTGGGAGTTTTCACAGGAGGTTTTGTGTGCTCAACTGCTGTGAGCCCAGGTGCACTTCAGGAAAGGGTATAGTTCACTCGAGGAGGGCAAGACAGAATAGCTGTAAACCAGGCATTGTAACACCTGTGCAGCAATTTAAGGAGGATTAGAATGATCCTCTATTCAGCTTTAACTGCAGTGAGAAAAAGGGCTGGATTACTTGGAGCTGTTCCCAAACCTCAATTTTATGTTACCCTTCTTTGCAATACCCATACTGGTGCCTTCCAAGGTGATCTGGAACAGGACACAGTAGGGTTCAATGGTGGGTTGTTGTTTAGTAAAATACTAGTTCTTCCACAGCTCATGTGAGAACACTGCTCTGGAAGTAGTCCTGCACACAGTGTCCCAGCTCCTTGATCAAGCAGACAGAGAGATAAGGAGCTGAGGATGAAACCTCCATCTTAACATGTATGTGCCAATCAAATGGTATTTTAGAACAGTAACAGAGCAAATTATTTAGGTGGTCCTATTGTAAATGTTGTGCCTTAGGAGAAACAACAGTACAGCTAAAAGAAATGTATCAGCCCATGTTGCCACACCAGCTAAGTTATATCTGTATCAAATCAGAAGTTTAAATCACCTACTGTGCTAAACTATAATACGAGTGAGAGAGAGTGAGCCTTTCAGAAATATTGGTATAAACTGTTTGAGGGGAAACAGGCAGAGCTGGTTTAAGCAAAGTCAGAATTTAATCCAACATCCCTAAAGAATTAAACAGGCTGGTCTCTGTAAGTGGAAAGGTAACTATAATTTTCTGGGAACCAATCCTTTCAGACCACTAACATCAGTATTCAGCAACATGAGGTTTTCTGCATTATGAGTGTTCTCATTAACGTGCCATCCAGCTACTACCGCATGATAAGTGCAGTGATATTATCTATTAAAAAAATAAAGGGGGCTAGAGAATAAATGGTACTTTTCCAAAAGGCATCCTGCAAATCATCTTATCCTAGAACTGTTCTCCATGTCAGAGAAGTTTTAATGCAATACCAGTCTGCTGTGATGTAAAATTTCTAATGTGATTGGCATTCCTGTTGCATGACATACAGAAGAGAAACATCCGCTCTGAGCAAAGCTCACTTTCCACTGTGCCTGCAAACATTTGGGGTTTCTGCACAGGCTGTGTAAGCAAGATCCCATGCACATTCCACATAATCCAGTGCCATGCATCCAGTTCCATTTATGGGCAAAATGAAACACAGGCTCTTCTTTCTATGGATCGTTCCCACATCAGCCTTTTCAAAGTTTAATGTGGACAAATTTAGGAAAGGGGCACTCCCATAGCTCCATGCAAGCTGTTCAAAGTTTTGCAGATGTAAAATTAAAAAAAAAAAAAAAAAAAGAAGCAAACACAATTTTTTTCTTAATAAAAGATTATTCTGTAGAAAAGGAAAGAGTGCTGGGATTTTGGAACTGGGCCTGGATTTTTCTTTGTGATTTGTTGATAGAAGATGGGAAAAGCAACTGTCTCATGCACTTTTCCCAGCTTCTTTTTGCTGTAGAGAACTAAATGCTATTTGGTACATGTGTAAGGTGGTGCTGTTATACCATCTGAGAGTTGCTTTCTTTTATCTTTGAACAAAAAACTTTATTTGAATGAGGAAACTGTATTATCTCTCACAAAGAGAAAGCTCTTCCTCCCTCTCTTTTTTTGTCACTTCCTTATAGAATTACCTCTGAAACTTTCCCTAGCATCCTCTCTCTTTCTCTCTGCAACTATTTTGTAAAAAAGGAACCCATAAATCAAGAACAAGTATGCTTGGTTACCAGTAGATAAGGTGACAGACGGCAACTATAGGAGCTTTCCAGTGCTGTGAAATTCCAGAAAAATTAAGTAAAATATATTTAATAGAATGGCTCTTTTTTGGATCATTACTGCTTATTAATAACAGTACGAGCATCTTGTGGTCTGAATGTAGTTTGAAAGAAGTGAGTAAATACACAGTAAAAATGTTAGTACATGTTTTTTAGAAATCTGAATATTCATCTCTCGTATTTCTCCCATACGTGCACCACAATGTTAGTTGTCAGCATTTGAACTATGGTTTTATATTTCTAGAACTGTCCTTACTCCCCTTTTCCAGTCACAGGAGCCAAGAACTGCAGCAGGCTTTGTAGAGGCACACATTAATTTCAGTTCAGTCCTGCAAGCTACATTCCTTTCCAAACATGTTTTAACCTGACATCATGTTCTTCCTCAAACTTCTCACAAATAAAGACGTGATTCATGTAAACTTCCATTCTCCCCAGGCTTTGCCAACTCTTCATTTTCTTTTGGCAGACTTTGTGGGCACTTCTGATTCTAGACAGGAATGACAAACTCAGCGCCTTCCATGTGCTGTACCACAGGCAGCGTGGCAGTGTCAGGGGGCTGCAGACCATGCAAATCCCCTTTCTGAGCAGAATGTGTGCCTCAGAGATCTTGACATAGGTTGTTTCATGAACAACAACTGCTCTGTGTAGTAGAGGTGGTGCAAGGGACTGCCAAAGGTGGCGGTGTTCATTATGGACCAGCAAACAGAATGGGGTTGGGTTTTATTCTGGCCATCAACTGCCTCACACTGCCTGCTGCCACAATCCACCTGTGGGATGAGTGGAGGGCCTCTGTTCTGTCAATATCAGACTTTACCTAGTTTTGTTGAAAAAGCATATTTTTGTATTTTGGTAATGGATTTATATTCCTTAATGCAATGAGCTATGTGTTCTACTTCAAAGAACAGTTATTACTACACCTGCCCCTTTCCTCAGTAAAGATGAAGGAGTTGAAAGTTATTGTCAGGTTTATTCCTTGTGCTTCTTAATGAGCCAGACTGTGCCATACTTTTTGTTTCAGAGCCTGGTGAGCAGACTTTTCCCATGGGTTTAATGCATGATTTTCTGTTGCTTTCCCTTTGAGTTGTTACATGTCCCTAAGTGAAAATCTGTCAGATCTGCCAAAAAAAGTATTTATGCCTTAGAATCATAGAATCATTAAGGTAGGAAAATACCCCTGAGATCATTGAGTCTAACCATTAACCCAGCACCACAGTGTTTGCCACTAAACCATGTCCTAGGTGCCGTATCCACATGCCTTTTGAACACATCCAGGGTTGGTGATTCTACCACTTCACTGGGAATCCCATTCCAATGCCTGACCACCCTTCCAGTGGAAAAATAATTCCTGATTTCCCATCTTAACTTCCCCTGGTGCAACTTGAGGCTGTTTCCTCTGGTCCTGTCACTTGTTACCTGGCAGAGGAGACTGACCTGAGATCACTACAGCCTCCTTTCAGGTAGTTGTAGAGAGCAATAAGGTCACCTCCTGGGCCTTCTTTTCTCCAGGCTAAATAACCCCAGCTCCCTTAACCATTTCTCATATGAATCACTCTCTAGAGCCTTCCCCAGCTCCACTGTCCTTCTCTGGACTTGCTCCAGCATCTCAGTGTCTTTCTTGTTATGAGGATCCCAGAACTGGACACAGCACTCAAGTTGTGGCCTCACCAGTGCCAAGTACAGAGGGACAATCACTGCCCTGGTCCTGCTGTCCTGATACAGGCCAGGTGCCATTGGCCTTCTTGGCCACCTGGGCACACACTGGTTCATGTTCAGAGGTTGTTGTGGCTCAGATTCAAGACCTGGCACTTTGCCTTGTTGAACCTCATAGAGTTGGCCTATACAAATGCCATATAAATGCCACTAAACAAGATACAAAACTGAGCCTCAAAGTCAGGTAGAGGTATTAAGTGAGGTGCAGCTAGTGAGCATCTTTGTGAGATTTTTTTGCTCCCAGAATCATAGTGAAGAATCACCCAAAGGCCTAAAAGTTGCTTTATATACTTTCAAGGATAAAGACTGCAATAAATTATCTACAAAACAAGCCAAAGAATTAACAGAATCCAGAGAAATAAGAGATCCTAAAGCTCTGGAAGGGTAGGATCACAGGATGAATGAACTAAGATGGAAAAAGGGAACAGAAATCAAAACTAAAATAAAAAAGAAGACAAAAAAAAGTGAAAGGGCTGAGTAGTGGTAGGTGCACCTTACAGAAATTCTTCTGTCCTTGGAAGCAGTAGATAGTTTACCATAGCACAACCATGTTATCTATTTATCATAAAACCAATATGGGATATCATGCAGACCATCTGTGAATCTTTCCAAGGGTGAAACAAACAGTGTAAATTGCCTCTAAGAGTCTAGGGAGAGGCACCACTATGCTCGCAATGCAGTTGAGCAGTCCCCTGGCAGCAGAAAGACCCCCACCAGCAATTTGCAGGCTGTGCTTAATCCAGTTCAATTCGCTTGAACAGTGAAGTTCAAATGGATGTAGCAAGGAGTCATTTCAGATCCAGGTTAGCCACTCTGTAGACATTCTCTGTAGGAATTCTGGGCAGAAATTGCAGTGTTTGCAGCAATCACAAGAAACGTGTAGTGTGTAAATTAAGATGTTTAAAATATCAGAAATCTAAAAGATGGGAAAGAGGTTGTCTTCTGAAGTATGAGATGGAATGACAATGATGTTACCTGTTTACATCAGCTGAGGGTACAACCTAAGGTGGTTTTTTATATATTTTTCCTTATTGCAGTTAACAGTATTCCTTGGAAGCTTCCCTATGTATGGGGGGTTTTTTTGTCTACGTTACTATAGAACTGTGTCTGTCTGCGAGGCTCCAGGCATTGCATTTCTTTTAGAACATATATAAAATACCAAAAAGAAGACTGTTGTCCCAAGGGATTGCTAACACGACATAAAGGCCTCACCTCTCTGATTCTGTCCTAAAGAAGGTCAGTTTTAGGCTACTGTATTGGCCCAAATACAGCCAAGATCAGTAGTGAGATTACAATCGGGCTATGAGTAATTTATTCCTTTGTTTGTCTCAGAGAACATAGCTTGTCCGTGGGCTGATCACTTTGCCTGTTATCTTTTTACCATTTGCATTTGTTTAGCCAAATCTCTTCTAAGAAATGTTAATCCATCACATTATCTGATTGCTCAGCCCTTACTGGCCAGGTAACTCAGGTACAATCAGTTCCATTGCCAGATTGGATAAAACCCTACATGTGTGTCTCATTTGGTAATGTGCTCTTCAGGAATTATGATTTGTACAGATGTTGCTTCATGTGAGAGCACCATGTCAGGAAATTTGTTGAAAATACAAAAAAGTTCATATATTTACACTGCATGTTTTATGTTACACCCAGTGAATGAGGCCAAAACATTCCATTACCTGCTTTGGCCCAATAATCAGTATAAAAGACAATAATAATTTTACTTGAAATCTCAATTTTTTTTTTTTAGTTGACGGCCAAAGATCAAATAACAGCCCCCAGATACAAAAGCTGAAATGGGGAACATGTGGAGATGCCATTAAGGTTCTGCTAGTTCCCCCTGCAGTGCACATTGGGCTGTCTCACATTGAGTGCAGCTTCAGCTCTGTGTCATAGTGCTTTCCAAGGGAGTGCCACCGAGTGTGGCCCATGGACATGGGAGACAGCACAAGCACTGGGGAAAGTCTTCCTATCCCTAAACATCTTCACCCCATCTAACTAATCAGTCAGGCTGTATCAGCTGCATATGTATCTCATGAATTGCATGACATTAATTTCTATCCTGATTAGTTCTCTAGCATGCGGAGGAATGTTATAAATGTAAGATGAAAACTGTCACCCATCTTTATTCTGGTGAGCACCTAAAATCTCACAGCTGGATACTGCAAAAGTCCTAATAATATTTTCTTTAATATTGTCTGCATACTGAGTGCATTCATGGGCTCAAGGCCTTTTTTTAGGTCCTTTTTCAGGACTTTGGGCTATGGAAATGGTTTCACTCAGAGTTGGCATCTGTGGTGCCTGACATGTAGAGAGTGCTGAGAGTCACCTCTGGGGCCGAAGCTGAAGGCACAGTTCAGAAACAGCACTCAAGTATGTACTTTCAGAGCTGGCAAGCCCTGCCGAGGCACAGGTTCTTTGATGTGTGGCACAGAGTGAGTTTCTAATATTCATGCCTTTAAATAGGGCTAAAATCAGCCTAACAGTAATCACTCATCAGTCTATTTGACAATTCACATGGAGTTTAAAAGACAATTCCCAACTTCATTTCTTTTGCTCAGACCAAGAGTTCCATTGTTCTTAAAAAAAGAATTGTCTTTCATGACAAATAAACTGCAAAATATTTTTATGTGTAGTAGAACTGAGAAGTGGTTTTCAGATACAATTGGTGTTTGTGTGCTTAGTGCTGGAGATGGCCATGTTGTTGAAAAATTACGTTGCCTATGATGCCAACCATATGACAATTAACTCAGCAGAGGAGAGTGTGTGAATCCATTTCCAACCTCTTCTAATAATAGGGTAACAACCAAAATGCTTTCTCCCATGGTTAAACCAATATTAAATTTGCCTAGAAACTTGTTTACGGGCTTTTCCACTGGATTTGTCTATTGCCAATGCCATAAAGGACATCAATTTTCAGTAAGACAACTGCCTCCAGCACTGGGATTGGAAATGCCAATTGTAATTAAAAGTTTCTTTTTAAGCAAATGCTTTTTGCAGTTTAATTATGGCAAGAAACACTACTTGTTTTTTGAACTTACAGACGTTTGAGCTCAGCAAAACTTTGTTTGGCATTCAGAAGAAAAGTCCTGTCCTTGCTCATGTCAGTGGTGCACTTACTGCTCCAAACACAACACTGGATATCCAGACTTAAATAAAATCTGAACAAACTGTACTGCACCCGGGTTAAATGTGCTGTAAACACTGATTATTTGCAACTCACATTTAAACCTAACCATGGGTTATGTATATTTTCCCTCTTTGATATTTCTGGTGTAATCACAGTGTGAGTCACACAACCTATCAGAAGTGCAGATATGAACTACAGTCGTTTTGTATGTTTCTAAACAATGAAAACAGAAAAAGTAATCTCACAACAGCTAAATGTTTTCTATTTTCAAAAGGCTCTTATTGGTGACATTTCTCCCTGCACTGCTGTTTCTGCAATCACATAGCAACACAGCCCTTGAAATAACTTTTTTGTACTCAATATATAAGGTGCAGTGTTTGGAAAAACTGACTCTGCTCAAATGCCACCTGTTTAAATGCTAAATGGCATCAAAACCAAACAGAAAAGAAAGAATGACAGTCCAGTGGAAGACACCACTCCCGTGTTTGGATGACTGAGATCCCCTGTTCAGCTATTAGTCCCTTTTTCTTGAGTTTCAAAGTGGGTGTACCAGAGTTAACTTGGTACTGTGCTTGACCACCTCACAGCTTTCCCTCCTGCAATCCTTCGCAGGAGTCGGCCTTGCTAAGACCCTGTACCATTTCCTGTTTAGACATGCCAGCAGCCTCCTCATGCTGTTTCTCAGTATTGCTCTTTCAGCTTTTAACTATGCATTTCAGAATCTGCTTCTAGCAAGGCCCAGAGGAACTACTTTTTAGGAACCATCAGTGTATTTTGAGTCAGGAAAGCAATGATGAGACAGAAATCTAACACCCAAACCCTCTCAAACTTGGAGAATTTCAGATCTTCATCTAAACTCTTAAGTTTGGGCTTGCCTTCCTTCAGAAGGCATCTTAATTTTTCTGAGCTGCTCTTTTTTCCAAGTTTTATGCTCTCCCTAAAAGCCAGTATGCTCCTCTTTTCTTGTAACTGCACAATAAATTGAGTGCAGTCCTCCTACTGAAGAGGACCCTCCCCCCTGCAGTCTTCACCTATACCACTGCAGTTTCTTCCAGCCAGCAAATCCCAGTTCTCCCTGCTGCCAGGGTTATCAGCTCACCCACCAAATGCTAACTAGGAATGAATGCCAGATTTTTGTATCTGAAGATTTTGCACCCATGAAGAATTCTGTGTAGAATCCATGTATGAGTGTCTATAGGGTTTAACCACTGGGCATGAAGGGGTCTGAGGAAAGAGTGCCACAGGTATTGAATATCTTCTGCAGCATCATTCAAGGCAGAGAAGATTCTTGTCCAGTCAGAAAATGCAGAATTAAGGGTTGAGCTTACTGAGTGATGGAGTTGGTTGTCATGTTTGCAAGAGCAAAGCAGAAGTGGCCAGTGCCATACATTTCAATGCAAATCCACTTTTATCAAGCTCAGGATTATTCAGTTCTGCAGACTGCCTTGGACTCACCTCTGGCAAAAGTCTGAGGTGGGGGAAATATCATCAAGAAGGAAGAATCAGAGGTTCAAAGGAAGACGTTCAGAGACGTGGAGCTGCATATAGTAAAAAGCGAGAGAAGGGAGAAGAGGGAATACAAGAGGTTGTTATTATTTTTTGAATGAGCATAAGTTCTTTTCAGGATGTTTTATTTTTCTGAGACTTGCACATATTGCAGTTGTATTCAAGTGTGGGAAAGGAAGAGCTCCTCTTTTTTCATTTTTTTAAGCACAATGTATCATTCTCTGTGCTTTCTAAGCTATAAAATTAGCACTAGCAGCTGTAGTACAAAAGACTCACAAAAAAATTTGCAGTCCCAAGCCTTCTGAAGTTAGTATCGCCTGTTATGGGTAGTCCTTGTAACACAGCCCTGAAGGGAAGCAAAATGCCTGACTGATGTTGCCATTGTTCAGAGTAAGTTTCTTCTGTGCTCCCTCAACATGTACTACTAGGTTGAGCATCTGGTTGAGACCACATAGAAATTCTCTCATGTCAACAATTTTTATTCTATAATTTTTTTTCGATTTCTCACCACAAGGTTTGTGAACACCCTAAGTTGTAATGGTAGTGAAGTCAGCAGGACATAAAATCTGGTCAGATCTCTCTTCCACACCAGCTTTGCCCACACCAATACTGCAGGAAAATATACTCTTTGTGGGCTGATTTTGAATAGGTTTTCTGCCTAGAAAGGCAGAATGTTGTAGAACATAATGTCAGTCTATATTCAATGGCTTCCATTTCTTCAATGCCATGGATGCATAGGGAAATTGAAAGATATTGTTCATCATTTCCCCTCAAACAGTTTTCTTCAGTGTCACTAGTGTACATCTAAAATATTGTTATGAATTACACCAAGTCAAGTAATGTACAGGTTTCATTGTCATACAGAATATATACATAAGGCTTTTATTATATTAATGTTGCTATATTGTGAAATATTTGCCTGCCACCTTCCATTCACATCTTCTGTAGAGGATGTCAAGTATGTTGTGCTTGCAATAATTTTAGGAATGTAATATTTTCAAGTTCAGGAAGTTAACAACTTGGGCTTTTTGCTTTGCACATCGTAACCTTTTATGTTATCATTTGGTGAGATGAGGTGAAGACACAGAGGTGCATAAATTGGAGACCTCAGATCTGTGATTATGTTATTGCTGACCCTCATCACATCTAACATTACACTGTGCAGCTCTGCTCACAGGAAAAAAAACTAGCCAGAGAGGAGGCGAAGCGTAACTTGTTCTCTTGAGAATAGTTATGTTTTGATAGGTATAAATCAGGATAGTTGTGCTGCAGTCAGTGTTACATCACTGAGGATTTGGTCACAATATCTTCCCAATCTGCTTTGCAGATTGAAAATATATATAGATCCAAGTTCATTTTTTTGCTGGAATGCATATAGCATAAATAGTACAAAGTAGCTCTAAAGGAGAGAGCTCTTCTTAATGTCTCCTGCAATCCTCAGAAAAGGCATAATGGGTCTTCCTCATTTCCAGCTGCCATAACAAGTCCTGAGTCAGAGCTTAACAGCTGGCCCAAACACAGCCCAGCAGCAGGGAGGTGGCCCAGGCTCCAGTGAGCATGAAAGGGCTGTCAGGATGGCCTTGCCCACACACAGACACTTTCCAGAGCTTGATGTGTGCTTCTTAGCCATGCCATCTGATACCGTGGCAATCTTTTATCTCAAAAGAGTTGTTGTGGCTGTGGTGCTGTCACCTCAGGATATTTGGGGAAGGGGTTTCCTAATCAAATTACATTTTCCTAGTGCAGGACAGAGCTGTCTGTCCTGAGGAGTTTGTGAGTGGTTATACGTGCCCTACAGCACCATCTGTAACAGGCAATGGCTTTCCCATACACCAGTATAATTTAATTCATGAAGCAGATTTCATTCATCAGCTTTTTAAGACTAGTCAGGGAATCTGAAAGTTGATGCAGACACATAAGCAGAAACAGGCCCTTTAAAGCTTTCTCTTCAGAGACATGGCATCCCAACTAAGCTCCAAGACAATGAAGATTCTCAATGCTGGTGTCTAATAGCTGTATCTCACTCCATTACAGGTTTTTCAAGGCCATTCTGTTTAAACAGTGTTCATTGTTTTGTGTCTTAATCTGCAAGACAACCAAATATCTCACTTGCAGATATATGGTAAGGTTTAATGAATCTCCTGCCATAAAAGTGTTGCTCAAGACTATTGAAGAAACAAATATTTGCTTAAACTCCTTTGTGAAAGTCAAACACACTTTCAACAACTATTCATGTATTTATTGTCAGATGTGAGTCATCACTTAGGTGCCTGGCCCTGTGCTCTTAGCAGCTAATGCCGGTACTTCCACAGCATTTCTTTACTCGTTTTCCCCTCTTTCCACACCCACTTCCAGTTCCATCTCCAGTAAAAGCCAGTCTGGAGAGTCTTTTGTCAGTGGCAGAACTGGCTCTCCTTCACTGTTGTTTGTGCCATAGTGACAGCTGATCCCCTTGATGTCTGTGGGGTGATGGCAGCCTTTGGGACCCACCTGAGCCCCATGTTCCCTGCAGCAGCTGTTTGCTTCAGCACCACTTTGGGGTCCTGCTGACCCAGTGAGTGCAAGCACAGCCATCTCTCCCCTTCCCTCTCCCCAGCTTTCCAGGGGTACTAGAAGGGGATTGGGGCTTGGTGCGGATCCTCTTCCAACTGTCGATGTGCCAGCAGTGTGTCTCCCTTCCAGCAGCTTGTCATCACTTCTTTGCCAAAAGTTAGCATCTCCTTCCAAGTTGCCAATGAAGATTTTTGTGTGGTCACTCCCTAACCTGTCACAATCACAATAAATAGGTGCACCCTAAACAGTTCAAATACCGGGGCTTTGCTAACCAGTGCCATATCTGGGGCACTGGCCATTTCAGCAGGTGGAGAAAGATGGACATGTCCACCCATAGACTCAACAGTATCTGGAAAGTTCCCATAGAATTTGCTTCCTGACTACATACTGTGAACTTAGAAGCTGGATTAATAACAGGAACTTAATTCTTGAGTTACCGAGTGGCATTAAAATTGTGTGTCAATGCTTGTTTTATCTTTATTCTGCTACTAAAGGAGCTGAAGGCTTTAATGGTATTTTTTATTCTGTTGTGTCAGAGGGGTCTACCCAGGATGGAAAACAAAATCTGTGTTTCAGGGTTGTGTATCTGTGGGGTTTTTTCTTGTGTTGCTTGTTTCATTATGAGGAAGGAATTAAAAATCCCTCCTAGACAGTACTTAAAATATCAAAGTCATTGTTTAATGCCTTTGAGTCACTGTACAACTAATTCAATTGCACAGTGTAGTGCAGTTTCACGGTATGTGAAACACAGATAGTAGAGAGGAATGATTGGAAAGTTGAATAAACACAGCATTAGTTTGCAAAGTCTGAAACTTTCTGATGACTTCTTTAGTAATGATCCAGCACAACAGCTCATCAGCAGAAGTGAGAGCAGAAGCTTTTAAACCCAGAGCCCCTCCTTCCTCCACCTAAGCTAAGCTAGCTGGGTTTGTGCTGGCAGGAGGCTCTTGACCCTCCTCTGAACCAGTCACTGGAGGTGGGTTGGGTCAGCACTGGAGGTCAGCAACTTTTGGTGAGGTAGACAAGGGTCAAAGCTCTGATTATGGCTGTGGCTTTGCAGAACCCTTCAGCAAAGAATGAGCCTCAGGTGGTCAGGGACTAAAACAGCGGAAGACCTGGCCACAAGGCACTCATGAGGGTCATGCACAGCCAACCTGAGTCCCTGTACATTGAAACTGGTGCCGTGTTGAGCACCCAGTAACCTACAGGGACCAGGGGTGCTTGGTGACAGGGCAGGGATTGCAGCTCTTGTGGCACTATCAGTAAAGGGTCATTCCATGGTCAGCCTGGTACATCTGACTTCACACCCAACCCTAAGAAATCATCACCTACAGGAGGTCTTCCAAATACACCAGGGATTAGTAGGGAAAGGTAAGGATGGATCAGCCTGATTTGTGTGAGTCCTGTTGCCATCATATAGGAGATTGTCCCAGATAATTATTGAACTTGTCTTTGTATCAGCTTTGCAAGGTACAGCAGCAGTGTTATCCCTATTTTACAAATGACAGTCTGAGGCACAATAAGGCTTCAGCTTTGCCTCTCTCATCACTTTAGAAGAGGTAGTAGTGGTGCGGACTTATCTGGGTTGGCTCTCATTTAGTTAGGTGTGATAGTATTTTGCCCACAGATTCAAAGTTTTTTCTGATGCAGGCTTCATGTGCATGGAAACAACCAGACGTGGGGCCCTATCTGCACCCTGAAAACACCTGTTCGCCTCCCCATTAGGCTCACCAGAGTGCTGAAGCTGCTATGCCTAAATTAGACATTCCCTGCCCCAGCCTCCTTACCCACATGTAGATCTCCCAGTGAAGGTGTCCACACCTGGGTTTGAGATAGGTGTTCCCATACATGGGAGTGCCAGAGTCCTGAAAGAAGCATCCCCCACCCTGTCCTAAAAGCCAAATTGAAGCCACATGATTTGGCTATATCTGTGGTTGGTAAGCCACCCTGTGGGAGTAAAACACACTGTGATCATGAATTCCTGCTTTAGTTTCCTTTATTCCCACACAAAAACAAACACAAAGAAGTATCTTGAAGCTATCGCAGTCACCACTCAAATGTTGATGCTTAGTGTTTGCAACTGATTAGTATTGCCACTGAATCACAGATATTTCCTGTATTAAGTGGCCCTAAAAGTGAATGTCAACATTTTAATGACAACAGCATTATTGTAGGTAGTGGCAGTTTGGCAAAGAGAGAAAGTAGGAGTGGAATTATTCTTTAATGAACATCCTGAATGGGCACAGATAAGAGAGGAAAAGGAGCAAAGAAGGGAAAGGACAAAGAAGCACACACGTGCTCATAAAAGTTTCTGACAAGCTAAAAGCCTCAGAAACAAATTTGAGTTTTAAAATGCATTGGAAAAGTTACACACACTTTTGTACAGCACAACAATGGTGGAATGCTAATAACATTTAATTTCCCTTGACTTCTAACCTTCTTAACCTGCTGTGCTGCTAGAACAGCGCTGTAAATCAAAATATGCTGTATTGTATGGTGAACATGTGTATTGAGTCATTCCAGACTGCCTGGTGCTTTTTAAAAACAAAACTCACAATAGTGTTTGTGCTGTTTTTCATTTTTCATAGACCTTTCCCCTCAATCATGCTGCAACTGGTTAGGTTATGTATTAAAAATACAATATAAAAAAGAGGGAGGGAAGATGTAGGGGTAGACATAATACCACAGAAAGTACAGCACAGATGAATAGGCCAAAATATCCTTGACATTACTTTCCCCTTTGTTCTAAATGTTCTTCCAATTTCAATAAAAACAAATTGGAATACTGCCTGGGGTCTACTAAATCATTAGTAAATTAAGAATCTGTTTTTAATAACATTTCACTTGTAAATAATGCATTAATTGACTAGCTTGAAAGTTAGCTTGAATGTTAGAAACTCTGGCACTAAATGTGTAATGAAAGAAGTGTGCTGTTTGAGGAGGCTGAATGGTAAATGTAACAAATTAAATATGACAGTTGATATTTGTGAAAATGGTGATATAATTAGAGGACACCTGCAGCTGTTTTCCAACCAAAACAACAGAAATTAAACATGTATAAAGTATGTGTGTCCTATTTTGTCTTGGCATATTTCTTTTATTCTCTTTAGGGCTTTTCTTTTGTGCATGTCTTTCTATTTTTTCCTTACCTTTTGTCAGGTCATATGACTAACAGTCATCTCTTTATCCAATTATACCATTTATTAGATCTATAAGTGATCATTTTGCAGCGTAAAGACAAAGAACATGAATCTTATTTACCAAGCAAGAGCTGGAAGTTACTAAAGCACATGACACATGCTTGAGCCTTTTTTAACCTTGAGTGATTGGGAATAGTCAGGAATTACACCTGGATTCTTCCTGTGCAGTTCTCTCCTGCAGGTAGCTCACTTTTGTATTTCTGCACCCTGGCACTGATAGTCTTAGCAAAGATTTCTGTAAACTAAAGGTAATATGATTCGATGTATAAGCATTGCAAATATGTATTGTTTCTTCTTGCCACGTGTGCAGTTGAAACAAAATATGATGCAGCCTCAGCCATCTCACAAGGGTTTTGAACACCAAGTTTTGAATGATAAAGGAAAAATGTGAAGCTTTTGAATAACACAGATCCCCATGCCATGCAAGTATTGGGAAGTTGACCGAAGATGGCCAAAAGTGATACATTTTTGATCTGAAGCTAAAGATTCTGGGTATTTCAGTTCATGGACTCTTTTCCAAGTGTCCTTGCTCCTTTCCAGTTGGTGTACAGACAGTATCCTGCCAGAGGAGATAGGATTTGGGCTTGCAAAAGCAGGAGTCTGTAGACTGACTCTCTTCAGAGCTACAGCAGTAACAAGGCAGTGGAATGACTCAGGTATAAATAAACAGAGCCTATATGGAACATAAAATTTTACTCCTTAACACCATGTGACCATTTTGCCTGGTGTTGGAGTTAATGGACATAGAAACTAAACTGTTGGGCTGGGCATGAGGCACACTGAAGCCAGTATCTCTTCTGTTCCCATGTACTGCACGTGAGGAAGGATGCCAGGTTCTCCCAGGGTTGCTTTTGCTAGGCTTTGACATACAGCAATTTCCCCACAGAGAAAGGAAAAACAATACCAAGACAAGGCCAGCACTCTTCACCGTAAGACTCAGCTCTCACTGGGGAGTTTTCTCTATGGCTGATGCACATAGAGCAAACTCATGGGGGGAAAGTCCCATTGCACCACACAACCAGCTGTGGATACTGTAAGTCTTCAGCATGCCCTTTATCAGCTGTCAGAAATGCAGACATTCATAAACAAAGGAGAACAGGAGACCAAAATTCACTTTAAAATAAACAATGTGGACTTTGATTTGGAATGTGCTAACAGGATAGATATGAGCCATTTAAATAAACATACCAGCCAATTGTGTCAACTTTGCTTTGGGGGCAACAATACCTTTGTTACTGGGGTTTGTATCTGTCTTGATTAGAGCCATGTCAAGCAGCTGTTGAGATTGACTCCGGTGACAGATAGGATGTAATGTACATGACACTGGAAGCATAGTATCATGGAGACAAATTGTGTGATGGCTGAGAAAATCTTCATGGCTTTTTCAGATATGGCAGAATTCTTCCCTGTAGATCCAAATATATTTATTTGTCTGAAAGTTACAGACTTAGGTATGGCTGCTCTTGCAGGTAGCTGTTTGTATGTAATAACTCCCATTCTCCACTGCCTCCCCCAGCCCTAGCAGGGGTCTGTTTCCACCCTGCAGTTTCTGGGTAGCACACTCTACATGCTCCGTTTATTCCTGTCGTGGTGTATATGACAATTATGGAAGAGAAGTCATTTGCCGCCTCCAAGGACAAGGCAGTAATAAAGTTCTACAGAAAGTGCACCCTGCTTTTCTTGTTATAAATCACACAAGCACACATTCAGGCTAGTCCCACCTGCTTGCACAGCTTTCAAGATGTGTTTCCCCTTTAGTTGATTTTACAGGTACTGTTTCCTACTCATCATGTAGATCTCAACTGACTTGATGGTAATTGGTGATTGAGCTTGGTAGGCAGGTGATATAGGAGAGGTGCAGCTCACAGGGCCATGTTCCAAACCTCTGCAGGCTGCTGTGTCAGCAGTCACTCTGTGTGACTCTCCTCTTCAGGGGCAAGATTGTCACAGGGTTAAAGCTGAGGGGAGTTCTTAATCCCTTAAAACAACAATTTTGTAGACCTGCTCCTATTCTCTGTGGGCCTTTTCATTGGTCATCAGTCGTTTTTGTGAAACAAGTGTATTGAGAGCTGCATTTCCCAGGTAAAAAAAGCACGACGTAAGAACAATTACAATAGTTACCAGAAGAAAGGAATTGTTCAATCTTCCTTCATCTTTCACTTGAAGAAGAACTTTCCCATGGTTATCAAAGATGATAATACATTTTATTTTGGTTCCTTTCTAGGGTATTTTGCAGATGTTGGCCTTCTGAATGGATCAAGGATTCGTTACAATTTCTATTTTTTAATCAGTATATCCAAAACACTGTAGATACTCAATTTACCCCAAACCCCTCTGATTAAATAGCATCAGCAACAGAGATGAAGAGTCCAAAGACTAATTGCGTTTTGTGGTCTAAGGGGAACGAGCCTAGGAAGGTGGCCTTCAGCTTGTTACCTGTAGGTTTGCAGCAACAAATCAGAGAGCCAAGGGTGCAGGAGTTTGACTACGTCCCTATTTGTTTTTCAAGGACAAATTTGTTGGCTTAAATTAAGCCTGCTAAAAATGTGACCAAGATTTGTCCTAAACAAAAAAAAATGCCCCTTCCTTGCCTATGTAATGATTTGAAGGTTTTCTAAGCTATAGAGTGCTACAGATCAAAATGCAAACCTATTCATTAAAAAAAATTAAAAATTAAAAAAATTAGTATTTCCAAACATAAGGAAGATGTGCTGGCTTAGTTAAATAAGGCACAACTGGCATTATTTAATTAAAATCTAGAGTGCAGCTGTTAGGGGAAAATATAGCCAGTTTCAGATAGAAAAATATGCCCTAATAATGTGTTTCAACATAATTTTGACACTAAACTCAGGAGTATGGTAGGTGTGAATGTTTTGCATGTGCATGCATATGTATACACATACATCTGTGTCTCTGACAGAGGGGGGAAGACAAATGTGTCCAAATACATTTTCCGTATTGAGGGAAACTATAAATAAAACTAGACTTATGTGAGCCAGCAGCTGGGAGGCTCTGAGGATGCACAGTTTGTGCTTAGAGGGTGAGGACAAGGGGAAGTGATGCTGGGAACTTCTTTACCTGTGCACATGAACCTGGCTTTTCTGTCTTTGTCCACCCAGAATTACACAGTGGACAGAAGAAAATGTCTTTTTTTGCTGATGAGGAATCATTTTAACGATGCAATTTTTCAGTTTTCTCTAAGAATTATAGAGATGCATTAATTTTCTGTAAAGAAAAATAATTAGTTTAATTGCATTGCTGCTGCATCTAAACTTACTGGGCTAACATCTTGTTTTGCTTCCTAGAGCAGAATACTTCAGCTTTTCAGAGAATTAATTGTCTGTGTTAGTCTGGCAGAAAAAAATAGCAACTTTTGGAGGATGTTTTTGAGAAACAAGGCAGTTACGTAAACCAAGGAAAGAGAAAACAACACTGGGGGAAGTTTTGGTGCCATTATTATTATTTATTATAGTAACTATTTATACAGCACTGTAATTTTGCATTACATTCTTCAAAGAGTAAAAAACGCAAGTGGTCAGGCCCACTGAATACTCTGCTGCACGCACCTCTAGCCATACCCAGCTACACCTATTATCTGACTGAGGAAGGGCTGGGAAAACTAAATTAAGCTACTATTCTCCTCTCTCCATCCTAGGGTTGGTAATCCAGATTTCTGAAGCTGTATCTTGTCCTGTCCTTACTATATTCCCTTTGATCAGGAGATTTTTGAGCAAGGTCTCACAATCCAAGGAGTTTGCAAGGCAACAGACCTGCTTTTCCTTTTTCTCTTCTCTTGAGCAGTGCAAAGCTGCCAGAGAGGGCTGAAAATCAGGCCTCATGGTAGCTGTCACAGGGAGCTTGCAGTGTGCAACAGATGGATATATACAAGGAAGAAATGGAGCAAAAGGAGAAGCAGGGAAAAGAGGTTAAGGTCTAATGTAACTTAAGATCATTTTATTAATTACATCTTCAATTAGAACTGTACCACCTATGTGTGATGAAAAAAGGTCTTGATCATATTTTGATAACAACAGTCTTTTATTTCTGTTCATGAAATAATTGACATTGGTGGAATTTTACCCTCCATGTAACATTTGTCCAGAACAGGTATAGATTTCCTAAGATTTTTTTCTCTCTCTGTAATTCTATGGTCTCTGTGTAGCAATTGTTTGGTCATTAAGAGCAAAGAGGTCACCTTCTCATAGTTCACCTTTTGTCTGCAAGTGAAATTCATGTCATGTTGAAATAGATTTCATTTGTCAAGAGACAATGGTGGGTGCTCTGCTTTCCCTACATCCATCGTTCCCATGGAGGAGTTTTGGATAGCAATCCCAGGATTTTTCTTCCCCAAGTTGCTGTGAAAGAATATGCAGGATCACTAGGCTAGCCAGCATGCCAAAAGCAGATGGCAAGGTGGAACCTGGAGTAGGGAGGTGAGCAAGGGAATATTTGAAACAGAGAATGGTAGCTCTTACTGCATTGATGTGAACTCAAGTCTGAAAGTCATGAAGATGAGAGTGAGGCAAAAATCAAGCCACAATGTCTGGGTTTTTTTATGTGTTTGTAGTCTATACAAAACAGCAATGCTGTATGAGAGAACTGAACACCAGAGGAGAGAGGAGGAACTGGAGAACAGAACAGGTGAGGTAGAAGGGCCAGGTCAGTGCTAAATGGAATCAGAGCACAGGAGCTTGCAGGGGGAGGGAGGTGGCCTAACAGCTGCCAAGCGGGCATGGCAAAGTGCAGGTGAAGGAAAACTCACCCTCCAAACTCTTCCCCAGTTGTGTTGGTTTTCCTGCTCTCACCTGGAAAAAGAAGCATTACAGCTCCTGTTCTATCCTGCCTGACTGTGTGCCCTCAGGGATCTTGAACCACAAGGAATCCACATGTTGTTCAGAGCCATTGAGCTGTGCAGGGTAGGCTGCCACCAGGAGCTCCTTGGGCTCTGAGTAACATGCCTACTATGCCTCCTGCTCCTCCCAGTCACAGTGAGCTGAGTTGAAGAGCCTGAATGCTGAATGTGTTTATTCTTGACAATTTAAATTAGACCCTTATATGTTATTTAAGGCATGTTTTTCTATTTTATCTACTGCCTGAATCTCAGATGTTGAAATATTCACATTCTTTGGGGAGCAAGACATGGGTTTTCCCCAGTGGCACAGTGATAGCTTCTGATCCGCCAGCCTCCCGCTGTCCACTGTCATTGCAGCTCACAGTCAGCGAGTGGCCCGAGGAATAGCTGGCACTCAAGGACCCCCCTCCAGTGCCCATAACTCTGAAACTACATGACATCTTAACCTTTATGAAATTTCTTCAAGACAGCATTTTAAAACACCCAAATCTTTCCTGACCTTTACATTTTAGTAGAGGGGGTTTGTTTTGTTATTTTTTAAAATTGATGTTCCTATATTTTTTTCTTTAGCTGTGGCATTTTTAAGCTAGTTCAAGAGGAACTTTGCTTTGCCCTTCCTATCCTTGTTGAGCCCAATCATTAATCATAAAGGGAAAACACTCCAGACTCAAACCTAACTTTATAATGTTTTTATGTTTGTGACATTTTATCTCTCTCAGCCAGCGGGAAGTTCTTATCCTTTTAATTTGTAATCTGTTAGGTCTCAATTTGACTCTAGATGCTGACTTCCTTTGGAGTATCTCATCTTCATTCTCACCAGTGTCACCATGCTGTGGCTTGGTGATTGTGTATCGGGTGTACAGATCATTCAGGGACTCACCCAGGGGGATCAGTGATTAGTATCCTGGATCATCAGGAAGTTGACCTCTTTTCATATGTGGGGAATCAAGGTATCTTCAAGAGAAAGCCAATGGTTCAATTTGACAGTAACACACTGCCTAAATCTAGAATAAATCTGTTGAGTACTTCAGCAAAGCTGACAGTGCAAAGCTAACAAAAGAGAGGAATCAACCCTGGCATTTTTACAGAAAACTGCAAATATTTGCAAAGGAAAACTGGAAACTCAAAAGAAAGCTCTATTATTTTTTTCTATGGGACTTGCTCTCTTTAATATAAATAGAAGCTGTGTATCCTGCAGTGTGCAGCACTCTGCTATAAGACCTCTTTTTTTTACAAAGGGAGAACTTTTCACGTTCAGATCTAGTCATTACCTAATATAATCTCATCAAATCTTTCATGATATCAGGCAATTACAACATTCAAGGCTCAGAATCTAAATACTCTCTAGTGGTGCTATTGGATTTGTTTATATAGTGTGGTTCTGTTGCAACTGGAGAACACTGACACAGCTTGTAGGCACAAAGATGAGTTCTGCTAAGCCTGTGTAAGTCTCTGCTCTTTAGCCCAAAAAAACTGAAGGTCAGTTCAAAGCTGCTTGTTGAGGGAAACTAATCCTGTAAACAGTACATTCACTGGCCATTATTTCCAAATCCAAACTATCTTATAGTCATGAAATGGAAAGTTTATGGGGAAAACAAATGCTGCATTTATTACTGTGATGCAACATTCATAAAATATATTTCATTGGGGGGGAGTTTACACAGGGGGTAATGAGATTTTTCCTTTATACATTATTTACAACTGCTTAATCCAGGTGCTGTAGGTTATTTTTTTATCCCTCAGTTTCACGGCTACAAAACACTTCAGTATTTCTAATTTATTTCTGCTTACAATACAGATGTTCTCAATTGTGTCTCTAACTACATTTCAACTGTTATGATCGCTTTTATTTGTTTGTATCACTGTACACTTAGAGGTTGAATGTGCAGTACACAATAGTCAGGTTCCAAGAAGCCTGTAAAAAGCCTCTGGTGATTTAGTTACCAACAAATTAAACTATGCCTAACAGTAATATCTTTATCATTAGTGGTTTTAATCTTCAGATGATTTCCCTGCAGTTTATATTGGTCTGTGCATGGGCTCTTATATCTTCACATAAAGGTTTCATCCTTTTAAACAGCATTTTTCAAGATGACCATTTGGAAACAACATTTGGAGGAACATTTGGGTTGCATCCTCTAACTAAATTTCCAAGCTGTTGGTAACGGACTAAAGAAAATGTGGTCTGCACTGAATACTAAAGAGCTGCAAATGTAAGAGCCTTGAAGGTTATGTGTAAATATTGACATTTTTATTTTATTTAGCATACAAAAATGAACTTGCAATGTTGCTTATCTGATCATACAGCAGTGACTGCATCTGCATCATCTGAGATGCATTCCTCACACTTCTGACTTTCATAGGTGTTCCAGAGTTTTCCCACTGAGGATGTTGTTGATGTCCCTGATAGAGGAACAGATATCTGGGGACTGAGTGTTCATGTACGAACATGTCAACCAAGAGGCAGCAAATGGAAACAGAGAAAAAAATCCTTTCATCTTCAAAGGCCATGTTATATGTGTAGATATGAGTACGAACAAAACCATTAAGGTCCTTTCCTGAGATGTGTAATGGGACTTTAGGGCATTCAGTATCCTGCAAAACAGGGTCTTTGGTTCATCCTAGAGGAAGCACAGAAAAATAACTGTAACATTACATATACCCCAGCTGTTCTTTGCACTTAGCCATACTGTCCTTCCCCTTGAGTGTAAGTCTGTTGTCATTTCTGTTTAACCAGAGGTTTCTGTGGAAACCTCAGGGTCTTCATATTTACATGCTTTTTTCTTAGAACACTGAAAAATACTCTGATGTGCAGATTACACAGCTTGCAGTTCTTCAGGGCTGTTGTTTCTAATAAATGAATTTATACGTTACGTACTAAGATGGCCACTGTACAGTTTGTAATTCCAGGCCATGAAACATGAGGGCCCCACAGCATTCACCTTAAAATCTAGTCGGAAAGCCATGAAATCTTGGCTGTTCACACTATAGATCTGGGTAACTGCTTCATGAATGGCACTACAGTCACCAAAAATCCACAGCAATGATATGAGAACACATTAGTTCTCTCCCTGGACAGCCTAACCTGAACACCAACACTATCAGGAATTTTTCTAAACTATCTGCTTCCCCTTTTAATACTCCTAGTTCCTGCATAAAACCCTGACATGCTGTTTGCATCAGCTGGCTGCCTCTTGTGCTCCTCTGGGGGTGTCTTGAAGATTTTTTTTCCCCACATGTGAAAGAAGGATTTAATAAATTGCAGAATCATAAATTTCATTAAGGGAGAGGGAGGAAGAACAGTAACTTCTTTGTGCTACATAGAGTCTGTGTAATTTACATCAATATTGCCAATGTCTTTAACAGATAGAGTAATTAAGAAATGACCAGCATGGCTCTTGTTTGGCCATCCTCCTTGTTCTTCTGAAAACTTAATTTAATATATTCTTCTTTTTACTTATTTGCTAAAACATTTCTGACTCTCACAGTCAGCCGTTTTTATTTAACACAGTGGTGAGCCTTACCAAGAGGTGCAGTGCTCTGCCTACAGAGCTCCTTTGCCCAAATCAGAGAATATGTCCCTGATTCACTTGGAGAAAGCCTGTCTTGGAGAACGCCAGGAATTGATGTACTCAGGCCAGCATGCATTTGGCAGCTCATATACAGTAAGGAGAACACATGTAATTGTCCTTTTTGTTTGATTTTTCTCTGCCCTGCAATAGAGTAAGTAGCCTCACCCTGTGTTAGTCAAAGTGTCGAGAAGGCTCCCTCTGTGCTTCCAGAGTAGTCCCGTAGTGGCAGTGTAGGATGGTGGAAATTAAGACAAAAGACATATGCAGCTGATGAAGTCTGTTCTGGAAGGGTTGAACCCATTTCCCTCATTCCCAAACATGACCTGGAGCTATCCTGTGGTGGCTGGTGTATACATCTGTCTATATCCAGTTTGTGGCTTCTAGCTGGGCTTGTGGCTGCATTGCAGAACTGACGGGGATGTGTCCCATGCCAGCCAGTTGAGTGACAGGGGTACAGTATTACCTTTGATGGTCATCTAGTCAAATAGGCTGAGAAAATTAGTTCTTCCTGCGCCTTCAGTTGGGGGAAGCAGGGAGATAGTGGACAGTAGAAATTTCTGCAAGGACTAAGGAAAGGCTTTAAAAGGAACAATAAAGACTCAAGCTTTTGGAAGAATCAGCAGCTTTGGACATGAGAGCAGATCAGGACAGAATGCTTTATAGCAGAAAGGTTCCACTTAATGGTGGGACTAAGGTTAAAAAATGCTGATGTAATGAGGTGGAGGATCAAGAGTTAAGAGGAGAGCCCTGAATTATAGGCAAAAAAGATGGACAACTTAGAGGAACCTGATGTTACCCAAAATATCAAATGTTGCTGTGAATTTGGAAAACAAGAGTAGAATTTATTGTGTTTGCATTGACCTGTGTGTCTCTTTGCTATCTAAGTGTAGTTTTGTTTGGGGGACTGAGAGCAGTCAAGTTGCACATTATCATATTGCAGAAGCAAAGATCCTCCACCCAGTAAATACGTCAGAAGGGCCTGGAGCAGAAACGGTGCTACTGCCTACCTATGTTTAATAGAAGCTTAAAATGACACTTGATTTATTGTGACCTTCTTTTGGGGCTTGCATTTCAAGAAATACAGTCCATCTGGAGAAGAGAGCAAAAAGAATAATCAGAAGTCTAAAAAAATAATTGATCTGGGAGGAAAGATTAAATGATCTGGGATTGTCTAACCTAATCAAGGGTCTTAAAGAGGATAACATGGCTTTTCAACTACATGAGAAACACTGCACCAAAGAGAAGGATGTCAAGGAAACCTTTTCATATGTTCCTGGAGAAAGTAAATACCAAGAGGCTTCAATTACGGTAAGAAAGATGTCAGTTAATCATTAGTAAACACTTGGTATTCCCTTAGGAATCTGGTGGCATACTGCAGTAGATCAGGAAGGTCTTTGTCACTGGACATCTTTATGAATAGGCTAGACAGTATCTGAAAGTAATGACAAATACATAACAGAGCCTGCATTGACCTTGTGTGCCTGGTCAACATAGAGTGGTCAACTGAAACCCAGTGAGCCCCTAGTCAGTAAAGTCTAGCAAGAAGCAAATAGATTTGGGTCACTTTTGCCACTGGGACTTCAGGATGAGGTAGGAGGCCGTAAATCCCTTGTGCATTTTGACAATGGGAATCTCCCTCAACTTTGGAAGCAGATTTTTGTCAACTCAAAACACTTCTCCCTTGCCAAACCCAATACTACCTTCATCTTATCTAGAGAAAGCTTCAGCCAACTGGCTTTCATCCATGTCTTATCTCTGCCAGACACAAGGAAGCTGCAACATATGGATTCAATGAAAAGGAGATGTAGAGCTTGGTGTCATTGGGATATTGATGACATTGTAGCCTATGCCATTTCACGATATCCTGAAGTGGTTTCATATGGGTTTTGAATAAGAAAAGTTACAGCAGTGAACCCTTTGGTACTTTAAGCTGCAAGTTCTGGGAGAGAAAAAAACATTTATCCATGCTTTTGGGATCTTCTTGACAGAAATTGTCAGAACACTTCAAAGACTTTCTTCTATCAGCCATTTTGCCACAGCAGCAATGTGAAACAGCAACAGGAAGCAGACATCATGTCTGGACTTTGGTCTGACTCAGATGCAGTGGCAAAGCACAGGAAGAATTAGCAATATTAAGTTAAAATAACATATTACAGTGTGTATGTATGTGTCTGTGGGTCTGATGAATTCATGTAACTGTACCATGACAGAAATTTCCAGTCTTTCCTGTAAAATTGCTAATGTCACCGATCTGAATCATTAATCTGACTATTAACTGGAAGAATAAACTTATACATAGTTTAGGAATTTGAGTCCCAAGAACTATAAAATGAGAAAATTTAGCACAGCTGATCATCTGCAGAGGTCTCTCAATGAGATCTGCCCTAATAGATCACAGGATGATCAGGTAATTGCTTAGTTGGTTTAATCAACCCATGAAAGTACCAGGTGAAGTGATGTGACCCTTGTGTGAAAAAGGGAAGGTAGATCCCACTGATAAAATGGGAGAAGAAGATATAAAATCTCATGTCAGTATTAGCAATTACTCTGTAGGCAGATGTGTCTTTCCCTCCAGGCTTATGTCCATCTGGAGTTCCAACCTGCACTGTGCCAAACAAGCTTTAGCTTAAATGCCCAGCCATTTTGTTTGGAGTGCATCGTTGGTATCCATCTTTGGTTGGTATTCAGATTTGCTGATGGTAATTTATATGGTATCCAGTCTTGAAAGGTCTTTTCTTCTTCTTTAAAAAACATATAATTGTATTGTTCATGTGTCACATCCTCTGTCATCACTGATGACAAAACTGCACTGAAATTACTATATATGCCTGTCACATGCCTCAGCTGTAATAACAGAAATAAAATAAATACTACAAAATCTGGTTAGCTCACCTTCCACAGCCATTTCAACATAACCACAGGGAGGGTGTCTTGGAGGCCCCAGATGCTCCACTGGAAGACTTTCCAAAATACAGCCCTATTAGTAAGGCCGTCTGACCTTTCTCCCTTCCCTGCTGTGATATTTGGTGAACAAGACATAAACCATTCCAGTGAAATGTTCAGGCCAGAAAAATTGTGCATTTTGCACCAAAAATGTGGAGGCTGACAGGTGCCTAAGCAGAGAAGGAGATGGATGAGTTGAAGCTGGCCTACCACTATCCCACTGTTATAGAGAGAAAGGGAGTTCTACATACAGGAATTGATGTAGGGTAGATGTGAAGCAAAGGACTGAAATCCATCTTGTTTTCTCCTAAGAGACGCCAGCTGAGCTGGAGTGATGCTGTGCAGTAGATTGCAATGAAAACATGCAGCTTGTGATAAGCTGACAGGAGCTGGACTGAGCATAAATAGCTTAGAAACATCAGTGGGTAAAGGCAAAGCTTTTGCTTTTGTGTTTTAAAAGGACATATTTGCTATGCTTTGCTTTTCAGAATATAACACATTGTGTTAATGCCAGCAACTATATTTATAACACATTTCCCATGTGTCAAATTTTTGTCCTTATATATGCATGTTCTCATTTTTTGAGCTATGGAACCATTGTAATGACCGTTAGAACTTTGTGACCAAGGAGATTAGACTTTCTCAGCATGACTGTTTTCTCAAGACGTCCTGGCTCCAGTGGTGTAACTGAGCTGACATTTGCACAGAGAGGCAGATGGTGCCTGGGACATGTCTGGTTGCAGTGCAGACCTGAAGATCCTACTTGAAGAAGCCGAGCCACTGTGTTTTGGCCTGATTTATAAGAAAACTGCTTCTCAGCAAATGTAGCCTGTATTATCCTTTCTGCTAGATGTAATGGAAAAAATGGTGAGCCATAGCAAAACAAGCCCACAGCTAAAACATGTTTTGGCCAAAGGTCATAATGATTTATATCAGATATCTCTGTGTGTTTGTTCCATACCAACTATAAATATTTAAACTCCTTGGGTAATACTGAAGAGGGCAAACATCCACAAGGTCTGATTGACTATGGGAGCTTATATCACAATTTGATAAAATGTGCTTGAAAACTATGCAGGATGAGAACAAAAGCTGAAATTGTATAACTGGGAAATGGTCTTCTAGAGATGGAATCTGAATTTTGATTTCTCATTATATGGAATAGTTCCCCCACTCTCAAGAGAGAGATTTTGCATTGATGAAGCCAGTGGATGTTGTTGGGTTCACTCAGAAACACAATCCTTCAGACAGAAGGAGAGGGAGAGTAGGCATGGCATGCTTTGGAGTACTCAGGACTACAGACTGATTTAGTGAAATCCAGTTATTTCCTAATTCCAATTCTGAGAATGAACCACATAATTTGTTACAGATAGCTGGCTAATGTCCACTAGCTGCTGAGCAGAATTTTCTGTCCTACTTTGTGATTGACAGCTAAGTAATTTGAATGGGTTTGAGCAGAGGGAGTTGTCATGGTCTGGCCTGCTGCATGTCGGTGCCAGGTCTCTTGCCACACTCTTTGCAGCTCTGCTACTGACTTCCTGCTATAGACTTTTGTGTTTAACTTTCATTATTTCACTTATACCTATGTGGGAAAAACTCATAACTGTAAGACCATTTTAGAAGTGGCTTTTCGTGGATACAGCTAGTGGAATTTATGCAGTAAAATGCTACTACAGAAATCCTCTGATAAGCCACACAGACTAGAAAGCTGCTGATTTAGGGTATAAGAGGTAATATGGCACATGTTATCATGTGTTTGAAACTGATTTATGCATATACCACTCTTTTTTTAACAGTCCAGAGAAGTACAGAAGCCTGCAGTTATTATAGCTCTCTGTTTTAAGCACCAACATCATAATGGGTTTTTGTATTCTTGCTCTGCTCTGCACTCATGTAGTCCTGAAATTGCCCCATGGACTTCAAGAGTCAAGGCAATACTGCAGTTACATAGAATTAGAATGCCTTTTCTTTAGTAAAAAGATTAGGTAATGTAACAAAACCAATGAACCAAGGCCCGCTGTGGCATAAACAGTGATTTTACTTCTGGAGCCAAATTCTTAAATAGTGCCAATGAAACTGCTGTGTTCTAACAAACCCTTTTTTTTATCTCCTTTGTGTCAGTAGCATAGACAAAAGGGTTGGAGTGGCAGCAATAAAAGAACTATTAAATATCTTATATGTGGCACAACAATTTTACTTCATCTTTTCTTGTTTACTGCTTTTCCTGCTTCATGCCCATTCCTGCACTTACTGATGTGGGAGCAGAACATGGCCAAAGACTGACTATACTTGCATCAAGATCCATATATAAAAGGCATTTTAATTAATCATCACTTTGCCTATAGATTTCAGAAGTTTAGATCTCCAGCTAGGGCAGATGTAAACTTCTCTGAAGTATAAAGGTAGCTCAAGCAGGTGGGTTCAACAAGTTCAGTGTAGCAACTGGGAGCAAAGCACTGAGATAAACAGGCATGTGCTGATTCTTGTGATTAGGCCAGAAAAGCTCTCTCAGTGTTGTCCTGTGCTGCAGAGACATATGTCCTAATCAAGGACTGAATGTCTAAGGCTTCAAACACACACTTCTTTAATGAAACATCTAATAGGTGGGATTGCTGTGCCAGCAACCAGGCTTTCTTGTTCTGTGACTTTCTGGGAACAGCAAGTATCTGTATGATGCCTGAGGAGCAAAGTCTCAGCTGAAGCTCTACCATTGCAGGTTGGTGTTGTTCAGAACTGTGGAGGAGTCCCAGCTCATTCCCATTCTGGAAGCAGTGACTAGGAACTGCCCTAAGCCTCACATTGTCACATGTTACTACTGCACTGGTGTGTGCCAAGAGGTGAAGTAAGCAACACAGAGGGCATCTGGAAAGAGGGAAGACAGGAGAAAGTCCATTTGGCAGATGCTGGAGCACAGCAGGCGTCCAGCAGTTTATTTTGAATGCATTTGTTTGCTAAATAACCATGTTTTACTGCAGTGGAGTATCTTCAGCTTCAGTAATATTTTGCTATTATTATTAAAGACCAAAGTGGATAGCAATTATAGGAGCATATTGGTGCTCCTAAGATTCACTGTTCATTAACCTTTCAGACACTGTGTGATTTTAGAAGGACTGCTTTTGCCTAATTTTTCCTAGTTCTGGTAGTTCTCAAACACGCCCGTTTTAATAGTCAAGAACTTAAACCACAGAAAGGTCATGTTATCTGGTTTGCACATAGGCTGTCTCCATCACACTCATGTGTAATCAAAGAAAATATAATTACAGCTCTGCAAATTTGAGGCCAAATCCTGCAGTTTAGTCTGCTCGTCCTTTGCTCACATGAATGGGTGAGTTCCTTGGGTTTTGCTTGGATAACAAGTACCATCCTGTATTAACAGAGAGGAAATATATTCTAGGATTTAGAGCAGCTGCTTTATTAAATCAAATAGACCAACTGAAACCATGGTATCAGGCAGGAATGATTTTTCTGAAATAACTGGAGCTGTACCAATCTTACATTTCAGGACTGAGATCGGAATCAGATCCAGTCTGCTGAAAAATAAAGCAGTTCTGTCTTTTGCTGGTAATGAGGAATCACTTACGCAAATCATAAATCTATGTCCAAGCTGAAGTTGTACACTATAAATATGTTACATGGACTCCATGGGGTGCTCTTCTAAATAAGCTCCACAGTGTTTACTAATAAGCCTCTTTTTTCTTCTTCATGCAGCTTGTCCTCTAAGGGTGATAGATGTTTCTGCACTAGCATTTTGATCCAATCCTACTAAAACCATTTTAAGTTCTGAGAAGACTTCTGATATTTTTTGTCTTCCAAAACTATTATAAATATCCACAAATTCAAGGTCATGCTGTCTGTAACCAGGTACATTTAAATCCAAATATTTGAGGTGGGTTTTATGGGAGGGACTGGTTTACAGCAGGATTTCCCAAAACAGAATATGAAGTGCTGGGAAGAAGAGCTGAAAAAGCAAATTATTAATTCTGCTTCCAACATTAGTACGATTTTGTATGTGGGAGGGGAGAAGATGAATAGAAGAGTTCACCAGGGAGAGGGGCACAAGGTAGAGTCATTTGCAAAGTTCTGGTTTACAGAACTTTAGAAAGTAAATTTTTTTTTTTTTAGGCTGTAGACTAAGGTGTATTGTTGAGTATAAGCTGGCTCCTAGTTTTCCCTGGCTTCACGATGTTTACAGCATTCTCCACTCTGGTAGTGCTTCATCAGAAACCCCTCTGCCCTCTGTGAAAATACTGTGCACTTCTTGCTTACCAAGGGACTTAAGTTGATATAAGAGCACTCGACATTCTAATGTTAATTGCCAAAGGACCAATACCTGAAAGGTCTAAGACCGAAAGCATCAGACTACACAATTTCCTATTTACTATAGATGGTATATTTAGTAACTAATCATCCAACCTAATAATATGAAATAGTATTTGATAAAAAGGTCAAGTGTTTAATATTAGGGCTAGGAGAGTCATAAAAATCTGTGAGGGGAATGCTCTGTGGAATAGCCAGCCAGCTGCAGCTCCCGGCTCTGTCACTGAATCTCTCAGTTCCTCCTTTCATTCTATAAAAATGTCACAGTCTCTTAAGCTCAAATGATTCCATACGTTTCCTGCTTCTGGAGGATGTAACTCTACAGAAGGCTCGGTTCCCAGTTGCCAGGCCAAACAACTCTGTCACTGGAAGTTTCCTGTCTTTACATCTTCTAGAGCTTTTCAAAAAGTGTCATAGATTATGGAGTAAACAAAAGTTCCCTGGACACTGTGGAGGACTCAGTATTTTATGGAAATCCCATTAGAATGCAATGAAAGAGACTTTTAAAATTAAATAATTGCTTTATAAAACTTAGCAGACTTTATGTTCCAGTTTTGTCAGCCAAATGGACCTCAGCCAGAGGGGTGAGAGGGAGTGAATCAAACTGAGAGCTGGTGTAAATGGGCCCAACTTTCCCATTCTTTTTGAATTTGACTAACACATGCAGGGACTAGAAGGAGCCCCCATTGCTGTTGATCTGTAGAGCAACCTGGGCAGCTTCAGCCATGTTTTAAAACCTCATTTTCAATGTAAAATATGAAAACAAAACACAGAAACAGCAACTGAGACTAAATGCTGTACTCAAATCCAGACTGGAGGATACACTATCTGATTTTATTGTTACTGTTGTCCTCTCTTATCTCCTGTCTCTCCGATACTTTTCCCACACTCTGTTGTTCATTACTCCCTTCATGACTGTTGGAAGTTTGGCTTTTTTTATCATCATCTTATTTGCCTGCAGGGACCTCAGTTATTTTGCTTCTGCCCATGGGATCCCACTCAGTTGCAGCTGTTTGAATTACTATGTCTCCTTGCTGCATCTTCTGGCTGAGGAAACTGCAGAAGTGCTGTCATGGCCAGCAGAACAAACAGGTGATCCACCCTGTAACTCATTTCTGTGGCTTTTTTTGTAAATTCACGTGGCTTAATAGCAGGTGGGGGTTTTTGGCGTTGTTTTTTTTTTTTTTTTTTTTTTTTTTGATCAATAACTATATACTACAGGGAGGGAGATATTTGGAAATAGAAATGGGACACACCTTTTAATTCTCATGAAAGCATTTTCATGAGAAGCCTTCTTACAACAACAGAGTGAGAACAAGTTAAATATTTTGTTTCAAAGGGATTATCCCTACCCAGCAGGGAACAGCTGGCATAAAACACTGATCTACCTCCCATTGCAAACAAGAGCCAAACCCCCGTTGATTTCATTGGTACAGAGTCAAGCTCTTATTAAGTCCATGGCCAGCTTTGCACAACTTCTCTCCCCATCTGCTTCTCTTACATATAGGCCTGCCCTCTCTGGCCCTGGAGAACCCAAGCTGAGTGTGGCTGTAGAGAAACTGAAAGCATTTTAAGATGTAAATAAGTAAAATAGTTTAATAGCTTTTTCCAAATATGTTCAGTTGTGGAGTACATCACAAGTAGCCCTGCTGACTTCAGTCTAGCCCTTGTGTCTAGATAGCCAAATGACAAGAAGCAAGTTGTAGCCAGGATCTTAACTCACTAAAATGAGCCAGTTCCTTTTTTTTTTTTTTTCTGGGTTAACATGATTCCTCTCTAGGTTGTGTTTCATTCCTGTGTTCAGACACTTGAAAAGAAGCATTTCAGGTTTTGTGTCCGGTTACATTGCAGTATATTTAATAAAGGAGCACCAGTTACTGAGATGTGTTGAAAGACATCACTCCCAGATCTAAGAGTGGCCACAGACTCCTTATTTCCTTTCCAAAGCATTCACATCAAGGATAAATGTATGTAGAACTGTTTAGAGAACATACATTAATTACAAAAAGAACTAGACTTTTCTTAGGATCCTAATCTCTGATATCTATAGGCTTCCTGTCACCCACATCCAGTCCTTTCATGGTTATATTGTTTGAATGTGTTTCTGCTAAGTGCAGAGCAGGCTGAAACGGTTAGTGCCTAGGAACTGGGGAAAAAAGTAATAACAAGTGATTGGGTTATTAAGAGCCTTATTGTATATGACGGTGAATAAACTGGGCTTATACTGTCATATGTCGTCTAAAAGCACTATGAACAAGATGTTTTCATATCCTTTCTAATACTTTGAGATAGACCAAAATTTATCATAGCTACCTTCATTTTACTCAGTTAATAATGAATGATCAGTGAAACATTTTGGAATAAGAAAAGCTAGATGATTCATGTAACCTCTGCTGCAGAAGGTTTTCAAAGTTTAAAACATACTGAGAAAAAGTAAAGGTAGCTATCTCTTTTAAAAGCCAAAACATTATGTAGGAGAGTTAAGAAGTTTTAATTGAATAACACAGTTTGTGAGATCATCATACGGGTTTGAATTTTTAATAATACAGATTGAGTTTCATTCATGTTCAACATTTGCATGAGTTCTCAAACAATGAAACTCTCTTTGTGGACCTTTCTTTGACTTAATGGCCATCATGACTTTCAGTGATGAAAGTCACCCTGTGATGATAGTGGTGTGACTGTGAGAGTGCTGTATAAACTGCAGTTTTTAACTGCTGTGTAAAAAGCTGTGTTTCTTCCTTATTAGAACTGACAGAAGATCCAGGATGTGAAAGAGTCCAAAATCTTGCTCAACTGTTTATGGATAACAAGGTATCCAGAAACTTTACCGTAGCATTCCTGTTATGCACACACCTCTGATAAGTTTGCACTAAGAATAAAGGGCCAAATTCTCTTCTGGAATAAAAATCACACATTTTTTTGTTTCTCTTGAGCTTCCACTACATTTTGCAGCAGAGACCTTGGTTACTAGTACAGAGTTCATGTTCAGAGACAGGTCTTTACCTCTCCAAATTCTACAGTCAGTGTTTAGATACTTCTTTTATCTTTGTGTCAGTGCACAGAAAGAAGTATAATATGATATATGCAGGACTTCATCATACAGCTTCAACTTTTGGAGCCTGTGGGTGGGGAATTAAGTGTCCTATTTAGGTAGTCTATAATAATAATTGTCATTCCTCTTGCATCATTTTCACAAGTGTGTAAGGAACCTGTTTCTGAAAGGACCACTGTACTACCAGTATTGTAGTCCCTGTGCTTTTGTATTGTTAGATCTACTTCTTTTGAACTTTATGACTAGCTAAAAATTTAAGATATTCTAGGTTGTACTAATTATGAGGAGAAAGTGTTGTGAGTCACAAACTGCTTTTGTGTAACTATATGTATTTACATACAAAGGACAAAGATCCGTTTTTCTGACCATAGGGCAAGTCAAACAGCTATAAAAATAAAATAATTTCATCCAATTGCCTTGCCACCTCTCTTCATTTCTGCAGTGCCACTGTGGCTTTTCTTCCCACCCAGTCTGGTGCTCTCTCAGTGCAATATTCA
This sequence comes from Climacteris rufus, assembly GCA_013398175.1. Classification (NCBI taxonomy): domain Eukaryota; kingdom Metazoa; phylum Chordata; class Aves; order Passeriformes; family Climacteridae; genus Climacteris; species Climacteris rufus. The sequence continues at coordinate 1,043,730 of VZRZ01005884.1, forward strand.
GGAAATGTGCATCTCTCATAGTTCATGTCTCTGCTCAGACTGTCCTTGTCTTTGCTGTGTACACTGACACATGCCCACACTGTGCTTTGAACACTGAGTATCTTCACCAAGGACTTGAGTTGCTCCTTCCCAGCTCACTCAACTGAAGGGCAATGACTACAACCACCAGCTCTGACAACATTTCTTCCATACACTTCTATGTCTGGTTTATATCAGAATTATTCCCGTAATTCCTGCCATCATAAAAAAGCAAGCCTGAAAAGAAGAGGAATAAACATAGAGTGGTTTAAAATTGTATACTAGGAATAATTAAATTCTTAGTAAGAGACTTCTGTCATTTCTCTATTTTCACTCACTGAGGAGGACAGCATGTTCTCATCTCTGTGGAGTCACATAAATTACGTGATTAAAGTGCATGTCGCAGAGCTGAATCTGGGCGTTTGGAACCTCCTTGCTGTTTTCTCAAGGTATTTGTATGATAGATGAGAAAAAAAAAAAAAAAGTCCTGTGCTTAGTTCATCTTGTTATGTTGTAGATATATTTTCCAGACATTTGCAAATAGAGTAAAGAACAAGAGTTCTTCAGCTATTTAAAGTCTTTGAAAGAAGAAAGGCAGTTTAGATTACCAGCAGCCTACAATGTGCGTGGCACAAAAATGTCAGTTTTAATGGCAAAGTTCAGGATAAAACTGTGTCAGCTAATTTAATCATTTACCATGAAATACCAGTTATCTTAATCTTACATGCAGTCCTTAAGTCTGCTGCATATTTTCATGTAATTGAATCCTGACCCTAAAAGGGAGGAAGCAGGGAATTTGCTTTTTAGTGCAAAGTTAGGCTCTAAATGTTCCTGTTTATAAATTGTATTTGCAGCGTTGTCAGATATTTTAATAGTGAGCAGCTATTATTTCTGATGAGTCTATTTTTTCTCTGTTTCATATTTGTTTTCCATGCTACAGAAATCATATTAGTATTCCGTTTCTATGGAACTTAACCGAATTCTCTGGAAAAAGTGCAAATATTGTTCCCAGATCTTAAGGCAAATAAATTAGTATCTAACCCAGATGACACGTTTTATTCATGTGGTTTGCTTTCCATCTAGATACCTGATGTATTACTTCATCAGCAAATTCAACAAGGCCAAGATGTCTTCATTTTGCTTCAGAGCAAGAGCTGTAAGAGCGGTGTGGTGGAAGTATTGGTCTTCTGTGGCCAGCCGGCAGGAACCCATCAACAGCTGTGATGAGCAGAGCAGACATGGGAGACAGGAGGCAGCTGAAGCCAAAGAGGACCCACGCCTGGAGCTGTGTCTGTGTGATTGGAGCAGAGAGAGGCCAGGACCCAAGGAAATCCCAGCAGCAAGGGAAAAAAACAGATTGATTCTCAGTGACTCATTTAGCTCCTGGATTGGACAGATCTCTCCCCTGCTGGCAATTTGGCTGAGCATCAATGGACAGATACCAGGATGAATAGCTTAAAATAATTAGGGGTTGGGAATTTGCAAAACTGTTAGCCATCCAATTCTTTACTGTGCAATGTGAGGCAGAAAAAAAAGAAATTACATTTAGGTTATTAAATATTAAGTCAGTGGATTTACCTCCATTTGGTGCAGAACAGGAAACTGGCTAAAATTCAACATTTATATCATTGTGTTGATGGTCTGTTTATCACTGAGCGAGTAAGTGCCTTTTGGCAGGTCAAGCTCTTTGACACATGGGGCAAATGCGTGCTTAATTTCTCCCAAACAGAAGAATTAATACAATAATAATTAACACAGATGAGAACAGAATTAAAATCAAGTAACAGTCAGGAGTTCAGTTTAATGCCAGGTGTCTCATACTCTAGATGTTCTGGGGCCAGATTTTTTCCTATTGAAAGTAGCGAGGATTTTGCCATTGGCACTTATGGGAGCTGAAGTGGGCCTTGGATGCAGAGAGACAGAATTCCCTGTACTTTCTATTTAATGCACAAAACCAGAAGCAACAGGCTCATTTAGTATCAGTAAAGGTCAGTTAAAATTATAGAGACATCCTTTGGAGCAAATCCTCTGCCTTGTATTTGCATATTTATGAATTAGAGATTATGACAGGCTATTTCATTTATTGGGGCAGCACTGCTATAGTTAATAGTCTGTCAGTATTTCCATTATAAACCCCGTTTTTCAGTGCTAATATCTCAGCCATTTAAAATCACATCAGGAAGCAAGTTGGTCTTATGTTGCTGGCCAGGTGCACTTTTTTTGTTATGGATTATTTTCAATAATGAAATACTACTCATCATATATGCAGATGAGCCACAGCATTTCTGTTGGAGGAAAATAGCAACGTGTGTAGATTCATTGTGGCTTTGTTTTTCCTTAGGAAAGAAGGGAAAAGAGGGACTTGACCAATCACATCACCTGAGGCTTCGTGTTTGAAGAACAGTTTTTCAAGCAACTGCTCTCAGAGGAAATACTACTTCTCAATGTGAAATCATGTTGCTGTTTTTTTGCCAGTGGTGACCAAGGTAAACAGGTGAGGATGGTTACCCTGTCCCTCTGAAACTTCTTATCTGTGAGAGTCATGGGTGAAGCACCCCACGCAAGAAGGCAGTGAACATGAAAGAAGAGCCTTTAGAAGTAACAAGTCCCAGTTACAAATTCAAAAAGCTGGTCTGTTTTCAAGTGTCCTCCAGATGCAGAGAAGTTCAGTACTGTACTGACTTTATTGCTTATATTTGGGATAGAGAAGAAGGGTTTCTGAGGCTTTGGGGGCAGTTGTGAAGCTACTTGTAAGTGTGCTTGAACTTAGCGGTGTAATTTATTTCAGCAGTTTCACATCATGCTCCTTCCAAACAGCCCCATTTTGCTTTCATAGAACTGTTAGTTCACTAAAAATAACTGTCTGGCAAGGGCAAATGTTTAAACTAAAATACCAATTTTTAACTTGCCAGGGCAGCAAAAAGTTACTTTTCAGAGTAGCTGAACGAAGCTGGACTTGCAGTATAACCCCTTGCCCTATGAAAAGATAAACAGTCCAGATAGAAACTCCTGGGGAGTGGTTTGTTTTCACGGTCTTGAAAAATAATTTGCTGCCACAGTAACTGAAAAGTGAAAAATCAAATTCACAAAAAGGATGAAACTGTGTGCAAAATGTTGTTCAGTTTCTCTTTACTGTTGCCTCACAAACACCTAGTTGGAGGGGAACACAATCCGTATTTTCCATTTTTTCCGTCATAAAGGTCTGTGTGCACAACTGAAGGCTCCAGGGAAACTAGCAATGGCAGGCCAGAAACACTACTGAAGCATCAGATACGATCCACTTGGTGCATACCAGCTAAGGACACTGTGGCCTAGACAAGGCCCAGGGCTTGGCCTCTGTGCCTTCTTCTGTGAATTTTGACTGAATGATGATTAATGGCAAGTTTAGAAGTTATGTTACACAAAGATTTTTTTAAGCACATGTAAGACAAGGTTGCAGCAAAAAGTCTCTGATCTTAGAGCCCTCAAATCCAAATGGTAAGTCAGACTTTGCACCTGGTCCCTCATCAACGTCATGAGAACCAAGGAACCAGATCAAGACACTCCACTCAAGCTTATGGAAAATCTGTTCCAAGTCCAAGTGACGAGGGTTCATCAATAGACTTTCTTAAAACAACATTTGAGATATTTTGTAAGTAATTGCTAACTTAAAGTGCATTTTCCAGATTCCTTCCAGAGCTGCCATTGTAAAGAACAATCTTCCTTCCTCAGGCACATCACAGTGCTTTTTCAGCCAAAAATTATCTCTGGTCATGATAAGTGATCATAACTCTGAAGCAGACAGACTACAGAAATTGAATACAAAATTACTTCAACAGTTTTATGAAACAGGTGTAACCCACAGTAAGAGTGGGGGAGGGAGGGTCTGCCAAATGTGTAGAAAATGTCATACATTTTAAAATGAAGCATGAAGTATTACATGCTGTCTGCTGGAAGCTCGGTCCAGTCTCAGTAAGCTATCTATACAGCATTTTTCACTATTTATATTTGTTATGTTTTGTCTTTAATTTGCAGTGACATAAAATCTTGCATAACTGACTTGAATGCATCTTTGAATATTAAAAATACTAATTATTACCTAATTAGTCAACAGGATGTGTGAGTTGTGCAATACCAGCATTCCTGGGTGTGGTTAAGTACATAGGTAGAGTGCCAACACTCATCTGGATGTAGTATTATAAAATTATACAACAACATACACCCTGGGTGGATCCTCTAATTGTATTTTACATTTAAACAATAGCTACATTAGCAAAATAGAACTTATTATTTTTAAAAATATCTTCCCACAGGCTTGGATCTCACAGGCCATAGTAGATGTTGGTAATAATATTGCCCAAATAGAGTGTCTTCCATCTCCCAAGGGACTCAGACTTCTTCAGAAACATACAAATAGGAGACAGAAACCAGGCATAAAAAGCCCTGCATTCACTTGTGGTGTCAAACCACCCCAAAATGGACGTGTGACAATTGCTGGATCATGCACTGGAATAATTGAAGGCAGAGAATGAACAGCAAGAACTTTCTATCTCATGAAGTCTCACATGAGATTAACCAGAAATGTGACTAGAACTGTTATATTTGTATGACTTAACAGACATCACGACAATTCTTAAACCATGGTGGAAACAGAACCACAGAGTGAGTCAGATTCTTCTTTGAACTTTCCCAGGAAGATCTAGGTTACAGCCATCAAATGTCTTGAGCACTTGAGTTAATTCTGATCTCTGCTAAGATTTACTGCCAATAAAGTGCAAAAGTCTGCTGCACTCCTGGCCAAAACTTCCCTGTGTGGTCATCCTCATTGTTCCTGTGGTACATCTGCAGTGACTGACAGGTGTGCACGTCAGTGTGGTCAGCACTACAGGGGTGGTAACTTCTGCAATTCAAACAGAAAACTTGGATAGTTCTTTTACATGGCACACCAGTATTTACTCTCTTTTGATATGGATTCAAGGTGAGAAATCCAGAAGCAGAATGGAAAGGTGAAAATTTCAACACCAAAAGAAAAATCAAACAAAACCCCCCCTAGGCTGTGACTCATCATTAATGTAAAATATCAGAGCCTAAAGCTGTTTTTTTTTCATGAACCTGGGTGCAGAAGGGAGAGGTGCCCTCTGAGGATGATTTTATCTTTTACTTTTGAGTCTGAATATCTCGGATGTGGTTTGGCAAGTTCATAAAAATATTGTGATGAAGTTGAACTGCCATCTGGAAATGTTACATACAGAGATGTAAGAAAGCTTAAGGAGAAAACTGCAGATGCTGGAAGAAGAATCAGCAGTGCACATGCATGAGGTTAAAAATTGCAGACAATTAGCTACTAGATGACTCCTACTAAATAAATCATCAAAGATTTGACTACTGCTTCCAGGTTTTTACAGCTATATTTGTTCATTGGAACAGTCAAAACTGATGTTAATTTGGCCAAAGTTTTAGAAATGTGCTCTTCTTGTTTGAACTAACAAATCAACCAACAAGGCCGATCTATACTGTCTTGCCAAAGCTATAAAGCTTCTAGGAAAGATAATATATTTATTGCTCAGCATCAAGGGCCCCATGATATGGAAAATAGGCCCCTTTTTGTTAAATGAAAGCTGCATGGGAAAGAAAATCTGAGCTTGTCATGGAATTTCACATCTTGTTTCAGCATTCAATAAAGCACTTTGGATGTCCAATTTAATAGAGAAGCACAATTTCTTTTTCTGTATGCCTCCACAGATCAAGCCTAGCTCTGTTCTCATTTAGAGTTTAATCCAAGACTCAAAGTAAAAAGAAAATACTCCAATTGCTTCCAACAGGCATCCAGTCTTGTACCATGATTTTACTGAATGTAAATAAAGTTCTAAGTTCTTCCCAAGAAAAAGAGGGGTAAGCATTAATAGACAGGAATCTACACAGTTAACTTTACACCCTCCTATTACTTGCTGCTGATAGAACCCATCCTTTGGGTTGGCAAAAACTTCTTAATTTGTCTGATCTTTCTGCAGAGTTGACTGGTATAAAAAAATGCTCACCTTGACCTTCTTTATTGCTACATCCAGGCAGCTCACCACAGTTGTACTCTTTTCTACTGCTTGAGATTTACTTGTGTCCCTGGTGTGTTGTGATAAGCCTCTGAATGTCACTGTTGTGAAGGTTTTGTTCTTCCCAAAGACTCTCCTGAGGTTCAGTGAAGGCAAGTAGAGTTTGCTTTGGTTTCAAAGTAAATTGTATATGTCACTATAATAAAGGGAAATATGCGAAGTGTTTGTTGAATTTAATAGAAATTTGGAATATTTGACTTGTCAAAAGGCCAGTTGGTATTGTGTGGACTTCTGACATTGCTCATAGCAGGTGGACCTCACCCCATGGTTAGGGCCAGCTCAAGGCCTAGTTATCACACACATGCAATTTAAACTGTCTTAAGAATTAGTCTTAAGTCTTACTATCACTTAGTCGTATAAAATAAGGCATATTATCTGAAAAACACTAGAGAGAAATAGTGAAGTTTTGCACATCAAAAAGGCTAATTAGAAATTATTTTCTTTTATAACAAATAAGCCAAGCATATTGACATTAATTATAGGAAATACTCAAGGTTTGGAATAATCTATTGAAGAGCACAGATGTATACCAAATCCTATGTAAATGAGTGTGTGCAGCTATTCTTCAGATAACAGAATTATTTATAAAAATAAGCTGTGTGTTCAGGTTTATTTTTAAGGGGCAGAATATTATAAAAGGCTTCTCTGTCTTCCTTGCTCTTACTCAACATAGTGAGATAGTTATTTCTGTAGTTATATCTGTTCATCACAGCCTAACATGCATTCCAGGAGCTTGGAGCAGATTCTTCCTGTACCTGAAGTAGTAGTAGTAGTTCTGTTTGCTTTAGTAATAATAATTCTGTAGTTGTTCTATCACCTTTACTGGAATTGGATCACTGTAACTACCAGCAGAATTTGTTCTCCTCTGGTGGTAAAATTCCTTTGGTTTCAAAAAAGCTAATGGAATTCATAACTGCTTTTGTATTTTTCAAGCTGTGTCCCAGAGCTGACTAGTGGCATTGGTTTTTTTAAAAAAATACTGTGATGATGATTTGCTGCATTACCCTTTAGTGTTGCCAGTAGAGAATCTTAACAACACTGGGAAGAAAACTTCACATATCCCTTCTTTTACCCTGTCTTGCTGCAAAGAAATCCTCTTTCTTTTGATAGCTTTACTTCATGGCAGAAGGGTTCTTCTCTGTCAGGGCCATGACAAGTGGGCTCAGCAGGCTGAATCACTCCACCCCAAATTCTCCAATACTCTTGCTAGACTCTCAGCTCCTTCCATCTTACTGCCTCTATACAGAAAGATGGCACTTTCCTGGTTAAATTTCATTACTGAATCTCCCAGATACTTGTCTAAGCATGCCTATTAAATTAGATGAGATGTCTACCTGCACTGTGGTCATTGTAGATTGTCACCTGTCTGGGACTTGTCAGCTTCCTGAAGCCTGCTCCACAATCTCCAAATCATCCTACAAATGCCAGGGCTTAGCACTTTGGCTCTTAGAAACACCCATCTGCAAGAGCAAATGTTGGTAGTGAACTGTTACTCTCTACCACTAGTAGAGAATATTGATGTTGCCATTCCTTGGTTCAACTCGTTGAATTCTCCCAATTTTCGTAACAATTGTCTTAACATTTCACAGGTTTGTCCAGAGCTACTGTGTTCCAAAAAGCTCCTGGTAATGTGTCTACTTTCACCTCTCAGATTCGAGCTCATTAAAGGATTTGAGGAGAAGTGAGCAATCAAGAACAATGAAGATCATCAAGATGAGTTGCAGGTATCATTTCAGATCACTAAAAAATAGGAAAAATATTTGTACTCTAACATTAAAACAGCAATCTCTATATATTCTCAAGAATTGTCAACTACTGCCCTCCAGTCTAACTTGAAGATTTTGGTAACCCCACCACATGCTGCCCAAGGTCTGAACAAGATTGCCTAGGACACAGATTACTGGGAGGGTGTATAATACCAGCCAAACTTCAGCCTTTGAACTGTTCTTCCACTTCTGAACATACACTACTGGTAACTTTTTGACGTTAAATATTGGAATAGTTGGACTCTTTTTCAGCCTAGTGTGCTTGGTCTTAGGTTTTTATGTTTACCTCATTTTTAGTGAATCTAAAAAGGAGACAACTTCTGTCCTAATTATACTGTCATATGGAAAAGCAGCAATTTTTCCTGACCCTGGTCACCCAAGGGCATCCTTTTATAAAGAGACACCTCTGACACATAGATCCATGTTGACTGACATGATAGATGCAGCACTGGTAAAAGAAACCAGCTTGTAGCTGCATATCTTTTAGTGGCAACTAAATGCAGAAAAGGAGTTGCAGGAGTGAGAGCAACAGGAGACTGTCAGTTGGTTGTGAAGTCAGAGTGAAAGCTTTTATATATGATTTCATCTGTTTAAGAGGCAGATGTTTCTGTTAGTAACTATTCCTTACGAATAGATCACACCTTTAAAGACCTTCTTGCATCTGCTTTGGATAAAAGTATATAAAGAACCCTGAACCTGTGAGCTTTTGCCTTCAGTGTGCAGTCAGTAGATTAGAAGGAAAAGGAGCTGTTACACTTGCTAAATTAAATTTAACTCAGAGGTAGTTTAGGATGATAATAAAGGTGAAAGTTCAGAATGTAGTGTGATATCTGTACAAAGTGTATTCACCTGCTGTCTAACTTTTTTTGTTCTTGTTTGAAACCTAAAATTTGGTTTCAAATAAAAATCAATTCCTACCAGTTTACACAATACAAGTACATTATTGAATTCTGACTGAGGCAGTGTTGCTCAGAGATGGAGGGCCCAATCCAGGCCTTGTGGCATGGGGTCTGGAGCATTTTGCAGGATGTGACAGTTTCCAGACCATAGGCAATTATGACTGTAGGGAAAGGTGAAGGAGCTGGTCACCTACCCTAGAAAGAGGTTACAGGCAGCAAAAAAGCCAAGTCACAAATGAAAACTTTTTATTCCTTTCTAGCACTACTGGTCTTCTGATGAATTTTTCAAAATCTGGGTTGAGTGGCAAATTTTTCAGCGAATACAAGGGAGGCAAAATAGGGATGGTCAGCTTTGCAAAAGAAACCAAGGAACCAGGTAAGACCAAGCCAGGCGAGAGAAGAGATGCAGGGGCAAGGGGAGGGAGGAAGGCAGGCTGGCTCATGGAGGTGGTCTGACTGGCAGCAGGGCGTGCAGGGCAGGGAGAGACTGCTAGTGGATGAAGAGACTGGTTAGGATGTATCTGGAAGTCATAAAATTGGTGCTGAGGGATAAGGTGCTGGGATCTTCTGTCTGGAAAGAATATAGCGGAGAAGGAGAGCAGTAAAGCTACTGGATTGGCATTGTGGGGGGCACAGGGAAGAAAAAGGCTCCTTCTGCACCCACCTTGCCCCAAGGTGAGGTGACCTGGCCACAGCTCCAGGGATGAGGGGAGTTCATTGTCATTATTAAAAAAAAGTGAGAGAAACCTAAATCTCTTACTGTTTGACTGGGGAAACAAGAGCTTAACAGGGAAGGAAAAGTCTTTCTACCTCCCCCCAAAAGCAGCTAATCTTCAGTCAAAGGCTTTACCTGGGGCTTTTCTTAAGGCCACCTCTGCCCCATGGGTGAAATCCCTGTCTCTGCTTGAGCCTGGCAGGGCAGTGAGAGTGCCAAGCACCTCTGAGCAATGAGGGGGATATCAGGGAGGGAGGTTTGTGCCAGTTAATTAGCAGCACTTTCATGGTTTCTGCAGCCCACTGTAACCTTCATGAGACCTGCAGTGAAGGAGAGGTATTTGGGGATCTGTGGTGGAGGCTGGAAGTCAATTTATTTGAGCTCTTCTTTCTTTGAGTATCGAGTACTTTACTCTTATGGCTCCCTTTAGAGGCCGTGCCATCAGCTGTCCAGGCTGGGCAGCCCAGTGTCAAAAGGAAAGGAGCCTCTTGCCCAGTACTGTCATATAAATCAGGGCCCAAATCTGTAAAATGTGAGAAAATGAGAGATTCGATTATCCATATGGATCACTCTGGATTTATTCCAGATTGCTTCATTAATAGCAATCAAAGACATCACTTTAATGGATTTTTTATCCTCAAAATTATGATCATGGGGAATTTGTTCTGGCTATTGGTTTTGAAGAGGCTTTTGATTCTCTTCAATAGCCTTAACTTATTTCAGATTTAGGTAACAGTAGGATTTGGTCTTAAATATGTTAGATAGGTCAATCTCCTTTATTCAAATCCACAGTTATGTTAAAACTAATGACCATAGTTTGGAGATGATTTATATACTGAGGCTTAGACTTGAGAGTCTTTTTCTCTGATACTTTTGCTTTTACAGAGAAGCCTTTGTTTTGGGAGAAATCAGTGTTTTTAAGAGAAAAGTCAGTGATGTTTTCCATTCTGCCTTTAGTTGGAGGAGATGTTATTTTTTAAATGAAGATATTCTGTAATGAAGATTATGCTGGAAGTCACTGAATGATGTTCATGTTTCTTCTTTGTTAATTGGGGTAAAACTCTTAAAGCCATTAGGTGATTTAAATGTAGCTCTATCTGAGCAATATCCTTTATTGGATCCCCCATTATCCTTTAAACATCTTGGTGTGCAAGGGGATAAAATTAGAATGAATTTGTTTTCTTTAAATTGCCAGCCTCTGCTTGATAAAACTATTAGCTATTTAGCTAATTGGGCTGCTCTTCCATTACCATTAATTGGCAGAATTGATACAATTAAAATGGGGGGTTTATCTAAAGTGTTTGTGTTTTTTCTTAGGTATTCCTATCAAGTTTCTTAATGTGTTCGGGGAGCCTTACATTCTGCAATTAGTTTTGTTTTCAGGGTTAGAGGTAAATTTAATATTAATTTTGAAACTCTGAAGCTTCTCATAAAGTCAGCTGGACTGACTCCTGCTAATTTTATTGTTGGTTTTGGCTGCCTCGGTACAACATGTTTTGTGATTTAGACAATGCCCAGCGTTAAGGGGCTGTGGGGAGCGCGGGGTAGTGCAGCCACGGGCTGAGCACACCCCCTTTGCAGAAGGTCAGGGCGAGGCTTCTCCCAGGGCTAGGTGCTAAACACCCGTTATTCCCTGACCCACCAAGCATTTTAGCACAGCCAGAACTTTTAAGCACACACACAAGCCCATTAGCTTACTCATACTAGTAAAGTTAAACTGAAGTTAAAGGCTGCGCTTGGTTGGGGCCACAGTAATCATCACCTTGTCAGTTTGAGACTCCCACAGAACCCATTGCAAAATAGCACTACTTTCTGCTTCCACCTTGGCAGTGCTCTCAGCTGTTGCTGCCTTCCCCATGAGCAGGGCAGGATACTGTTTTGAGGACTCGCTCTGCCAATCCTCTTGTCCTGTGTCCAAAGATTGGACTTGTCAGTCCAATCCTGTTGACTGTGTCCAGTCAAGAAACTGCCCCCTCTGCTCCTGCCATCCCTGGTGGACATGCCATCTCTTTTAGGCTGCTAGTACAAACTGTGCTTCTCCCTCCTAACGCTGTGATTCATGTCAGCCATTAACCTCAAATAAATGAATGGGCTGAAAGAAAATTAAAACCAAATCACGCCTCTATCAAGGGGAGGTATTGTTGACAAGCAGGACCTCTATTGCCAGAATTAGTCATCTGGGTCTGCCTTTTGCACCAGAGGCTAAGAAAACCAGAGGATGATTAATTGGGCAGTACCAGGAGGATGTTGCCCCTCCCATACAGCTGGCCAGTGTGGGCAGTTTCTAAATTGCACCATGAGGGCAGTGGCTACATCACTGAACACCACCACCACCTCTGCTTCACCTTCATCACAATTTCATATAGTGCAGGGCTACCACATTTGTTCTTCACCACCCAAAGATGCCTTTGTACAGATACTTGCTTTACTTTATCTTGCAAGAGCTGGTAGATCTGGGTTTATTGCCATTTAAAGCTGCTGAAAATAACTTCTATCTAGAATATAAAATAGTTTTATGCAAAAAAAAAAAGTTCAAATGTTTTGTCTGTAAAATATGTGCAAATATAATTATATATAATTTTCACTTAAAAAAAGATCAGACCCATTCTTTTCGGCATAATCCAATATGTGTGTAAGAGATTTGTACACTGGAGCAAAGTTGATGCAATGCTGCCTTTCTTAATTTGAGTCATTGTAGTTTTAGAGTATACCAAAGTCATTTCATGAAACACATCATGCTTCATGGATTAATCCTGATTTAGCTGTGATGCTTTGCTTTTGGGTATTATCTAAATTGTTTTGCCCATCTTTTCTTCATTCGTTTTCTGTCATGAATATCATTCTACATGGATTTCACTCATACATTTGTTTGTATTTAAATTATGCATCTCTTTAAGGAGATAGACCCGTCAAGTGATACAATACCTGGTGGCACAAAGAATGAGGCATTGTTTACTTCTGCATAACAAGCCATGAAGATGGAGCACACAGTTTATAGGATACTAATGAATTATTTGGATGATTGACCTTAAGTCAGACGCAATCCAGCTAAGCTTGGTAGCCAATGCATTTGAAATGTAATGAATAATAGTTCAAGAGCCAACCATATTGTAGGTCTAGCTTGCACAGGTTGGTCCTTATTGACAAGGTGATTGAGCACACATGCTCTGAGTGGCTGTGGAAGTACCTCCTCACAGGCTGTCTCCTTGGCGCCTGAGGGACAGAGCATTGCGTGGACTAAGGTTGGCTTGCTGCTCTAGGTCTTGGGACACTCCTTCTGAGGAGACAGAGAGCACCTGAGTCTCTGGAGCTCACAACCTGGCAGGTTTCACAAGCACTGAATTCACTGGAACGAAAGTCACCTTAGTCTGAGGGGCCTGTTGCAGCTCCCTCAGGAAGAACAAACACTCCCACAGTGCCCTGAGAACCCCCACACTCGCACGGATTCCCCGTGACTCAGAGAAAGAGGAGGAGGGAGCAGAAACAAAACCCTTAGCATAAGGACTACCTCACAGCGCTAAATGCACTGATCCTGTGCTGATTTATATTAAATAAGGAGAATCACACTGTGTAAAACTCTTGTAAAATAGATGAAAATCAAGCCCAGGGTGAACAAAGGAGCCGGAAGAGTCCTCCTAGTGAAACATTTAAGGTATATTAGGGACAAAACCTCCTTCCTGCAAGCAATGCTGTTTATTTGTTTTCATATCAGCTCTGAATTTGGCTTACTGTAACCAGTAAAGAGTCCAGAATAAGGGGCATCCTGGGTTGAAACATTACTGTGGCGTGCAATGCTTTTTCCTCATTTGAAAGTAGAGATATAACTCTGTATGTCATTAACTAAGACAATAATAAATTAATACAATAGCCAAGTAATAGTGCTGTAATGCTTTAATGTATGAATTGGAATGTGAATACTGAGCTTTTCATTTCATGGTTGAAAAATACATGAGTTGACCCAAATATTAATTTCTGTATTTCAATCATTTACATATTATGGGTCAATAATCATTTCTTGCACAAATGACTTTTCAAATGAGAAGCAGTATATTGTAATGGTCTATCATATTTACAAACATCTCATTGTTTTCCTAACTTAGTGCTGAGTATTTAAAATATACTGGACCAAGTATTGTTTGCCAAATACAATACAAAACTGGGTCATGTAAAATTCAGGTACTATTTTCTTTTGCTATTATCCATAATTTATAATATTCATAAACCATGGAGTGGCAGACCCCTACCCCTGGCAGACCCACGCCCCCACTTTGGAATAGGCCTAGTTTTCCAGCAATGGTTTAAGAGACCTGACACCTCTTTCTGCTCTTTCCTGACCTTAAAAATCTCACCCCTTTGAGCAGCAATTCCTCTGAAGATCCAGCACTGTCAGCAGGACTAATGGTGGGGGTTTTGAGGAGTTTGTTACATCCCAAGATTTCTTTACAGCATACAATGACATCCAAGAAAATACCTAGGATGTCTTTTTTTTAATTACTTTGCAAAGCTAAAATAATATAAATAATCTTGCTTTTTACTTACTGGTATTGAACTTAGTCCATCATTTTGGGCTGTTCATGGTTTCATCATATTCCACCCCTTTATTGGCTAACATATCCCAACAGAAACCCTTTGTCTTAGAGTAAATGTGTTCAAGTGTTCAAGCACTGAATTAATCAGGGACTAGTGCAACGTATATATGCTGCCCAGCAAGATGAATTTATACATCTGCCTTTTCCCCTAATTATAATTCCAGAGGTTGAATGTCAACAGCATATGGGTATATCCTCATAGAGGCATGCAAACACACACATACAGGCACACACACTGTACATTAATCTCTCTTGGCTTATCTGTTGCTGTCTTTAATTTGTATACTTCAAAATTGAGTGGTGAGGTCATTTATTAGACTGTTTCTGTGAGTTTTATGTAGTGATAAGGAAGCAGTAACATGCAATTTGTTTTTCTAGAACTCACTTTTGTAAGTATGATCTAATATTTTTTTCCTTTAACTGAACAGTGAGGAAGAGGAGCTTTCAGGGCTAACGAAGAGTTAACTGGCTACATTTCAACTGTCACCATTGTCTTACATCTACATAGAAAGCCAGAGAGGTGTAAGTACAGCAGGCCGCTGGGAAAAAAAAAAACGTTTATGAGTAGAAATTTCTCCTCAGAGCAAATTTTTCCAGTTTGTCTTGATTTTTCCTTTCCCTATTTTTTAAACACAACATGTGATGGAGACGATTGTTATTATCCCAAGGACCTGACTTGCTGGCTCACTGCATCTCTGTTTATGAAATGCCATAACAAAAGTGAGCTCACGCTTGTGTGCTTCCAATGCGTGATGTTCCTGTGTGCCAGATGGGCACTTTCATGACTGTATGAGCGTGGATTATTTCATTTCCTACATCTGGGACTCCAAATGGCTGCACAGAATGCCACAGGAGAGAGGAACAGATCTTCAGCTGGGGAAACCTACCTTCACAGGGGAACCAGCTACATCAGAGGGGATGAGGCAGAAAAGCCCCAAGTGATATCTGAAAGTTCACATAAACCAGGGCCATAAGGGAAACCTTTAGAATGAGGAACAAGACAAAAATAAACAATAACTAATGCTGGATGTCAGCTGTGCAGATGGGGGAGGGAAAATAAACCATAAGCAGTTTCTTGTGTGGCCACAGAAGATGTGTTTGGAATGCTGTTTTGTATTTCAGTTCAGAAACTCTGCTGTGACCTTCAGATATTGCTGGATATTACAAGTTCTGCAGATAGCCAGAGAGAAATATTCCAAGCAAAGATGGCATATACTCTGGTCAAGTTATGCCATCCTAGTTAATGTTGTCTGCATATTGCTCACAGCCCATTCCAGAACTGTGACCAGGCAGCCTTATTAAAACACTGCAGAATTCTACAGTAACAGTCAGGAATGCTAGTTAGTCATAAAGCTGTTGCAGGATTTGGGATAATTACTTGTTTGTTTGTAGGATAAGAGAGTGCTTGCTTTCTTTTTTTTTTTTTTTTAGCCCGAAACAACAAGAGCAGATCCTCAGTAAAGTGAGGCTCTGGCTCACTACACTTTTGCAGAATATGTTGCATTTCAGAGCCAGCAAACAGGAGGAGAGGGTGAGAAGAATTAGCTGTAGCAGAAAAAAAATACAGTTAAACCAGAGACTTTCTTAAGATGAAAGAGAACAAGCCCCCAAAAGAGAACAAATGGAAAAAGTAACGAACAAAAGAAAATAAGAGCTTGTGACACAAAGTAAGAAAAATAAACAGCAGTTGACTTAACTATTTTGCATAAGATATTTACAAACCACAGCATATTACTGTTTGCTTTATGCATTTTCACATCCTGCTCAGTTTAAAGCAGTAATTTTCTGCAAGGACAACAGAGGGAAAAAAAATGCTTTACACTGCTTATATTAATTACATTTTTTCATTACCCGTCATGTTTTCTACAGGCTTGTGTATTATTACTGTAAAATGTAATGAAACAGAAAAAGAAAAAAAGAATGGACTTCTGGGAAATTTTCCAATTCTTGAAATGCAATGTTAATTGAGTGCTATTTTTAGGTCATCACAGATAGAACTGAACCCACTGCCATCAGAGCACAGAATGGGGACAGCCCAGGTGCAGCAAAAACTGGGTGAGGGAATCAGTTTCTCCTAATGGAGAAAAAAAGAGAGAAACTAACTCCCCAGAGCGGTGGGGTTTGTTGGTTTTGGGGCAGTTTCTATTTCGTGATGTAAAGTTTGCAAAGCAGAAATGAAAGAGAAGGGTGCAGAGCTGGCAGGGGTCCAGGACCCACTGTGCCCCACCATTGTCGTTCCTGAAGGAGATCCACCAACTCTGGTAAAAGGAGGCCAGAGTAAATGAAAGTGAGAGGCTCTGTCTGGTTTTGTGGCTGACTTTCAGCTCTGAAAGGGAGGGCACTCTGAAAGTCAACATAAAATAAAGTCCCCCCAAATGTTTCAGAAATCCCTTTAATTTATAGATCTCTTTAAAGGCTGCCAAAAAATCAATTATTTTAATTTGTATATAGTGCAGCCATGGACTGATGCAAGTTCTTTTGAAGTATTTTTAAACAGTCATTGCACAAAGCCATCCTCTTTCCCATATGCAAAAAAAAAGATGAATTGAAAATCAGAATTTCTCACAATCGCTTTGATCGCAAGAATTCTGCAATTCACCCAGGATTCCGCAAGCAAATCTGAGCTCCCTCGCTCAGTCTGTTAACTGGGCACCTTTACTGTCAGTCCCAAGAACCACTGTAGCTCTCCTGCTCCCTGTATTACCTGCCTCTTCTCCCAAAGAGTGTAAGGAAGCAATTTGAGCCCATAACAGGGGAAGTAGTTACTGGCACTTGTAAGCACCTGGAGGTTGCCTTTGAAACAGAAGTGGAAAATCTTCAGTTTGCACTTACCAAGGCCAAAATCACAAAATCACAGAATATTCTGAGTTGAAAGGGACTGACGAGGATCCTGGCCTTGCACAGGACATCCCCAAGAGGCACACCCTGTGCCCGAGAGCATTGTCCAAACACTTATTGAACTCTGTCAGTCTTGGTGCTGTGACCACTGCCCTGGGAAGCCTGTTCCAGTGCCCCACCACGCTCTGGGTGAAGAGACTCCTGTGACGCAGCTTCAGGCTATTCCCTCGGGTCCTGTTACTGGTCACCAGAGATCAGCGCCTGCACCTCCACTTCCCCTCATGAGGAAGTTGTAACTGCAGCGAAGTCTCCCCTCAGTCTCCTCCAGGCTGACCTCAGCTGCTCCTCATACGACTTCCCCTCCAGACACTTCACCATCTTCATAGCTCTCCTGTGGATGCTCTCTAATAGTTTTATATCCTTTTATATTGTGGTACCCAAAACTGTACACAACACTGAAAGTGAAGCCACACCAGTGATCTCTGTGAGAAAGGAGAGAGCATCCCACTTGAGGGAAGTCAATCTCCACAAAGCTGTTCCTTCTCTGTATTGCACAGCACTACTGTAAAAGCAAGGGCCCAACCCAAACATTTCGTCAGCCATTCTAAATGAGAGTGTAGCATGTTTTGGAACAACTGAGTTTAGCCCAGGTTTCTACCCATGCATGTAAGGATTTCAAAAAGCAGTCATGATCAGGTGGTAGAATTACCATGCTAGTTCTGTTTGTTTTGGTGCTAGTGGACACTTGCTAACCAGCCTGTAGGTATAAGAAACAATCCTCCACCCATACTGGCCCAGGTCATCAAAGACATTTTGGGCAGCTTCCTAAACAGAGACACTTAAGCACCCAAATTCCCTAGATGATGTTGGTACAAACAGCTTGCATTCTGGCCTTTTCTTTATTCATTTACAATTTTCTTTGTTTTCCTATGGTTCTGTTAGTCACTTGGGGGTTCAGGCTCATAGTTTTTCCAATCTCAGCTCAAGAATCCTGAATATGCCCAAGGACTACATGAAAGACAAGGGATCAGGAGTGCTCCCTTGGGTGTGGCTCTCCTT
This sequence comes from Climacteris rufus, assembly GCA_013398175.1. NCBI lineage: Eukaryota > Metazoa > Chordata > Aves > Passeriformes > Climacteridae > Climacteris > Climacteris rufus. Next base: position 1,061,700 of record VZRZ01005884.1, read on the forward strand.
GACCTATGCAATAGCGTGTGCATCTGCTACCCATCATGAACATGTCTTCACTTCTTGCCTACCTTCAAATCTCTACCATTGCTTTAAGTCACATAAACTGTGACTTCTATAAAAAATACTACCTCACTGTATGTCAGATGTGTCTTCCCACCTATTCTCCAGCAGATATGGCAGTGGTATATAAGTGTTATGGATTTGCCTGGCAAGGCTTAGATGGATGAAAAAATAAGCCAAGCAAAACACAAACTGAAGAGTTAGATTGCTCTCCAAACATCTCTAGTGCTAAGATAGAAGTGATATGTAATAAATATAAGCCAACATGATTTTCTCTTATCTGACACATTGAATTAAGGCTGTTGTGCTCACTTACAGCAAAATTGACAAACACTTTCTCTTAGGAATGCTGCATCGAAGGTACTAACAAGGCACACAGAACCCTGCACTCACATACAAGGTGTGTGAACTGTAATACTCTATTGGCACATCAAGAAAGAAATCCTGCTCCTTTTGACTCTACTTGTCCTGCCTCCAGCAGTGGTGCCAGCATTTGGGCTTCATTTAGCCAAGCCAAGTGGCCACAGCTTGGGCCACAGCAGCCTCACCATGGGCCTTAACTCATTTATTGGCTTGTCAGCACTAGTACTTCATCAAGACCAATCTCGAGCCTGGCAGCTACCCTCACATTTTTGTATCTCACCATGACAGGCCCCTTTTTATGTTTAGATTAGAGTCATTCCTCTTTGATAGGAAAATTGATCTGGATCCACAGCCCTCCAGTTGGGAGTCACAACATTTTTCCACGAAGGACCCAGTTTTGTTCTTTCACAAGGATTCATTTTTCCTCAGCACCCAAAGTTGTTCTTGTAGGCTGCAGTCCAAAAATAGCAGGGCTCCTTTGCAGGCCAGAGCAGGTAAACTCTTTTTGTAGTGGGATGACAGGAACTAGTGTTGGAGAGTATAGAGGGAGCAAAGGGAGTTGTGAAACCATAGTCTCTTGAAGCATGGATAGCTTGACCCAAGCCAGCTGGATCCAACTACACCACCCCTAGGGAATAGCTCCTATGTGAGCCAGCCCCTTCACTGTCCAACTACTGAGGAAAGGGCAATACATTTTTAAATTCCAAGTCAAACTCATTGCATAAATCAGGAAGTCAGCATTCAAATGGCAATTCAGACTTGAGATAATGTCTTCAGATACATGTAGCCATTGGTTTCCATGGGAATTTTGCCGTATCTTTCACCAGGACTAGGATTTAATCTCTGTGAGTTTTCATTTTTTCCACTTGATTAGCTGGCACCTATCCTCGACTGAAAGACAGTCACAGTGCACCTGAAGAATTATGGTAATAAGCAGGTCAAGGAGGCTTTGCAGGATGGACCTGAGGAGGCTGCAGTTATTTGACTGGATCAATAGGTGGGATTTCATCAGAGAGAGGGGATTCAAATGTCACTTTGAAAATTTCACTTCACTGTGTTCATTTTCTCTTTCAGCTGTGTTGGGAATGGCCTGTAGATTTAAACTCTGACTCAGAGCAGGAGAAATGAGGACCCATTAATTCTTACGAAAAAAATGCCATTCCAGGCCATAGCCCTAACATAAATGAATTTTGCATGTTCAGGAGTGAACCATCCCTTCCATGGTGAAACAAATGGATATTTCAGCTTTGGTCAGATGAGGCCTCAGGCTTGCAGACCATGCACCAAATGTTTATTAGTGTTTAGAAGGTCAGATAGATAGTGACTGCAGCCCAGTGCTTTCAAAGAGTTCAGTTGTCTTGATCCAAGGAAACAATAGGCAACAGTGCTTAAATATGTTTCAGGCTGTGAGATATTCAAAAGCCCATGTGTTCCCAACTCCCAGTGACAACATGGAGCCTGGAAGATTTAAAAATCTGAAGTACTGATTTGTATCCAGGGGTGCTCATATATCTGCAGAAATCAGCCTCTAATTTATGCAGCAGCCCTGTCCTTCTGGGTCACATTAGGAACCACAAGCACTTCACATGGCCCTACCCTGCAAACTCTAATCCTTTGCATAGCCAGGAAGAAAGATGTATTATGGCCCTTAAAAAGCAGGAAGATGTCATAAGCAATGATGTGTTAGCCAGGATGTTAGAAGATGCCATTGTATACATCAGATGCAGAATGCAATCTAGCTGGGGTAATTATGTTTTCTGATTTAGCAGATTTTGCAGATATGAAGCTTCCCACCCCTCTTCCCAGCCTCTGTGTCCTCCCTGCTGAGGATCTGCACTGCTACAGGTGAAGAAACCCAGCTAGGCAACATGACCTGCATTCATGAGCTCCCAGGCTTTGACTGTGAAAGTGCTGGCACCCAACTCATATCACGGCCAGAACAACTCTGATCCTGAACTTAGAGTCCATGCTCACACATGAGCCTTTGAAATGAAACTGTACATGGACCAGCTCCTGAATGCTTTTGTAGATATGCCAGCACATGACCTATGTGGTCCCCTTGCAGTCCTATTTAGGCTAGATTTGAGAGAAGGCAGTGTTCTCACCCAAGAGGATGGACATTTACAATCTAACCAATTAACTCCATATTAACCAAGAGGTTGTTCCCAGCCAGACAGTGAAATGCTTCTAAAGCATTTCAGAACAAATCCCAGAATGACCTGTGCTGCTCCCACACAGGACTGCCTCTGACCCTGCACTCCTGCCAGCCTGGGGAGTAAAGTGGGCTTCAGACCCATCTGCTCTGGGCATCAGGGATTTTGTAATACTGGAAAAGGTGGCTAATTCTCCACTCCATTTTACTAGCTGTATGATAGGGAAATGCTGCTGAAGTCAGGGGAGTTGCACTGCTATAAACTCAGATCAAACAGAGCAAGTATCCAGCTCAGTATGTTTAATGTCAATAATGTTAATAATGTCAATGTCAACAGAGTCCAGAGCAGGACTGGCCTCTTGGATTTGCCTCAGTAGATTGCACCTTAGCCCTATTATTTTCATCAAGTTTTTGTTACCCTGTAATCTTCCTGGGTATCATCAGAATAAAGTTCATCTCCCAACTCCTCAAACCCAAGTATATCCCTCTTTAAGTTTTGGGATTGGGATAAAGGGTACCATGCTTAAATGGTATCCTTGGAAATGGGGCACTGTGCACAAAAAGCCTACCAGGTTCCCATCAGAAGAATTAGTTGAAGACTGGAGAACTGGAAACACTGGCTGCAGCCAATTTATTTTTTTTCTGATTGTTAATCCACTTTGTCCAAACAATATGAACATTTGGTGCATTTAGTTCTAAATATGTCAAATGCTCCTTTAGGGAAGAACTTCAAAAACCTAAAATCATCTCTTAAGATTAAATTCATTGCCTGAGCTCAAAATTATTCTCCTCTACACAAATAAACACACACACACACACACACATAATGGTGTGCTTTGTTTGCACTGCAGAAATTGTCCTGGGATAGCACTGTGGTGTCTGTGGAGCTCTGTTAAAAAGCCTGGCTTTCTGATACTGAGAGAGTGCTGCAAATATTAACACATCATTGTGGGCGGTGGGAAGCAAGAATGATTATCCCAGAATATAACAAATCTAAAAATAAATTGGCTTCATTTTCACCTATTGCACACCGATGGGGGTAAAACAACTTTAATTAGTGTAACAGGACAATAGGAATGGAATTGGCTTGGTCACAAGATTTTTGCAGGATGACACTGATGGTATTACTATCCAACTTCAAAGATTTGGAAAGATGTGGCTGCTAACACTGGAGAATAGAAACCTGTTTTTCATCAACTAGGCTGGCCTGACAAATTAAGTCTGTGGAGTCATTAGATTAAGATAAGAGCTTATCTCCTAGACTGACATTTATTCAGAGGTTTTTATGCTTCTCAGCTAGTAATTAGTGCAGTTGAATTTTTAACACTGCTTTGTCCAGTCATTTGACAAATTTGAAATATATACAGTTTTGATTAAAAAAAAAACCAAAAAACAAAAACAACTACAATCCAAGAGTACAAGATTATTAGCTTGGAAAGGTTTTAATTTCTGTAAGAGTTGAGATGATGCTAAAAATCTTCAAGGAGGTCAGAAGTGCTTCTGCTGTTGATTCATTTCCATATGCAGATTGAGAGGGTCCTTAAACTAAATTTTTAGGCACTAAGCAGCAGATATCTGTAGCAAATCTGTAATTTCTTCATGCCCATCCATTTTGTAATTCTGCTGCTTTAGAGGGGCAGGAATAGGGTGCAGGCTGCGCTCCTGCTCATTAATGCTTGTCTGCCTCCTTCAGCACTCAGGTTAGGATTTCAGGTGGGGGCAGTTTCAAAAGGAATCTTCTCTCATATGGCTGATTTCATGGGATAAGGTTTATTTTTCCTGTCCTAATTTTTTTGTAATAACAGATGGATTGTTCCACAGTAAACCAATGCATTACTTTTGGACACATATTTTAAAATTGCTTTAGACTAACAAGGCTCATTTTTTAAAAACAGCTCATTTGGAATTACTGAAGATCAGAATTGGATTAATAATTAGTGATTAAATGGATGACTGTTTGTTTATGAACTTTGACAGGTTTGTTACAGCTACATCCTGTTACTGCATTTGTTTTGTCCAAAGTGCAGCCATCTCAGCATCCATGGTTGTTACCTTAGAAAAACATAGGCAAGAGGAGTTCATGGCAGTAAATTATGGTTCATCCAGCTGTTTTATTCCTGCGATTACTGGCTTTCACAAAAATAAAAAACAACAAAAAAGATCACTCGTTTACATTTGACACCTTACTGCCAAGACCCCTGAACTCTGTGGACTCATAGGCCCGGGGCCATCAGATGACATATTGTCACTTGCCTGCACTCCTGAGCTTGAAGCAGCAGTGGTAGAGTAGGACACAGGCTCTTGGGCTGACTGGGACCTGGATCTGCATGTTGGCTTTCCATGTCCATTTCTGTGGGTTTTCCTGGCATTTATATGACCCCAAAGCATGACAGGAGTTTAGCATCTCCTAAGTACAACAGCTTTTCCATGGGTGAGATGCCATTGATGGGGAGTAAGGCATGAGGCAGGGAATTATTTCAGAGCTTTACATAGCCAGGAATGAAACCCCACTGCTCTCTAGTTTCTGACCCAGACCCTTGACTTAGACCTGCCCTAACTTCTATTTCAATGCAGACGTTTCAGCCCTCTGTGTCTGCTAAGGCACTTGATAATTCCTCTGGAGATGTGAAACCCTACACACACACACACACATATATATACACACACATATATATATATACATATATATATGTGTATGTGTGTGTGTGTGTGCGCAAAATTCAGCTCTGTGGCAATCTCTGCCATTGGACACCCTATCATTCTTGGTCTGTAGGTGAGACCTCAGCTTACAGTCTGGAGCGCCTAGAGGTGGAGATGGAGACAGTATTTTTGCTCATAAAATGGTCTGGAAATAAATTTGCATCAATCTGAACCACTTGCATCAGTTCCCCAAAAGTTTCAAGTACCGTTTTCTTTCTAAATTTTAGCTGTTAATGCTGTCTTTGGTGTCAACCAGGTCAAAAATCCCACATAATTTCCAGTGTATAACTTCCCAACAGAGAGAAATGAAACGCCTTCCCGGACTTTGGGTGAGCGTGACAGGAAGACCCAATTTCTGATGCCTCCAGGGAGAACTATGGCCTCAACAGAGGGAGGAGGAGGGATTTAAATTCAAGCTTCCCAGGATTTGTGTTCCTATTTGCCTATATTGTTTTACTTTCCTGTGTTGTGCACTGCTACGTTGTACATTGTTACAGAAGCTGGATAGTGTCAGCATTACCTTGGCAAGCTTCATCTGTTAGGCTGTTAAAGGGAAAAAGTTGCCATCAGCCACACACACCTACAGAGAACCAAAGGAAGACCAGACCTCTGGGACAAAACCCCACCTAACATGAAACTATCATAATCTCTTTTTAATGGGCTGGAGATTACAGCATAGGGGTGTCTTGATGTTGTCTGTCACAGTTGTCCATCAGCAGTGCTGGCTCATGGGGCAGTTCCCTGGCCCCTCAGCCATGTTAGACCCACCCTACTGCCAGCATCCTCCTGTGCTTCCATGAGAGATACCATTGACCTGCCCCTTTGCCTTGGGCCAACAATTTAAAGAAAACTGCTGTTTGATGGTGCACAGAAATGAATTAATAGTCTTGGTTCCGGCCTAAGTGTTTAGAGTCTGAGACCTTCACTGGTCCCACACAGAGGGTCAAGGACTGACAGAAGCACTAGCAAAAGAGAAGTCCAAACAGGTCAAGGGAAGGGCCATTGCAGACTAATAAAATCTGTTACTACACAGAGAACTTTGCTCAGCTTCTGATGCCAGAAGAGACAGCCTAGACTGGCAGGTAAATCTCTCTGAGAATAGCAGAAATAGAGGTTAGAGCAGCATATTTATCCCAGGTTACTTAGTAAATAGGGAAATACTGCAAAAAGAGAATTGTAGATTTAACAGAAGGAAGGTGTTACTGAATGGCAATAGCAGTACAACCATGCTTTACTTGCCCTCCATTTTCAGTGTCCTGCTCTCAGGTGGATGGTTGCTTTTCAGCATTTGGCCAAGGTCAAGCAGGTGGGAGAGAATTTTTTCTCAAATTTCTAGTGTTCCTAATCAATTTTTTAAATGACAGAAAAGGGCAATAACTTTTTTTTTAACTGGCAAATATGTTTTCAGTCACCAGAAAATGGTGCCTGTTAACTTGGATGTTACTCTGTGTTTTTATGATTGCTTTTGGCTTCTAAGGTTGGTGCAAGGGGTACCCATGTTCTAGAAAAAAAAATGCTTTCCCTTTTTAACTGGATTCCATAGGCTGAAATTTATCCATGGTAAAAGTTTCACAGTACGGTCAATTATGCAGCAGGTTCCACACAAACATCCTTTACTCTCAGAAATGAAGGTGAGCACTCAGTAGCACAAGTACATGGTGTAGTCATCCAGCTCTTTGTGTTTCCCCCAGGCATCCAACACTTTTCACAAATAACTACACTTTGCACTTCTGTAACACACATCCTGTGACCCCACAGGGCAACCGCTAAGGTAGGGTAAACACCTCTATTTCTATTTTATAGGTACTTAGCACTTAGGAAATGCAAGCCCAAGGCAGGCAGCGAGGAACATCTAAGCTTAGAGAAGTCTTTCTGGAAAGCCAATGGAAATTATTTGCTAAAATATTAGTGGTAAATCAAGTAATCAGTGGTCAATGCAATTCTTGGGTTGGTGAGTTCCCTCGCTTCATGTGAAAGCCCCTCTCCAACAGCCCAAGCTTCTCCCCAGTTTGTTTTTCTGTTGTATATTATTCATTAAACCCTTTGCTGTGACATGCCATTGCCAGTGTGCCAAATCCTGAGCAAATCACATCCTCTGTTCTTCTGTAGCAGATTTGTGAGATAATCTATTATAGATTAATCATATCAGTCTTATGGTGCAATGTCAAAAATAAATTGGGGTTATGAAGCTGGAGGGGAGCCACTTGGGGGTGGTGTGTTCTCATTGACACTCCTTATTTGACTTTGAAAACAGTGTCACAATGAGATTTTTGAAGCTGATTGTTACCCCATGGAATCCAAATCACAAGGTAGAAATGCTGTGGAGTTAGTTTTCATCTCCACAAATATCAGCTCAATGTTGAACTGTAAGGATTTTCAGGCTGTTTCCTTCCCTGTCCTCACAAAATGAAATGTATCTGGGCTGATCCATTACATTTCTTTAGAATACAAGATGGCAGAAAAACAAATAGAATAAAAATAGAATTAAATAGAACAGAATAAAAGCCAACCCCCTTTAAGGACTGAATATTTTGAGATGGAGGTATCCAACACAGAAGAATAATACAGGCCAGGAATACAGCCAAATATACTGTAAGAAAATATTAATTTGCATTATTTTAAATATTCTCTAACATTTCATAAGCTCTCAAATGTTAGACAGTTCAGTAATTTGCCTAGTACTGTAGTCCTTGTTGCACTCCCAGCTGCATCACAGTAGGTCCTTGATGTCTCCAAACCAGAACAGGGGTTAGTGCACACAGAGAGTCACTCTCCTCCTTAGCTGGTATCTTCTGCAAGACAGGAAGATCCACAATCCTCTCTGAATTAGGTATGAACTGAGAAATGAGACATTTAGTTCTATCTGTTCTGCCATGTACCATCCACCTAGACAGCAAGGCTTTATCCTGCCATCAGTTATTGAATGCAGACCTACAGTGACTTCATGACATGCTTTACCTTCCGAGGGATGGCAGAATATTGCAGGGAATACAAGGAATGGAAAAGCACTATTTTTGTTTCTTTTGCTTGCGTGCAAGGTAAATCAAACCAGACTCCATGCTGAGTGATATATCATATAACCCTTCAATGTGATATGTATCCAACGATTTGTTTTTCACTATGGTAGCTTTTCACAATCCATAAGTCAGATGGAAGGTAGAGAGATTTCCTAGCTTGAAATGCAAAGTGATTTTTTTTTAAGATATGCTATGGATTTTTTCCCTACTGAGAACAGTTACTGAAGAATACAGATGAAAATATGTGCCAGACCATATTCACTAATGATTTACTCAAAAGATATGATGGCATCTAGAGTCCCTTATAAAGTTCTTCTTAGCAATTAATGCATTAGAAGTGTGCATTCAAGCAATATTAAGACTCCAACAATAAGATAACCAACAGAAGAAAATTACTAGCATAGTGCAAATCTGAACTGGTTTGAATGGATCCGTCTTCCAGTCAAGACCTATCTTTTGTATTCAGTGGGTAATTATGGTCATATTTCCAGATCATGGGATATTGAGAGTTGGAAGGGACCCACAGGGATCATCAAGTCCAGCTCTTAACTGAATGGGCTATATGGGGATTGAACCTGCAACACTGGTGTTATAGCACCATGTGCAGCATCATGTGCTAAAACAGCTTGATGTATGAGGTGTGTGATCCTAGTTAGAGAAGAACATAGACAGATAAATTGATAGCATGTCAAAGAGAAAATATGCCTTTAAAATAGCACTAGCATATTGATATGATTGATGCATCATAAAACAGTAT
>VZRZ01005884.1:1075742-1077839 GCA_013398175.1 Climacteris rufus
AGTCATGAGCAATCACAGCACACCAGTTTGGACAACCATGGGTTCTCACAGAGCCCTGTTATAATATAAGAGCCCTGTGCAGTAATTAAAAAGTCATGAGTCCTATTTAAATATAGGGCATTCTGTCCTAAACCTCTGAGTGCCTGTGGGTAAGAGTAAGCTCACTCTCCAAGGAAGTTTTCTGGTCTGTGTACATACACCAGCTTCATCAAAAGGATGTATGAAATGCCAGATCCAGATATACAGATTCCACGTTTTTTAAAAAATACATCACTGATCAGTCCAGGGATGGCAAAAATTAATAGTAATGAGCTAATTACTATACCAGCTGCCTACAAAAAGGGGTCCTGTAGGCAGACTCGTTCTGCCCATTTGCCTGCTGGTTAAACCACCACTCTAGAAATTATAAAACAAAACTTTTTTCCCTTTATGAACATCTATCAGCATCACCTTTATATGGCCCACAGCACCAACACTGCCTAGCTTTTAAGTTCTCAGAATCCAGCCAGAATCTCCTTTAGCACATTATAACACATTTTACTGTCTCGAGCAGGGCAAAACACAGCCGTCTCCCCAGATGAATGGCTGCTGAGCTCCAGCAGCCCCTGCGTGAGGCTGGGCTCACCATCTGCATTCCTCCCAACGTCCGAAGCCCGTTCACAACTGCCAGCCCTTTGAAAAGCCAGCCTGTTTTTCTGATTGATTCACTTTTTAATGAACTGGGAAAGCCTGTGAACTTAAACCCTGACACCTCCACCTCCCTCCCTTCCTGGCCATCCCTGCAGCAATGTACTGATTATATTTCAAGTTATTATGGGATTAATACAACTGCCCCCGGTGCCTCTTTCCCCTGAACTTCATCAATAAAAGTTGTGTCCTACTCTTACTCTGGTTAGTTCAGTTTCTTCCTGAATCTCTCCATGTAACCTGTGACATGTTGGCAAGGCTGTATCATATCAGCCCTTCAAAGCTGCCAACACCGCTGGTGTTTAAAACCTGCTTGTGTCACGGCCTTGCATAAGCTTTGTGTATTTAAGAGGACATCTTGAGCTTTGCTATGCACTGCATCAGCTCTCTAAGTGGGTAGCACATACTTAGCAGTATTGAAAATAATGAAATAAGATAATCCACCAAAAAACTTAAATAGATTTTGCCAGTGTCATCTTTCTTTGAATTCACAGTAGAGCTATAAAAAAATATTTTACACAGGCAAGTTCAGTAGAAGAAAAAAAATAAGATGGGGGAGAAAAAGACCTGAGCCCAGCACAGTCCAGCTTTTCACCAACAGCATTTCTTTATACAGTACAAGCTTTAGGCTTTTTTTTTTGTGTGTGTGTTGGTGTTATTGGTTGCGGTTTTTTTCCCCCCAAGAACCCTGTTTTTTAAAAACATCACTAAAAATGTAATTAACTGGCTTATTCTTTGGAAAGTCTGCAATTGTTTACAAAAGAATTGCCACACAAGCTGCCACCTTCAACTGTGTTGAAGCAGGAAGTGATGTTCTTGTTTACAACTGTGCATCAGTTTCACAATATATTTAGTTTTGGTACAAGTTACGTATAAAATTCTTACTGAGTTTAATGTTGCAGCAAATAACACATATAGTAAGTGAGTAGGATTTATCACTGGCTGTAATGTCATAGTACATATTCAAAATATACATGGTGAATGATATATACATATGCACATGCAAACAAAATGGAAATATATTTAGTTTAAGAAGTGATGAATTGTGCTTGCTTTCATTATTCTCGTTTTGTACATAGGAGAACAGAGATCAAGCACATCCATGCAAAGGGTGGCTGGTTGGGATCACATCTGTGGAGCAGCACAGTCACTGAGGAACAGGGTAGAGAAGAAAGAGCACTTTTGTACCCATGGCACGAGACAGGAGGGCCCTCAGGAGCAAGGCACCCACTGTAGTTGGTGGGATACAAACAAATCCCATGGAGTCCCAAGATGTTCCCACAAAGCATAAAATATCTATCCAGCTAAAACACTTCCCATGAGATGTTTTATTCAAGCTTTTTTCTTAAAGAAGGAAGGGGTAATTTTCCCCTTTAAATTCTGTTTTCTTCTCCACACCCTCCCCCCCCC